>CM065052.1:236716574-237161574 GCA_032883995.1 Coronaproctus castanopsis | reverse complement strand
TTAATTTAGTTTTTATTGATATTTATTCTATTAATAATTAACTAAGTTTAGTTAATTTGGGTTTTATTTATATTTATTGTATTAATAATCAATTATTTTTATTTAATTTTGGTTTTATTAATATTTTTTTGAAACGTGATGGGGAAAAATCTTTAAAAGACACTGATTAGATAATATATATTTCTGAGAGCAGCACTTGCACTAAGCAAGTGTAGCTAACTTCCAAAGAATCAGCGTGTGGGATTTTTACCTACTAAAAAAACCCCTCCCCTATAGTTAAAGAAACAATCAATTTTAACCTAAACGGAAGACCCTAAGAGGAAATTAGGGGAACTCTACTACACTTTGTGATGGAAAAGGGATGAAGGAATTTATAGTCCCTTCACCCGTAGATATATATATACATAAAATAAAATAAAATGAAGTCAAATTATTAATAAAACTAGGATATTAACTTTTATTATTATTATGTTTTTATAGTAACTTGGTGTTCTATGTTAAATTTAATATTGTTTATATTGAGAAGTTTTCGTTTTGTTGAGTTTTAATTTTTATTTTATATTATTTTTATATTTATATTGGATGTCAATATTTACATTCCTAATATTTATTTTATGAATAATTGTATAAATCTGAGCAGAAAAAAAAAGATGAAAAAGATAAATTCGTGAAAATAAAATCGAGTCGAAAAACTGAAGATTGCTCGGAGTAGTAGAAGAACGAGCGTAAGGTTTTCGCATAAACATATTTTATGCGGAAGAAATATGAATTAATAATAACATTAACGTTAGTAAAGGTCGATATAACAAATGTAGTAGTGTGACGGTTATACGCCGTTTGTCGGATGGATGTGAAACGAAGTGCATTAGAAATATTTTCAACTGTTGAAAACCTATCTGATCTTTATTTGTTTTAAAATAATTTGTTCATTTTAAACTTTTTAAGGTATACGGTGTCTATAATTATATTCTTGTAAAAGTAAAATCAAATATTATTGTTTTTTAGATTATCGTAAAAAGAACTGAGATTAAAGTAACATATGGCTTTATCGTTTATTACGTTTTATAAGATTAAAATTTCGAATTTATTTATTGAATTTTGTACTATATATATATATATATATATATATACATATATATATATATATGTGTTCCTTTGCGTCATAATGTTCGTCATACAAGTACGTTTGTAACTTTAGATCGGAGGAGGGGTGATAGAGAGTTTATTCTGTCTGCGTGTACGTCACCAATTCGCGTACAAAAATGTCGAATTTTTTCATTTTAAAAATAATGAGACAAATATCAGGCTACAGGAAAAAACAAAGAAAAACCTGCAGCACGTATACGTAGGGGAAATATATAATTTAGCGTAATATCATGCGGTTGCGGTAAAAATTTATACATACATATGCATGAAGTGAGTAGTAATTTTCGAATTTGATTAAAAACGTAAGATACATTTGTATATGAAGTGGAACAATCTCACGGGTATGACGTCATTTTCGCGATTTAGCTTCCATCCAATAAAAAATTCTATAGTAAAAAAATCATTTGGTGGGAGAGTATTTGACAATTTGTAAGTAAAGCATTTTAGCCGTATAGATATGGTGTAATATCAAGCATTTGTGGTGGTAGCTTAAAATATATGGGACATTGCGATTTTATCTATTACAACGTATATAGCACAACAACTTTATGACGGCGTTTTTAAGATGGTAGTTTTATCCGATGAAAAATTTATAACAAAAGTGGTTTATTGGATAAAAGTATATACAAATTTTGTAGAATGTATTAGCGACATATATATGGTATATATATATATATATATATATATATATATATATATATATATATATATATATATATATTATATATATATATATAATATTGATTGGTACGTCCGGTTACCGAGCATTATATATATATATATATATATATATATATATATATATATATATATATATATAACCGCGTATACTGTAAAATATTTGCTTTAGTATACAGAATTCCCACTTGCGTAGTTCGTTAGATAAGCTATTTTACTTAATCGGTAGTCCCTAGTTTTAGTATAATTAAAACAGTTCAATAGTAGACTGTATAATGTTAGATTGCTATTCACGACCGAACCACAATATACTACAAAACATGCAAAAAGATGTTACTGCCGTGAATTCTGCTCCTTCGTCAAATAAATCATTTAGAATTAAAATTAAATCCCCGGAATCCCCTTTAAACGCGAGCTCGTGCCGGCATTAGACATAATAATAATTCGGAGTAGACTGCAGTTTAAGCAAATCTGGTTATATTGTCAGATAATAAAAGCGATTCAAATCTGGATTGTCCTTAGATTAAATTTAAAAATAGGGCAGAAACTATTCCGCCTAACTTCGTTTCGAAAAATAATGAACAATAATACAATAGACTGTTTCGCTTAAAGGAGTTGAAAAGAACAAAGAACAGTGCTGATGGACTAGATAACTTGGTATTTCCTGACACACACTGAAAAAATAAGTTCTCTTTTGGATATTGAATATATTCCATTAATATGGATCCTTCAATCTCGAAATAATTCAAATTCAAATTTATCGAATATTTCATCTATTGTTATTATTATTATCGTCTTTGAACTAATTGTTAAGCTTTATAATCATATTACAGGATATACGGTCTGAATTACCTCGTATTTTAATCTTACTTGCATAGATTTTAACGTTTTAAATTGTAGATAAATACAGTTCGTGGGTACACAATAAACGTTCTTGCATGTGTGTATGTGTGCGCGTACGAATGAAGTGTGTATATGTTTATGCGGTGTATTAAAAGGAGATGATGATGTGTAAATAATTACATTAATACTTCATTATTCATTTTTGTATGTACGTGTGCCTACAATCGGTTAAATTCGTGTTATATATCGTAATGATTATAATTAACTAACGAGCATTTTATAAATTATATTCATAAATTTCGTTTATGGTACGATGTTTGTAATTTTTTTTTAATATATTTTTTTTCTTTTGGGCTTCCAAAATGTTTACCCATTAAAAATATATATATATATAATACAAATTGCAATCTGGCTGATGTAGCTAACAAGCAAATGGAATATGAGCTATGACAGGATGGGAGATGTCATTCAATAATGACACTCCGAACTACCTCTCCAATCATTTAAACCGATGGGCAAGATCTAGAGGTGTGCGATAGTTCAATCTGCGAGGCCCATTGGCATGATTTAATAAATCTACCGCCGGCTGGTTAGAGTGAACCCTCTAACCTGTGCAAGTAATCTCTACTGCAATCCCGAATTGATGTATTTTTAACTTCATTAACGGCGTTCGTGCAGTTTATGCGTATGTCTAGGTTTTAATTTATATATGCATTTTTTTCCATATTTATTTGTATTACAATCTTAAGAAAAAATAAAAATTTTAAATAAGTAATAATTATAGATACATTATTTATACACGAAAACATAATAATGTAGAAGCATAGCCCGATGGGTATGTTCTACTAATCCATAGGATATATAACTTTTATAAATTCGATAAATCATAGACACATTACTTATACATGAAAACATAATAATATAGAAGCATATCCCAATGGTATGCTCTACTAATACGTAGGATATATAACTTTTCTAAATTCAATAAATCATGCGGTTTAAGCCACAGAAGTCTACGTTTTTTTTTTTAAAATTTATATATGTATGTAAACCTTTTAATGAAATATGATAATAAATTGAAAATAAATTATGTTACTATTTTGAACATGTATCCCACATCGCTACATACCTTGAAGAAGGTAGATCAGTTACTTTAGGTTGCTTCGATTTTTGTAAAGCATTTGACACAATTGACCACTTCATTTTATTGAAAAAATCGTACGATTACAGGAAACATGTATGAATGACTTAAGAGTTACCTCGTAAATAGAATTTACGCTATTATAATGAAGAATGCGTGCGGGGATTATATAACACAGTGTTCAGGTGTGGTTTTTACCGAAAGGCTAAGGGAGACAACCCTGACATAAAATAAAAACCGCCGCCCTGCTGTTAGGATATTTATACAAGGTCGAAGGGAGTAAACCCCGACAGAAAATCCGGTGCAAGGCAACGGTACATCTTCCAAGAAAATTAACATGAAGTCCGTAAATATTGATTGTAATTTGCCATGTGATCCGACTAGCAATCGGCGTTCTGACAACCGGGGTCGGAATGTGAAATGGACAACCGGCGATACTGATAGACACCCCAGCTATCGCATGGAAAATAAGCGACTGGGAAGATTTACTAATTTTAATGAGATAATTGGTACCTGGAATCTTAGAGGATTACTGGAAGTAGGGAAGCTCAAAATTGTAGAAATGGAATTAAAACGGTACGGCATAATGATATGTGGTATTTGTGAAACCCACTAAAGACAATCGGGCCACTTTGCAACTAGCGACAATGTGATATATTGTTCCAGCAATGAAAATGGTAGTGTAAAATAATTGTTGATAAAAGCTTAAATCACTTGGTAACCGGATGTAAACCAAAGAATGACAGAATAATTAAAATTAGAATAGGACTCGAGCCGGTCTCTATAAACTTCATTCAAATTTATGCACCGACTAGTGCAGCTCCAGATGAAGAAATAGAACAGTTTTATAATGATCTGCAGGAAGAAATAAATGAAATTCCGAGTCAAGAAATGTTCATTGTAATGGGAGATATGAACGCAAAGATCGGAAAAGCTAATGACGACCATCATGTAAAAGATGTGGTCGGAAAATATGGTCTTGGTGCACGTAATGAAAGGGGAGAAAGAATGTTGCACTTTGCCATTGAGAATCGATTAATGATAGCAAATACTATGTTTCAACACCACGCGAGAAGGCTTAGCACATGGAGATCTCCTGGTGATCTATATAGGAATCAAATAGATTATTTCTTTGTTCAAAATCGTTGGAGATCCTCGTGCAAAAATGTAGTTGTACGTCCAGGAGCAGAATGCGGATCCGACCACAACCTTCTGGTAATGGACATGAAAACGAGATTAAAAGTATCCATAATTCAGTTAAATCATAGAATGGAAATTGGAAATCGCAACATATTTCAAAAAATAATGAGCGATTCAAAAAAAGATTACAAAACAACCACGGCTGATGAACAATGGAATCAGCTGAAACAGGATATTGTAGCGGCAGTGAATAAATCAACAAAGAAAAGAAAAAGCGAAAAAAGTAAGCCGTGGTTCTCGAATGAAACAATGAATTTAATCGATAAGAGAAGAACGATGAAACACGGAGCATAATTTGATGAAATGCAGTGGAAACAAATGAATAAAGAAATAAAAAACGCTGTAGAAAAGATAAGAATGATTATATGAGAAAAATTTGTGAAGAGATACAGAGACATGCGAACAACAACGAATCGCATGATCTATACAAGAAAGTAAAGTTACTATCCAGAGACATTAAGATGAAGAACTGGACAGCAGAAGATAGAAACGGCAATATAAGAACGGAATTAAAAGAAGTCGCAGAAATTTGGAGAAAATACTGTCAAATTTTATACAATGACGCTCAGTCCAATGATATTGATGACAGGATACAAATGAAATGGCAACAGCCCTTGAAGAACCTAAACCTGGAATCCTGATGAGTGAGGTAGAAGAGGCTATTGGGGGTATCTAAAAAATAATAAAACCGTAGGAACGGATGAGATACTTGCAGAGGTGTATAAGCAAATTGGAAAAGAAGGCCAAAATTCATTCGATATGCAACACTATACGGATAACGGGAAACTGGCCAACAGATTGGTGCCAATCAATATACATACCTTTGTATAAAAAAGGAAAAAGAATGTGAGAATTATCGAACGATATCTCTTTTATCACACGCGAGCAAGTTATTTCTACGAATACTGAACAATAGGATATACGCGTGTATGGCTAAGGAAATATCCGCAGAACAGTCAGGCTTTATGAAAGGACGGGGCACACGGGAGCAGATTCTCAACATAAGATTGCTAATAGAAAAAGCACGTGAATATAATGTACCCGTAGTATTGTGCTTTATTGACTATCAAAAGGCCTTTGATAATGTCCAATGGAATTAACTTTGGACGGTATTAACTGAAATGGGCGCACCAAAGCACATTGTACATCTTATAAAGAAACTCTACGAAAATAATAACAACATTGTGCGTATTGAAGTTGAAAAATCTGATGTCTTTAATGTTCAGAAAGGAGTTAGACAAGGCTTTGTCACCTATGATCTTTAATCTATACGCCGAGCATATAATGCGATTAGTCCTAGAAGCATGGAATGGTGGAATATTGGTAGGAGGACGAAGAATAACAAACCTTAGATTTGCAGATGATACAACATTAGTAGCTGCGAATGTGGATGAAATGGAAAAACTTTTAAATAAACTGAAATATATTAGCGCAGAATACGGATTAAGTATAAATAAAAATAAAACAAAAATGATGATAATTGATCGAGCAAACGTAATAACATACGATAAAGGAACACTAACCGACTATGAAATTGTTGGAAGCTTTGTGTATCTGAGATCACTTGTACAGAATAAAGGTGGCTCTCAAGCCGAAATAAAACGGAGGATCGAAATTGCCAAAAGTGCCATGACGAAATTGAACAACATCTGGAAAGATAACGACGAAAAGTGTGAAAATACAGCTTGTCCAAACGTTTATATTTTCTATCATGTTATATGCGGCGGAGACATGGACAATAAAAAAAACGGACAGAAGAAGAATTTTTGAAACATGGTCCTGGCGAAGACTATTCCTTGGACGGCAAGG
The DNA here is from genome assembly GCA_032883995.1 of Coronaproctus castanopsis. Lineage (NCBI taxonomy): Eukaryota > Metazoa > Arthropoda > Insecta > Hemiptera > Monophlebidae > Coronaproctus > Coronaproctus castanopsis. The sequence continues at coordinate 237,154,757 of CM065052.1, read as the reverse complement.
CGTACAAACGAGAATTAAAAGAAATTGGCGTTCCGATAAGGCTGTCAGCGATTGTCGTAAATAAAGTGCTGGAATTCTTCGGTCATTTAGTACGTAACCAAAAAGGTATGGGAAGCACTATGATTATGGAAAAGTTCAAGGAAAACGACCTCCCGGACGTACACCTATGAGATGGACGGATACTATATTGAAAACGACAGGCCTGTCTTTCGTTGAATGCGTACACCAAGCAGTAGATAGAGATGAGTGGCGGAAAATTACACAAAAACGGAGAAACGGACCGTTTGTTAATCACGATACCCTATTTAGGGTGACGACTATACATGATGATATATATATATATATATATATATATATACGATTTGCGCAATTAAAATGTAAATGGAACAGCTGAATTCATTGTAAGAAAAATCAGAGAGGAAATAAGAATAAGCAAAGGGGCGATGATGCTCACCAACGTTATTTAATACATACGTAGAAAAATCAATAAAAATTAGTGTGAGGAATAAACAAATTGGAATACAAATTGAAGGTGAATACATAAATATGATAAGATTCGTCGATGACATTATCATTATTGCCAAGTCTGAAGAAGAACTTCAGGAAGCACTGGAACTAATGAAACTACACTTGTAAGAATACAACGTGAAAATAAATAAAACAAAAAGTAAATTAATAATACGCGAAAAAAGCCTAACATAACGAAAGAAAAACATATTTTTTAAATAATAAAACAATCGAAAGAGTATTCGGACTGTAAGGTGTCGGAAGATGGGAAAACCGACAGAGAAATCAAACGCAGAATAAACCTGGGTAAATATGCATAAAAACGTGAATTATTCACCGGTAAAAATGTGAGCGTAGAACTCGGAAAAGGACTCATAAAAGTCTATATACGGAGTACATTGTTATAAAAAGAATCTGATAAAAAAATATCGATGGCAGCAGAGATGTAAAGATAAAATGGATAGAGAAGAAGACCAACGAACAAGTCCTGAACATGATAAGACGGGAATTGATATAAAAAGACGCAGATCAAACAGGACATGTAGTGAGACACGATGATAAACTGAAATCGATTATCGAAGGAAAAACCGCGAAGAAGATAAAATAAAAGGGAACACACGGGGTGTCAAATATACTCGGATCTAAAAAGGATGACCGAAAAAAGAACGAAACGAAATGTAGGAAACGAACCCTTGCGTTCGATGATAAATGATGATTAAAGGTAAATGGAAGATTGTTTAGTTATTCAGACGACATAATAGTTAATTCTTAGCGCAAGGCGAGATTACTCATATTCATGAATGGTTGATTAGAGATAGGCTTATTCTGAATGAAAACAAAGCAAAATGTACGATTTATACAAATCAGGATTCTAGTATCTGAAAAAAACGTACAGATTAAAAAATGGTACGAAGTTAGATAGGGCGAATGAAGTTAAAAATATTTCGCGATTCAAGTAGACTCTGTACTAGTTTGGAATGTTTATTCCGTTGTATATGTAAAAAAAGAGTTAAGAAAACTAAATTATATGTTTTACTAATATTTCTCATCTGAATATTTGCGACGTTTGTTTTTAGTATTGTACCAACCAGTTCTCTGACCTGAGGCATATTACATTGGTGGTGGGGTGGGGGGTGGAAGGAGGAAATATTGTACCTTTTCGGAGATTGCTGAAATCAATTCTAAACCAACTCTACAGATAACAAAACAAAATGTTTTACTGTAAACGAATTGTATAAATTGCAGTTGTTAAACTTTGTCGTAAAAATTCAAATAAATTTAATATATCGATTAACGGACGAAATTCTAGATCATGAGGTGACGGTAATGTGGCTGTTCCGAGTTTTAATTTCGGATTTATGCCGGCGCTTTGGCCTATTATGATGCTATGCCGAAACAATTAAGAACCGATGTTATTAATTACAAACGAAGACGAAGAATGTATTTGAAAGGATTTCTGCAGTCCGAAATAACTTATCTGAAAAAATGTTATTGGAAATTTGTTAAGTAGGATTAGATTTTATCAACATTTTTAGGAAACTGAACGGTCACTGTATTCCTGTATAACCGCTGTGTGTGTAATATATTTTTTATTTAAGTAGGAGTTTTTATTTGAGTTTATTAAGTTTAAAAGTTTTGGATAGTTATATATACGTGTGTGTGTGTGTGTAACGCTCTAAATTAAGGCTTCAATTTGTACATGTACTTTAGCATATAAAAATGTAATTATTCGTAATTTTCAAGAGCCTATATGTATAAGTGTATTACTTATACGAATGATATGTATCTGTATGTGTGTGTAGTTCGTGTCTCGACGGGTAGTACTTGAATGTAAATTAGTTATTTTTGAATTTAACATTCTTATGAATTCATAATGCATAATTATACTCTTTCGGTTTTCAACCGTTTATATATATATACTGTCGTAGTTTAAGATACTGAATGAATGTCGATTAAACATATAGTATCTTTGTCTGAATCATCCTTCCGTCTTTATCTACGGGTTTTGGTGAGGTTTCTTTATTATATTACGATTAATTTTTTTTTTTTTAATACGAATTTTTTGTAAATTTTAAATTTTATACGTACCGACTACGCGAAATTGACTCTTATACTTTTCTGGACGATGCGAACGAAGTGGTCTCGTACGACGCGGTAGACTTCGCAGGCCGAAATTAATTTTAATAATCGTTTATCGTTCGCTCTAATTTGAACAAGTCTGCCGAATCAATCGATCCCCTGCACGTTATAAATCGAACAGCTTTCTTTTATTTTTAGTCTTCTTGATTGACGTTTTTTGAAATTTTCAATGACATTTTATCTTTTTAAATTGTTTCTTACGCGCGTATTTTTCATTTTCTTTATAAATGGTAGTAATTTTTAATAATAATTACAATAATGCTGATAATAATAATAATAATAATAATAATAATAATAATAATAATAATAATCGCAATAATAATAATAATAGTCTACTTTGTACTTGAGATAAAGAATTTGAATTACTTTAATAATCGTCTGAAATTTTGAAATATCGATCTCTATTTTTGTCATTCGTTAAATTGAAGAGCCTACTCGACTTGTCATATTTGGTATGGATCAATTTTTTTTTTTGCACGCTATTATTCCACCTAATCGAACTAAAATTGAAGCTAGTAGTAATGATTTTAAATTTGTTAATATTCACTCGAGAAAACGATTGTAGGTAAAGTAATAATTCCATCCAAGAAATTATAAATGGAAAGAATATGACGTAGACGTAAAATTCGAGAAATGATGGAATATATATAAATATATATATATATATATATATATATATATATATATATATATATATAGATTAACTTATTTTCGATTTAATTTCGCGTTTAAATCATTGGGAAGATTTATAAGTCGAAATATTTCTAATCTCTTAGGAAACCTTCCTAGATTTGGGAACGGGTAAAATTATGGACATTTTCCACGGAATTAGAATAATGTACGCGTGTTTCGCTGCATTCTTGTCACGCTTTTATCTGTATAATACAAGAAGTCGGTTATACGAACGTTATTTGGTAAATGTTGAATATATCGGAGAGTAGTGATTTTATAAATTATAAACCAAACAAATTATAACACCGTTTAATCACTAAAAGTTTTCTATCGCGATTTCGACAAGTTACGTCATTTTCAAGCGAGCGCAATAAATATTACACATTTTTTTACATAATGAATTACCGGAAATTGATTAAACGGTGTTATAATTTGTTCGGTTTATAAGTTATTTTTGGTAATCAGTTATTTATATCGATTTTTTTCAGGCATACGCGTGTATATTTATGTAGTTTCTTTAGTATATCAAAATACTTAAAGGTATAAGTAATCTAGCCGATCGGGGAAACCAATCGGCTTATCTATTATTAAACGATGATGGAAGCTACAGGCGTCTCATCATGGCCGTTTATCAGAGACTGATAAACAACCAATCTAAAAGGAAATTGAAATTATCCATATTCACCCTAAACTAACAACACCGTGGTTATATTCTACGGTGGTAACTAAACTCATACCTAAAAAAAAGATAAATCTATAACATTCAATGCACTCGAAAATACAAAAATACAACAATATATTATCGCATTAGCAAAAAAAATGCTATTTGTCTCGCGTATATCAAAAAATCGTATCTGTACCTAGATTCAGTAGAAACATTAAATAACTTCATTTCTACACATAAAGAAATTACTATAAACGATCGCTTGTGTAAAATTTGCCAAATTGCGTTAGAAATTAACAAATCTTCATTCATGAGTACTGGATATTGTAATTACCTTAATTGCTAATAATATTCGTGTTCAATTTCTTCGCTCACAATCACGCGTTCGGGCGTCTGCGAGTTAATTAAAAACGATGAATACTCCCATATGATGAGCTTTAGGAGATTAATTTATATTCGAGATGATAAAAATGTCCATATCCCGGATTCTCTACTAATTAATTACGATAACGAAAGCTTCCGTATATTTATAAGAAATGATGAAATTAAACGTTACATCTATAAAAAAACAAGGACACTACTGAATGCGAATCAGCAAGTGGGACGGACGGAACACGTGAAGAAAATAAATACACGAATAACAGTAATATTACGCAACAGGCAGGAATTATAGTATCACAAGTGGATGGTGGAGAAAATGCGTAAAATTGTATGCCCCCAGAAAAAATAGAAATTTAATCGCTCGATATTAAATTTCACACAGACAACCCATTATGTATTTTTTTTTTTTTTAATGTGTGGTATAATATTGATCTGGTACTACGCTCGCCACAATTAACAAATTACAATTCTTTTTACATCATGATCTTTGAAACCATTTTCCAGTTATCATAAAACATCGATAAACCTGCGAGAAAATGCCAGCGATTTTACATCCAAAAGTTTTAATACGTAATTTATCCAGAAAACGGACTGGACGAAATTATAATATCGTGTACAGGTTTAACATTAATATAACGAACGACGTAGATCCTGTAGTACTATCTTTCACAGACACCTTATTAACATATGCCAAAACATGTTCTCCATATACAAAAGTAAATTTAAACTAGAAAAAAAAATACAAAGCTCGGTGGTCTAAAGAGTGCTCAGGTGCAATCAGAAGTAGGCGAAGAGCTTTAAAAAAAAATTAAAAGCGGAACCAACTATGGAAAACCATTTATTATTTAGAAAACTGCGCGCGAAAATAGATATACTCTCAAACAGGCTAAACAATAATCATGGAAAAAGTATATTTCGACACTTTGACACCGAGTACTCCGACCAAAGTTATGCGGAATAAGTTAAAAAATATCGAAAAAAACGACATCATCCTACATACCAGCGTGCGTCAGATTTAATGACGTCATTTATAACAACTTACACGAAATAAATACAATATTCGCGAATTGCATTATCTTCAAACGGAAGTAACGATTATTCTTCAGATTTTAATACGTCAACAAGCAGAAATGCCACTTATTTTAACTTCGATAGCGATAACAGCGAACCATACAACCGATAACTATAGATCAACTTCGAACAGCCATAAAGGATACAAAACCGAAAGCTGTTATTTTTTTCATATTAATCTTTTAAAACACGCGACAGAAAATGTTTTAGACGCATTGCTTATAATCTACAATAAAGTATTGTTCACAGGTATTATTCCATCATATTGCAAAACATCATTCATACGTTACTAAAACCTAATAAAAATCCCACACTATTGGACAGCTTATATCACTTACGTCTATTTTATGTAAAATACTCGAAAAGATTGTAAACCGACGACTATTATGGGAAATTGAAAAACAAAAATTATTTACTAAAAAAAATCAGTATTAGATCAGGAAGAAGTTAATCCGATCTTACGTATAAAACAATGTATATATTTTTCTTTAATAAACATCGTCTGTTAGCTTTTTCGATTTTAATAAAGCTTTTGATACTACATGAAAAAATAAAATACCGATACGAGGATGACTTCTGTATTTTATTTCCGTTGCACAGACATTGAGTCAGGAGAGTTAATTCTGCAAGACACATTTATCAAACTATAACGTTGGTCTCAGAATAACGGCCTATACTTCGATACACTTTTGTCGACGAAATAAATACGAACATAGATAGATAGATAGATAAAAGTGTATTTAAAAAATGAATATATGTTACAAAAAAAATAACGAAAATAATAATATAACGCATTCCGAACGCAGTATTATACACAAAAGAGAGAGAAAAAAAATCGACAATACCAGCTGTATAATAGCGTGTGTTTAATTGTTTTATGTTTATAGCGTTTATATTGCAAACTTGTACGTGTATAATCACCTATGACTTTAATAAATGAATACTGCTGCAGCTATAAAAAAAAAAATTGTTTTTTGTTCGACAACCTCGTGTATATATGATGTAACTTCAGTGCCTTGTGAATGTGTTCAATCTTTACATTAGAAGATTTAGAATTATTCTGCAGCACATATTTTGTAGCCGTTGTAACTTCGCTAAGTTAGAACGGCTAGTATATGACACCATATCGGACAATGAATCATAAAGCTGACGTGTAACATCGTTTATTAAATGTCGGATATAGTTTAAACAGAGACGCGTGTGTTTTATTGCAGACATATTCAACATGTTTAGTAAATGTGAGGCCCCGATCCAGTATTATGCCTAAATATTTAATATCGCTTTTCCAAACCAAAGGTGTGTTGTTCACCATTACAGGTGGTAAGGAATGCGGTCTTCTTTTCGTAAACAGAATAGATTGAGTTTTATCGGAATTTATTTTGATTCGCCATTTATCGAAATACGAATTTCATTTAATAAAACCCCGAGTTAGCCACCTTTGTATAGTGTCAATTCGGTACGATGTGCAATATAGCGATAATATAATGCCATCTGTAAGTTTTTAATTTTGGGGATGTCATTAATAAAAAGAAGGAATAAGTAAGGTCTCAGTATGCTCCCCTGGGGAACTCCCGCTAATGCATTTTTCATATAGGAATTATCATTGTTAACTCTATGAAATTTCGGTTACTTAAATAACTTTTAATAAGCCGAACTAAGTAATTGGGGAATATAATTTAAATAATTTTGTATATTAACCCAAGTTGCTAAGTGGTGTCAAAGGCTTTCTCTATGTCTAATAATAGTAATCCTGTATACTTATTTTTATTATACCCATCAGTTATGGTTTCACTAATTCTCGCTAATTGCACGACGGTAGATAAGCTTCTCCTAAATCCAAATTGTTGTTCTATAAAAATATCATCATCATCTGTGAATTCTTTTAGTCTACCCAAAATAATTTTTTCTGCTATTTTACTAAAATTACTAAGTAACGAAACGGGCCGCACATTTCTGGGATCAGGAATATCCTTACCTGATTTAAGGAATAACTTTCGACACTTTCCAGCAGGTGGGAAAATGAGAAAGTAATAAAATTGAATTTAATATGACTATTAACTGAACAATCGCTTTTTGTGGTAAGTTTTTAATCAGTATTGTATATATGCTAGACTCACTGAATTTTTTATTTTTAAGTTTCTTTATGACGCGATGTAGCTCGGTAACCATTGTTAAATCAGCGGGGGGCAAAATTCTCAGAGGCGAATCTTTTAAGTACTTTTTAATGGCAGATAAAATTTTATTATTGCGATAGTTCGATGTCAAATGCGAATTTTGTGTATGAGTAATAAATCTTTGCTAACAAATAAAATACGTTTGAACCTTTACAACAACCATATACCATCAGCAAAAGAGGTGCGACATTTAGGAATGATATTTAACAATAAACTTACACGGAAAACACACAATAACTCATTCAAGATTAGTTACCAAAATTAAATCTAACTCGTAAACTATTACATACAATATATGGCGCAAGCAGACATAGTTTACTAACGACATATGACACTCTAATAAGGCGAAATTAGGTTACGGAATCCCTGCTTATGCTTCAGCGAGTTTGACATTATTAAAGTCTCTAAATACGATCTAAAATACAGTTCTAAAATTGGCAACTGGAGCCTTCCGAACATCACCAATAATAAGTATTTTATGCGAAACTTCCGAATTGCCATTGCAAAATACAATATGTAACCATACTGGTGCTGGCTACTCAGGAAAATACCGACCTGCCCAGTCTGCATAAATTGATTCAAACTTATAACGTCGAACTTCCAATGTTATGTCGCGAATGTACACACAAGTGAATCTAACGTTCTGTAACATAAATAGGAAAAATGTTAACAAGATCAGAGAAACATTAAAGGAGATTAAAGAAAACCGCGCGCAATATAAATTTATGTACACAGATGGATCGAAATGTTCAGCTAGGTTGTTGGGTAGTTGTCAACGAAAACGTAGTTCTTCAAACTGTTCTTCCAGCTACTTCTCATATCAAATCAAATCAAATCAAATCATTATTTTTACTTCCTTATATATTACAGTTTACAATAACATGCTGCAAATATAACGCGCGAGTAGCAGCATAAACAATAGAATTATTTTCTTAAATTTACGGTGTTTATCACGAAAAATAAATTAAGCTTATAAAATAATTATGCGATTGTTGATAAAAAACAAAAATAATAAATATGTTATAAATTTTGCATAAGCGTAATCTAATGTAATTTAGGATACAGGTGTACATGCATATAATATTACTCTAACCCTGGCATTTTGAAATGCATAGTACTCAACATATGCATACACATAAATTTGCAGAAAAACCTTAACGCTAAACGAAGTTCTATTTTACTTTTTATTTTTTATGCAACTCATTAAATGCTTGTGACGTTTCTTAAAATTTTTCAAGCCGGTTTTTACATACATGGGTAACGCGTTATAAATTACAGCACCTTTATATATAGCTTGAATTCTGGAGTGATACTTATTGAACTTCGGTATTTGTACCATCTCCTCTCGATTTGCTCTCGTAAAGTATTCCGCGATGGGCAACATATTGTAAGGATTATTCTAGAAAACATAGTCAAGTAATTGTAATTGGTATATCTCTCGAATATTTAGGATTTTGTCATGAGAAAAGGATTTTTTTTGGTTAAAACAAATTTTACCAATCTATTTTGCAGCGTTTTAATTGACTTAATATGTTGTTTAGCCGCCCATCCCCAATGAATTATTCCATAACCGAGAGCAGGCTGCTACAAAGCGAGATATAGGCGTTTAAGATGCTCAATATTTCATTAGATCCGCAGTGAAATACGTAGATGCTAACAGAAATAAAAATTTCGTTTTATACACTGACTCGCTTTCAGCATTAAGAACTCTATTAAAGAATAAAAATTTGCATCCGATAACCAACGAAATAATACTCATTTTACAAACCACACCTATATAATACTTTTGCGGCTACCAGATCACTGCAATATATATATGGTAATTCAATAGCCGACGAATCAGCAAAAACAACCGTTTCGCATCAGCTTCCGAATATGCTTCAAAGAACAACATAATTTCGAATCGACATGGAATAGTAACTGGCAGAGAATATTCTACGGTGAATAAACTACTATCCATAAAATTATCTTCAAAGCAGTGGCTCTCAGCACATCGTAGTAACAGAACGGATGAGCTAGTATTATGCTGGTTACGGATAGGACACACAAAATTGACACACGTACATTTATTGGAAAAGAGTACGCCACCAACGTGCCCACAGTGTTGCTGTCAGTTGACCGTCCAGCATCTATTGGTGGATTATCCAATTTACGACCAATACCGAAAACAGTACGGCATCGCATCGATCGACTTGCACAGATTTCTGAGGGATAACGTGAATATCGTTAATAGAGTTTTCGAATATTTAAAACGTATCTAATTAATGCCTTTGTTATAATTATTTTAAAAATATTTTAATATTTCCATCATAATTATTTAATACCTTCGATGTAATTGCTTTAGTTTTGTGCCTCTAGCTATAATTGTGGAGCGCGGCGCGTAAATTAATGATAATGAAAAAAGGATAATGTCCACTACACCAACATTAAAAGAACTGAACGTAATAATATCAGATGTTATTGTTAAATTCGCTCGAATAGAATTATATTTCGTTTTAGAAAGTCCTAAATTCTATCATTATTATCGACGTCTTAAGATTTATATGAAAGTAGTTTATGATTGTACCCCGTTACATTAATTCCTATTATGTCGAAAAATTATTCTAGTAATTTGTTCCAAAACCACACGTACATTCTAATTCGTACTAAACTCTACAATATGTTGGTACTTTTCTTTACTTACATCACACGCTACAATTAGTCAATCAGGTGGCCATCGAATATTTGCTCAGTGAACAAACATCAGTTGGTTTAATCCGCCTTAATTACCGTAACTGCTCGTAGTTTCTAGCAAAATTTATTTCATGTGTTCCACTTATTTTCACTTATTTTTGCTTAACGTATAGTCAACTCTGCTATTATGTTTACGGGTCGTTTCATTTATTTTTAATTCGTAGTTGTTTGTTACTAGTGGTGTAGCCAGGGAGTGGGTTTGGGGGTCTGCCATCAATCTGATATTAAGAAAATGTATACTCCTTGTTAAATGCAGTTTTGCATTTGTTAAAACTATTTTTTTTTCATTTATTTTATTTAAATTTCGTTGTTTTTGAAGTAAATAAATAGTTTTGTAATATAGGAGGTACTAGAAGAATTTTGTAGAAAAACGCGAAGAATAGATTTTAAATTTTAAATTTAGTTATTACTATGTATTATTCATTCAAAAAATATAAAATCATTATTTATCGTTTATTTTTTCGCGGAATTTATTGTATCTCCCTCTGTCCTCGATAACATACTATTAGTGTGTTCCAGTGACGTTAAATATTTCTGCCATCTATTGCTTCTAATAGAATTACATATTCGACGTCTAATAAGTATAAAAATAACTCTGGTGAGTTGGATTGATAAGGGTTTAACCTACTTCAGTTTTGGTTATTTATTCAAAGTTCAATTTAACTCGGGTTTACTGTTACAATTTAGTTTTGTTTGAACCCCCTCTTCAACCAAGTCTGGCTACGCCACTGTTCGTTGCCCTATGTTGATAATTTTATTTCAAGCGCTAAAGTTAGACTTTTTTCTGGCGTAACTGTAATATTTTCATATATATATATATATATATATATATATATATATATATATATATATATATATGTATATCATCGACTCAAATTTAATATTTCTACAAGATATGAGGCATAAACAATTCAACTACTACGAAGAAAAAGCTAAGTTGCTTTCCGGAGTTGCGAATTATCATGTCTATGATACTGGACGTAACTTCGGAAACTTCGATCAGATCAATCGGGAGGCTGAACAAGAAAATTTCTGAACTAATACTTATTACCCTATTATGTACATATACAATTATGAATTTTAATTTTTTCGAAAATTTGTTTCAGCTTAATACTAACGAATCGCGGGAATTAACCGTAAAATTAGTCGAAAAGTATCCGGACGATTTAGAAGAAGCGTTAATATCCATTTACCGTGTTATTTGAAGCAATATTCGGAATCGAACGGAAATATTAGCTTTGCATCATACATTAGCGTAATTTAAAATTCGCAGGATCCTATATCCATCCGAATGTAGATTTACGTATATAACGTTGGAAGGGTAATTTTCAACTTTGCAAAATGGTTATTATCTGCTGGTGGACATAAATCGAGATATAATGCATTGATGCGATTATTAATTGAAGCGCTACTAGTACGAGAAATAAAGTATGGCGATATTATTGATGTCAATGTATATAAAAGAGAAATAAATTTTTATAATAAGTTGTACATTATTTATTACGAGTACGTCGGTGTAATGAATTTTAGAAAGTCATTTTTTTTTACATCGTGTACGCACACATTTTTATATTTTTGTAAACGTATTTCAAGAAGGCCGAGATATCGTCGAGATTATGGCGGAGTTTACACTTAAATCAGCCGCTGGATATAAATGAAACATAGCGGAACGATACGAATGATTGAAATACAAATTAGTTCCAAAACGAATTTAAGGGATGGGAAGCCATTAGTAGTTTTAGTCTTCTATTTTGATAAACTTGCACCAGCGAAATATTTACTTCCGATCTTAGGACCGAAGTTTACGATACTGTTATAATAACCACCAAAATAACAATACCAATAATAATAATAATAATAATAATAATGACAGTAATGACGACTGCTATTAGACTTAGTCGTTAACTTTTCGATAATAAGATAATGGACCTGCTTCTATTTCTACCGGACACACACAATCGTAGTTCGTTACTCGGATTTTTGTAGTCCTGTCTGCTTGTAGTTTGCGTTTTCAGCTTTATTAATTTTCAGCGCGGTATTCGTGTATACCGCTGCGTAAACTTTTATCACTTCGCCATCGTCGTAATCACCGCCGTTGTTACACTTTCGGTCCTGCAGGAAAATGCGCGTTAATTTCAGATCGAATTCTGTTGTTCGACGAAACGGCCTCGGCATGCGCCATTTATCGCTTCGTTATTGCTCACTAATGTACCGTAAGTTAGGGACATGTCTGATAATTTCTTACAGACTAAAGCATTACCACCGTATCTACTACAACCGTTCGAACAGTTTTCAGAAAAATTTCCATATTCTAAAGATCTTATCTCGGTACGTGTTTCCGTTTATTTCGTCCGGACTTTAAAATTATCTCTGTCGCAGGACGTATAATCTTATTATTCGTTCAAAAAGGAAAACTAGTTTTTAAAATCGTTAGAACGATGTTTCTTACGCGATAGGCGAGATTTCTATAATATCGTCTCTATTTTTTTCATATAAGACACATTTAGTTCGACTTTCAAAAACTTTTCGCAAAACAATAGCGTACAGGAAATATTACGTTTTGTCTTCACCGTCATTTTACATAGTGTGACCCAGAGAAGACGGACGAGTTTGTTTTTCGAATAGTAACACTGTTACGACGCAAACCGCGTGCTCCACTTTTAGCGTAGACACCACGAGAGATACGTTTTCGTCTCAGTTATCATAGCGTCTCTATAACGGGAAGGAGCGCCCGTTTTGCGTGGAACGTTGTTATTTTCGGCGTGAATCGATCACGACGGAGCAAAGTGAGTCTCCAAAAGGAATTCGAAGTTAGGTGATTTTTTTTAACGGAGATACTTTAAGATCCGCGTTTACGTAACACGTCTACGAGATCTGGAACACCTGAAAACTAGGATTTCTGAAGAAATTTCAAAAATTCGGCGACTTGAAAAAGTGCTCGAAAATTTTGTAAAAAGACTGAATGAACGTATTGTTGCAAATGGCGGTAATCTGAAAGATATTTTGTTCCGTAAATGATTGCGACTCTCGTTTTCCTATTTTCAAGCAAAATCTCATTCACGGTTTTTTCAAAAATCATCAAGAAAACCGTCCGCGTTTTCTAGGTCACACCCTATAGTAAGTATAAAGCGAAAATAGCCGTGGAAATAGATTAGAGAAATTTTTTAATTACCACGTGTATCAAAATGTCTAATTTCGTATTGAAAAATCCATAACGTTTAATTCGAAAAATGAAATTACATACGTAATCAGAACCTGGGACTATGAAAATGGCGTTAACAGTTTTGGAGAAATCCTTAATCACTAATTTAAAACGGAGTTACCGCGACGATCCTAGGATTATCGAAATAATGTTAGCCGTACTTTACTAGGGAATTAATTATTTCGTGTAAATGTACGACGTACGAAGTGGAACGGAGTATAAAAATGACGAACAAACGAAAATTATTAGAACCGAATCCAGTAACGATAGAGATTTTGACAAATACTTAAGGAAAAGCGCTACTTAAAATGTTTAATAAAATAGGCGATACAAGGCCAAACGACCGGATGAAATCTACATTTTCCATCTAACCGAAAAAGAGAAGAAATCCTAAGGAATGTAGCGATTACCCCAAGTATTTAAGGAACCGTGTATTAAAAATCTTTCTCAGAATAATATTATATATATATATATATAGAAAGATAGACGAATAACTGAGATTCGAATTTAGGAAAAACTTGAGATCCCTCGTTTAATATCGACGTGTTAATTCCACGACATGACTATCTGGTAGACTTTCAAAAGGTCTACAATCGGGCAAAACATAACAAGATGATGAATATGCTAGAAAGTATAAGAATTGATGGTACGGATAGAGTGTTATAAAAAAGGAACATCTGTGCCTTGGCGTGCAGGGAAGAAGTGAAAATTAAAGTAGTTTTAATTAAATTTGCAAATTTTTTTTTTAATTTTTATGTGTGTGTATATATATATATATATATATATATATATATATATATACACACACACACACAATATAAGAAGAAGCCTACCTATGTGTATAACCAAACGTGGTTTGAAAGACGGGTGCTGGTAGTGCAGGTACATGCGAACGGAATATATATATATATATATATATATATATATGTAAGATTCACGCTCGGATTTAATATTGTATTTGATTGCAACTCTACAGAAGAAATCGAAAATACACGATATCACAAGAGCGAATCAACGAACAAAAAAATTAAATAAACATCTCTCTCACGGAGAAATTACGAAACTGAAACTAACTCTTCACATTACAACAGATAACATACAAACGTCGCTGTTATCTAAAGAACGATCTAATCGTGCTTTACATCCCCACCGACTGCGGGAATTGGGTGAAAGTATAGGAAGCTAGATAAAGTTTGGATACATGAAAATAATTTGATCAAGTTTTTCATAATCCTGATAGACTGTTTTCATGAGACACATATACCAAATCACCTATTTCAAAAGTTGGAATTTTTCGGTTTTTGTCGAATCTCTTTATTATTAATTTCATGTATTCGTTTTGAGTTTTCAAATGTTTGTATTCTGTCTTTATTCAGGTTTCCTTGAACTTTATAATTATTTGGAATAATGTTTACATATATAATATTTAGTAGATAATTAGGGCTACATTTAGTAGATGTATGAATCGTATTATTATATTCTTTAACACATTGTTCTGCAATTATAGGCCATGGTTTTTTACGATTCGATGGGTTTTCGTTAATTTTACATCTAATGCGATTAATTAAGGTTTGGTTTAATCGTGCATTTAAACCATTTGAAAAAGCACAATCGACAGCAGTAAAAATTAAGTTTATATTTCTTCAAAAAGGATTTAAATTCATTCGAATTAATACCGCTATATTGATCGGTCAATAGGGTTTTTCTTTGAACACCACTTGACCAAATTTTATTTAAGAGAGCTATAACGTCGTGCCTTTGTTGGGGTTTTTGATGTGAGAATAAAGGCATAACGAGTAAAATGATCGACCAAGTATATGAAGAAACCATTTCGGTGAGTGGTTACCACCAAAACCAGCCACGGTATCTAAAGATATTATTTCATAGGGACGAGTAGACGGACCTAGTTGAGAAAGATGGCGATAAACGAAAGGAAATCGCGATTTAGTTTTTATACAAACTTTACAAGATTGAAAAAATTTCATTATTAACTTTCTCATGTTTTTACAAAAATAAAATGGCGATATCTTTAATTCAATGTTTTATGAATTTTTGTAACTAGTTCGTGACAAAATTCTGTGGAAATAAGTGTTTTATTAGTATTTTTACGTTGTGTATAGAATATGTTGCCAGATTTTACTATACGGATATTTGATGGGAAGTTATCTTTAAATTTACTTTGATCTTTAATTATTTCATTAAATTCAATAAAGTTTACAATTTTAAGATTATCCAGACATTCCAGAGCATCTAAAACGGGATTAAAAATAGCAAGACACAGCTCCGAGTAAAAATAATTTTTTATAGAATGAAAACTGTTTTCGCATTCTTCAGTCCAATTAAAAATAACGTTTTCACGAAGTAGACTGTGAAAAGGTTCAAGAATCTGAGTTACATTAGGTATATAATTAGGATAAACATTTATTTTACCTAAAAATTGTCTGATATTTGTTTAATTCTTTGGGGGTTGGAGAATTTTTTTATGGGGAGTACATTATCATTAATAGATTTCGTTACGTTATTTTCTATTATATGACCCAGATATTTAACACTGTTTTTAGCAAAATAACATTTTAACAGTTTAAGTCCTAAAACCTTCTTTAATAATAGCTGATAAAAATTTGTCAATATGTTTTAAATGTTCTTCAAAGGTTATTGAAAAAATTAAAATATCATCGATGTAATTAATACAGAAAAGATCTAACCCATTTCTTCGAATTACATTTCTCAGAATTCTCTGAAAAATCGCTGGTGATCTCTTTAATCCGAAAGGTATACATTACCAGTTGTAATGTCCATTTTGTGTTATAAACCGTGTTTTATAACGGTCTTTGCTGCGAAGATGAATAGACAAAAATGCACTATTTATATCAAAAACTGAAAATCATTTGCGATCTCTCTATTAAATCAGCTAATAGGGAAAAAGGTTGGCTTTCTGGAAAAATCAGTTTATTTAATTCTGTAAATACAAAGTCCACTTTTTTTATTTTCATCTTTTTTATATGTTAAAGTGACAGGTGCTGCAAAAGGAGAAGTTGACTCTTCAATAAGGTTGGCAGATAATAATTTAGAAATTTGAGATTCAATTTTTATTTGATCTTCAATAGAGCACCTGTACGGTTTTTTTGAAACATATCTATGTTCAATTAATTTTATTGTAGCTTCATGATTTGAAACTGTACCTATATCAAATTTATCTTTAGCAAAAATTGCTTTATGTTTAATTATAATATCTTCGATAGATTTTCTTCTCTTACTAAGTGATCCAAGTTTGCATCAAAATCTTTTACATTAATGAATTCATTAAAATTAGCTTGAAAACACTAATTTACTTTAATATCATTATCTTTAATATTTACGTTTTTTTTTTAAAAAAATCATCTGATTGTAAAAATCCAGGACCCCTTTGAAAAATTTTTAGGTTTTCGTTTTGACATAGTCTGAATTTTTTAATTAAATCCAAACCAAGGAGAAAATCACGATGAAAGTATTTACTTTCAAAGGCAAATACCGATACATGATGACAAATATTCATTATTCGAGTACAAAGTTTAACAATTCCACACAGATTACTGATACCACTGACCATTCTAAATTTACTATCATCGGCTTTAGAAATGGGAATATTATTTTTGTATAAACATTGACAGTTTATTAAAGAAATATTAGAACCGGAATCATAAACTCCTCCACATATATTTGTATTATTAATAAGCAAATCTACTCTGATCAGTGGTATCATTACAAGTTTTGTTTTGATCGCCAACTATCGAATTCAATTCAGATTCTATTTCTAAATTATTAACAGACTTTACCTTATTTGGCGATTTATGGCGGAACCAGCATAGGTTTTCCGTGAAAACGAGTGCCTTCGTTATGTTTCTCACAATTCGAGCACGGTTTCTTATTAAATTTTTCGCTTTGTACGGTGTCCCTGAAGCCGCTGTATATTACACGCGTGAGTCAACGAACGAAAAATTAATTAAACACCTCTCTCATGAAGAAATTACGAAACTAAACATTACAACAGATAACATACAAACGTCGCTGTTATCTAAAGAACGATCCAATCGTACTTTACATATATACATATATATACACACATATATATATATATATGTATATATATACACACACATATATATATCTGTCCGTTATTTCGTGACACACCTAACGTAAAACTTGGTTTGATATGCGGGTGTTGGTAATGAAGGTATATACATTATGCATGAATAAAAATGCCACCAAAACTCAGTAATCAGTGGATAATTTGCAAACGCTGTGCTGGAGGAGAATGGAGAAGATAAGATGGAGGGAGAAGATAAAAAATCAAGAAATCACGCATAGAATAAACGAAAAAAGGGATTAATAGGTTGCATACGGAGAACGTGGTTAACCTACATTGGCCTTGTTATAAGACATGAAGGACTACATAGAGATGTTTTTAAAATCCGAGGGAAACCTGGACATGGAAGACCCAGAAATTCATTCATAGTAACCTTACTACGAGACACAAGGCTCGATGAAAAATATCATCATGTGAAAAGACCAGTTTTAGGACTGAACTAAAAGAATATAAATATATATATATATATATATATATATATATATTTTTGGATGGTTGGAGAAAGCAAAAATTCTACGGGGATGTCGAATACGTGAAATGGATACTAATTAATAGGTGTGGACATCGTTAGCAATCTGTGGAAGTATATCAATTGAGTAGAAAAAAGAAATATCCAGAGCGATAATCGCCAACATCCATTGAGGATACGGCACCAGAAGAAGAAGAAGAAGAAGAAAAAAGCGTAATTATCAGTAAAAAAGTAGTAAAATAAATTTTTCTTAAATAAAATTTTAAACTTTCACGGTCGATCGTCGTACCGTTATCAACAACAACAAAGATATATTTATAAAACATAATAAACTAAGAAAGTAAATAATCGGCGTGTACTTGCCACACCTCCATTTCAACAGTAACATGTCGTAACGTATCCATGACGCTTTATATTTTCCCCTCTCCCCAGAAATCAATTAGCTTCATCGCTTCGTCATTGAGTTGTGGAGCCCACAAGCTGTCAATTGTTATTTCACCTCCTAGTAGTGGACATCAAGTGTTTATGGTCTTGTTGCATCAGTATCTAGTTCCCACTTTTTTAAATTTTCCTTTGTACGGCCGCATTTTGTTCGTAATCTATTTAGGGTTTTCCATTTTTTCCAGCTGATCGTGTTGTGTGGCAATATGCCCTCGTCACCAAACACGTCCAGTTGTTGCGATAGTTTCTGTTTTGCTGGCTCGTATAAAAGTGGTGTGGTGAAGTTCCAAAAGTCTTTTCTAGATTTAAGTCTTTCTTTAGGTGGTGATTGTCCATAGAGCATCTGGTCTGTAAAGTGTTTTCGTTCTCATTTCTGATACTTTCCTACGTATTGATGGTGGAGCGATACCGCTGGCTCTATACAGATCTCCAATCGCTGTTGGTTTTAAGCAACTGGTAATGATTCTGTAAGCGCTGTTTAATGCCGTGCCCACTTTACTTGTGTGGGCTGATCTGCTCCAGACTGTGCTAGCATACTCTCCTGCTGCAAATGATAAAGCCAGCGCCGATGTTCGAAGCACTTCTGGCGTAGCGCCCCATTTTGTAGAAACGAGTTTTTGGAATAGATTATTTCTTTTTTCAATTTTTTTCTCAAGTGTTTCGCAATGCGTTCTAAATGTAAGTGTTCGGTCAGAGGTAACACCTAGATATTTTGGAGTTTGATTATGCCGTATATTTCATCCGTTCCAGTAGACATTCAGTTTACATCTTGCGTTTCCATTGTTTAAGTGGAAGGCACACACTTCCGTTTTTCCTGGATTGGAGTTTAAAGCATTTTCATTATAGTAATCATCTAAATTCTCCAATGTTTGTTGTAGATGCTCTTGAACTTCTGCATGGGTCCTGTCTTGAGCTGCAACTAATATTAATATGTAATACACATATACAAATAATACTATATTATTAAGAAGAATAGAAAAATGTAATCGGATTACGGTAAAGAAATCGTTAAAACTAATCGTAAGTTACGTATAAATGTTGAATTAAACAAAAAAAAAATTAACGATGTTATCATGCATTAAGATACAAAATAATATTAAATATTACGCGGAATGAATTGCAACATATAACATTTTAATCGGGGATGCTTATATTTAGTGTACATTTGCTATAGTTGCCTGGAAACCGATCTACCGATGGCATTAACGCTTGAATGTAGGGTACAATTAATAATAAACTTTCCAGCAAGGAAAATAATAGAATGTTTGAGAAATGGAAATCGTAATTCGTTGTGCGTATTTGTAAATTTTATGTATAGAGAAACGCTAAGAATAAATCCACCGGTTCTGTATTAAGTTATCGAAATTAGTATTGGAAATATGGCACTAAGCGAGACAGAAATATGTAATAATTGGTCGAATAAGAGTTTTATAAAGGTTTAATTCGTTTTTCAGATTCAGAAATGATTTCCCTGTAAAAAAAAAAGTAGGTGAATTAATAGCTTTATCGACCCTTAACATTAATGTAATTGATGTGATCAACAAATGTCAATATCTAGGATTATATCTAGATAACGAATTTAGGTCAAGCAATTTCCTCGTCTTCAACGGTAAGATGTGGTGGCAGTATTGGTCACTTGCGAGTAAAAAATACCGCTTCGGTCTTGGACGGATTGATAGTAATTTTCCATTTTTTAAAATATCGCGATAAACTTGATATGCCTTATTCGTAGACGATTATGTATGGTCGATGGTCTAAATTAGCTGCAGAATAATGCAGTATCATCGGCGTATAAAGTAAGTTTACGAATGGTAGATTTGGAATATCGTATAAATAAAATGCAAACAAAAATGGACCTAGTGGAGATATTCCGGATAAACAAGTTTTAGTGGAAGACTTATAGCTATTCTGTTACTTAAGTAAGCATAAATTACTTTAGTGGAATATGGAGGGAATTGGATCATTTTAAAAATAATACAATCCTACCATGCTGTATGCCTTTGCGATATTAAACATCATACTGGTGTGCTTATTAAAATTTAAGTTACGTGTAATATAGTTTACGAGCCACTTGCTGAGTGAATGTTTGGGTTGAAAACCGAATTGAACATTTAGAATAAGTTTATACATGTCTGAGCTAAGTCTTGCGTGTATAAATTTTTTCAACAAGTTTGCTGAGAGGCAATTGAGTAAAGTAATTAATATTATATTGTTAATAATTGAAGAATCCTTACCGGGCTTGGGAAGTGTTATAATTTTGGCTCTTTTCCAACTTGTAGTGTAATAGCTTAGTCTAAGTATAGTGTTTATGTTCGTTATTTCAATTATAGCTTTTGGAGAATTTTTGTTGTTGTGATAATTGTAGGTAATCTATACAAGTTGAATAGTTGTTCATAATGTTTTTAAATATTTCATTAGGTGTAACAAGAGCGGTGTTGTTAGAGACATTGTTTTAAAAATTCCTTAACGACTTTCCGAACTTTGTCAATTTGATACGTGCTACCAATGTTCACAATATTAGCGTGAATATTAACGCGTAGCAATTCGGCTTTATCGGATTTATATACAAACGTGTGTTGTTACGAGGAAATTTTCTTACTGGGCGACGTTTCGAAAACGCTCGTAATTTTAATTTTTAAACTCTTCCTTAATATCGCGGTGGTGTAGTTGCGAGAGTGCTCGACTGTGTGAAATCGATGGTCGGGGATTCGAAACCAACACGCGACATAGAAAGTTTTCGTCGTTATTTAATTTTTAATTATCACAGAGAAGGCAGTACTCCGTATAATGTTATGTGCTAGCGCATCTGCGTCGCATATAAATAGTGCCTTGAATGTTAGCTCATTTTCTACGTAAAGATAAACGTACAATAGCTAGTCACGACGTACGGCAACGAACTTATCGAGACGGTGTCCGTTACCACCGTACACCGTATTCGACACTTCCGTAATGTAATTTCTATCAAAATTCATCGGTCTGTTGGTCGGTCGTGGAATAAAAAGCGCTCGGTTCTGCTTTCTTAAAGTATCGTCTTTTCGTCGATGGTCATAGACGTAAAAAAAAAAAAAATTGGTACAAACTTTCGTAAGGAATACTTTAAAAGCTTTTTCTTTAGAAAATCTACCGACACTTAAGTCGAGAATGAACGGCAATTTTACACAGTCGTACGTCCTCACATTTGTATTTGTTTTTTTTTTTTAATAATCGTATATGTGTGTGTAAAAGATTTCATTCGTGTGTGTGTGTGTGTTCCTCGATTCGACTCGACGTGATAAATAAGTTTTAAATCAAACCGACTAAGAATGGACGTAAACTGCGTATTCGCACAATGAGGACTTATACCAGAGACGAAGAACAACAAATAACAACTTGGATAAAGTATAAAACAACCTTAGTTTTTTTTTTTATCGCGTTATCGACATTTTGCACGAGGGATCTTGGTTTTCACCTTATTTTAAAATGCTTCAGTTTCGCAACAGGACGAAACAGGGTTCAACAGCAATTGTATATATATATATATATCGAAAACTTCACTAACGGCAAAAGGACGTATGTGTGTAAAGTTCTGGAATGTCGCACTTTTACGTAGGTGTAAACAATTTTGCCTAAAACTCGAAACAGAATCTCGAGGAAATACGGAAGATAAAGTATCTCTTTATAAGAGACAGGTATACACGAAGCCGGATAAGGCGGCGCGGTAAAGTATAAAAGTCTTGAGAAAAGTCTACCTCCGTAGTAAAAGTAGAATGGAGCGAACTAAATAAGCTGGAAAAGTAAAAAAAACCCACATACATCGTCCTTAAGGTATGTAGATATAAATAACCTCGTCATTCGTCTTATACGTATACACACACGCACACACGTTCAGGCTGTATTATAAATACGTATATCAAATACAGAGTAGACGTAGACGGATCCATTAGAACAAATAACTCATTCCACCGTGAAAAGACGTTATCGGGTTTTTCCACTTTTTTTTTCTTTTTCTTTTCGAGGTTTAACTGGAAGGAAAAAAAAAAGTTTTATTATTAGTCCCTTTTTTCTTTACTTAATCCCATTTTGTTCTTTTTACAATTTTTCTTATTTCATCTTTCGGGTTTTCTTTCATCTATTAAGATCTATCACTGGCTGTTTGTCCACTAATTCTTCCGTTAAAAACTATTCATCAAAGCAATGTTCTACGGCCATTCGTATCCTCAACATTGCTAAAAGGTTTACCCCGTGTATCTTTCGTTCAAACAGTTCTGTATGACTTAGTATTCTGCGAGTTTTACATACTAGAAATCGTACGTAATCGTTTACAGAGAACGCTGCTGCTATCTTTTACAAATATTACGAACGTCGAAATTCGCGATTCGCATAAAACTGAAGATATACTATTTAAAAGTAGATTACTAAAATTTATTACCTAATGTTGTTCTTAATGGCGATTTCTCGTTCTGAAGAATTAAAATGCATACGGGTTACTTTGGATTCTCGACTAACCTTCACCAGCCACATAAACTAGGCTGTATACAGTGCATACAAAAGAATTTCTTCCATATTTCATCCGGGCAACTAACGAATAGCAGATTTATACAAATCTTCGACAATACTTACTATTTCCAATTGTTCTATGAACATCTTTAGTGTTATAATCATTCAAGATTTTTTGTAAAATATCATACCATTTTCAATTATTACGAACCTCGAAATAAATTTTTAAATTTTTGATTTAATGTTCTATTAAAACGTTCAATTATAGCAGATTTTTCTTCATTGTAAGTATGATACATATTAATATCATATTTTTTTAACATTAACTTAAAAGTTTGATTTACAAATTGTTTACCCATATCTACATGAAGTAAATTAGGTTTTCTTTTCGATTTTTTAATTATTTTTTCAACAGCTTCAGAAACACTTTTACCAGTTTTGTTTTTTTTTAAAGGTTCTATCCAAACATATTTAGAAAATGTATCAATAATATTTAATAGATATTTTTTTTTTTTTTTTTTATTTTACTGTACCGACAGTTTCCTGTCATAAACAATAATGATCGTAAGTAAAGAAGTAAGGAGAAGGAAGAAATTGGAGTATGGAATGTAAACAAGAGGAGGAAAGTGAAAGAATATTATTAAGCTGGCAATTCCAACGAACAGCCAGATTTGGATCTACAAAGAGGAAAAATATGTTAATTTTATTATTATTATTATTATTATTATTATTATATAATTTATTTCTCACAGAGTTTAACCATTACATGTAGCGTCCCTGAGAACAATGTAGCCACTTAGGTAATTGGAAATGCATCGCGGCACCACTTTCTTCGTTTTAGCCGACTGTTGGCTCTGACTGGAAAATCTCTAGTAAACATTCGGTGTACCAGTGGATTCGAATGGAACTGGAGCTTTCCGAAGAATCTTCTATATTGTTCCGTATAAACATCCTTCACGTATGAAACGTTCAAATTGTCATGTAATATTTCGATATAAAGTACAGTGCAGATGCTATTGTACGTAGGATTTTGGACTGCTGTTGCTGTACTCTGTGGAAATTACTTCGACTTGCTGTTCCATACAGTTCTAATCCATATCTCCAAATTGGAGCGATGACCGATAAGTAAACATTCCGCTTTACGGCTAGGTTAAGAATTGATTTACGTCCTAGCAACGGCCGGAGCTGTTTAGCCCTTATTATCACAGATCTTCTTGTGTATTCCACATGATCACGCCACGTTAATCGCTTATCCATATGCATGCCGAGATAACGCACGGATCGACTTGTGGAATTAATGAACTATCAAATGTCAAGGTTGGACCTCTAACACGTCTGTTGGTGAACAGGATGTGTCGACATTTAGTTGAATTGAATGATATGCGCCAAAGACTTGCCCATTTTTCTAGTCGATTCAGATGATTCTGAACCGCAGCGTTTGCATGCATAACATTCATATTAGACGCCAGTATCGCTATATCGTCGGCGAACGTAGCCAACAACGTTAAATTCGAAGTTGGTACATCCGCAGTATAGATGGAATACAAAACAGGACTTAGCAAGCTGCCTTGCGGTACCGATGGAATGTTCTTCTGAAAACGAGCCATTTATTCTAACAACAAACGAACGTTCAGTCAAGTACGATTTTAGGAGCTGATAAATATCCTCATCGAGAATTTGCCGCATCTTATATAGTAATCCCGGATGCCAGACCTTATCAAATGCCTGCGTGACATCAAGAAATACCGCGGAACAAACTTCGCAATTCTCCAGAGTTTGCGAGATTGCATCAACTAATCGGTGACACTGCTGGATCGTAGAGTGCTCCGTACGAAAGCCAAATTGGTGATTCGGTAATACGTCTCGGCTCTCTATAATCGTAGCGATTCGATTTAAGATTAACTTCTCCAAAACCTTCGATAACGAGGAGAGTAAGCTAATGGGCTGGTATGATGAAGTCTCAGTCCGCGGTTTTCCAGTTTTATGCACCATGACTATCATCGTCTTCTTCCACATCTTAGGAAAATATCGCATCCTTAGAATTGCATTAAAGATATAGCAAAGAAGGATAGCCGCTCTCTTCGGCAACCGTGATATTATTTCTCCGGTAATTTTATCCAAGGAGCCTTACGCGACGGCATATTACGAAGACATACAAAGACTTTGTTCGGTGAGAAAACCTTAGTAACGTTTTCGCACTGGCGCGGCACACTCAACAAACTTTGTATTCGATCAGAGTGAACCTTGTCACAATCAGGAAACGGGGTAAAAACTGTACCAAGGTGCTCCGCAAACGTATTCGCCTTTTCCTTGTCAGTTTTAACCCAGTTGTTATTTGATCTAATATTATACGGTTCTTCTGGTTGACTTAACAGTTTTTTGACTGAGGACCATACCGGCTTCCCGCCATCATTAATAGATTGCGTGTAATCCATAAAGATTTTGTTCTTATACTCCCTGATTTTATTTTTTAGCTTGTTGTGCATCTCTTTATAACTGTTGTATAAGGATGGGTAACGATTACGCTGCCATCTTCTTCTTGCTAACCTGCTTTCCTTTATTAATTTTCTTATTTCCACCGGTATATACAGATTTTGATGGGATTTCTCTGCAACGTGATTAGTTGAGTTGATACACGCATATTGTATGAGGCTAGTAAGATTTTTAACAGCTGCGTCAATGTCACCTTTGTCCTTTAGCTTAAGCTTTAAGTCAATGTTATTCTCAATAATACCCGTAAAAATATTCCAGTTGGTAGTCCAGTTTGTAAGTCTCTGTTGTTTGGGAACGATTTTAGGATGTACATCTATAGTGGCAACCACTGGAGTATGATCAGAGGATATATCAACGACTGTTCTGCATTTCCTACTATATCTTTGCAGGCCACGAATGATGAAGAAATCTAAGACCTCTGGAAGCCTGTTGAGATGACGCGGCCAATACGTAGGCGTCATTGGAGATAAGATGGCAAGTGCGTTGTCTCTTATAGATTTGTACAGCTTTCTTCCAGATGGATTTACTGTTCTTGATCCCCATATGCTGTTTTTAGAATTATAATCGCCACCGCATATGAACACGTTTCCTAATTTGTTGAAAATTGAGTTGTATTCCATTTGCGGTATGCAAAATCCTGGATGACAATAGATTGCAGCTACTGTTATATCCTTTGCTAGTGTTTCAACGTTAATTGCTACAATCTGGTATGCGAATGTGCTGTATACGAAATTTTTGTATTGTTTGTACTTATCCTTGACCAATACCATTACACCCCCATGAGTCGTTCTATCCGGATGGTGAGCCGAATATGCTACATAACCCCGAACTTTGAAGCTCTTCTCGCACATGAGATGGGTTTCTGTGATTAGTGCAATATCAATATCGTTTTGCTGGAGAAAAAGTTCAAGTTCGTTTCTTTTTTGAGTGATGCCATTCGCATTCCACAGTACTAACACGAGTGAGTGTTGTGTAATTATATTAGTGTCGAGTATCATTTTGGAAGTAATTTTTCAATAACTTTTGTCAAGAGCGATATTAATGGATTAATTGTAGATTTGAATTCGTTTAGGAACGTTGTTAACATTATTGAGACTTCGTTACCAGTATAGCTGTAGTTTCCGTTGGTACGTCCACTGAACATTTGATCTATATCAGTTTGGTTTTCGACATAATTTATATTATCCATTCGAGCGACGTTAGCATATGATCCTCGATTTAATGAACTTAGGTTACCATTTGAGCTAGTATTTCTGGTATCATTGGGTTCATTTCTATTTACATGGACACGAGCATGAGAAGAACGTATCTTATTGTAAAATTCTGCTTGCTGCTTGTATACTAAGCATCCTCTATAGCTCGACGGATGGTCACCATCTCACAAAGCGCATTTTGCAGGGTCAGATGTGGTTCTATTACAAAGTTTGGTATCATGCATTCCAGCACACTTGACACATCGTACCGGTAGATTACAGTAATTAGCCGGGTGGCCAAATAACTGGCATCTTTTACATTGCGTGAGCCTTGAATTTTTTTTAGGTTCTTCAACTAAAACCTTTATTTTGTTTAGAACATTTATCCATAATTAATAAATCAGCGGCCCATAAATCATCAATACCCTTAGTTACTATTTTTCTATGACAGAATTTTTTATAATTGGAGCATGTAATTCTTTTGCTTTTTCCATTATTTATTACATTTAAAAATTTTTCTAATTCTCCAAATACATTCGAAGAAAATTATAATAATAAGAATACATATTTTTTCTTCTTTTTCTTCTTCTTCGGAAGAATTTTCAGAATTTGAATCCATTTATATATAAAAAATTTTTATAATTCTTTTAATTCTTGTAAGATCCTAATAATTTCATTTATTAATGCGGGATTTGTATTTCCACTTTGTAATTCACCATATAATATAATGAGTCTTTGAAATAATTCATCCAAATTATCCCAATAAATATATTTATCTCCAATAATGTTTGAATTTAAATTTATATTTTTAGTTTCGTTTAAAATATTTATTATATTCATACATTAATAATTTAGATAATTCTAAGACAACAAATCCACTATAAATAGGTTTATTTAATTTTATTTTTTGCTTTTTCCTGGCAAGTAAAATAGTTTCTTCATCTAGTATTGTTCTTGTTTCATAATTTGTTTATTCAAGAAATGATTCTGGAGAAGTTAATAACATCAATTCTATTCCTCACATTTTCTATTTGTTTTCCATAGACTGAATTATTCATTAGTTTATAAAAATCTTTTTCAAAGTTATTTTCAGCCTCCTTTCTTAAATTTGTATTCATATCAATATATCGCTTTAACCATGCTTTCTGTTTAAATCTTATGTAATTATTAACAATTTTTAAAATTATTCCTTGTTTCAAACATTCTTTTAACATTCTAAAATCAATAACATAATCCTTTTTGTTGTATAAATTTGATATTAATTTGCTATCTTTTGGTTTATTTCCTAATTCATTTTCGATTAATATTCTCTGATATTCTGATAATTCTAATTCTTTGGGATTATAATGTTCTGGTAGCATAGGATAATCTTTAAATTTATTATGTAATTCTACACAGATTTCTAAATCTACTATAAAAGTATATCCATATTCACCATTATCATGTAAATTAAGAATCATATCTTTAGTAAAATTAGATGGTGTTATAAGACCATCTTTTGATTCTGATAAATTATAATTTACAAATTCTCCTATTGGTAAATGCTGAATTAAAGCCCATCCACATAAATTATTACAATCTAAATATAATATATAACTAATATGTTTTTTACAATTCCAGATTCCTTTATTTTCAGCTTCTTCTTTACTTAATTTTATTGTTTTAACAAGTTTTTCATCATAAAAGTAGCAGTTATTAGCTAATGCGTGCCTATGAGGAATAGTAGAAATTCCATCTCTAATTCCTTTTTCAAAAATCTCATAATTTTCTTGATCTGTAAGCAATTATAGTTTTTGATTTGTACATTTTAATGATGCAGCATCGGATAATTGTGGTGCTGAAATATGATAAACTGGGTCTAATTTATAATTTTTATAACAAGTTTTCCTAAAATTATCAAATATATCTTCAGTAAGAATTGTATCACGTTTTAAATATAAATCATGATAATCTCCGAAATTTTTACAATTGAAATGTTTATAAACTTCTTTTGCAAATGCTAAATCATTATCAGATATACTCGTATTATTTAACGTTGAATACTAATCTTTTTTATCTAAAAGTAATTGTTCCTTAAATTTCTTATAATCATCTACCCATTCATATGGATAAATACCTTTTTGTAAAACTAAATGTAAATCTTCATTTTTAAATTCTTTCAAAATATTTTTAAATTTATAGTAATCAATTGGTTTTTTAATATTTTATCACAATGTTTATATTCAGCTTCATATTTTAAAATTTTATTTTCATCTTTTGGTAAGAATTTTCCATTTTTAATTTCTTGAATTTTGTTACATTTTGAACTAAAACAATCATTAACTGCTTTTTCTAAACTTGTACCTACAAAAGCTAGCGTATCAATAAATTTGAATTCCATTGTTATTGGAAATATATCACCTTTTCTTTTTAAAGCATGATTGGGATTATCACATTTGGGACATTTTCCCCATATTTTGTCTTTTTCCTTCTTATTACACTTCAAACATTTTGATATATCATATCTCTGTTTTTCATATTTAATAGTACCATCAGAATATGTGCATTTCAATCTATCACCTTTTCTAAATATCTCAAGTTTGGGAATTATTTGTTCATCATACATTGTACATTTGTCTAATAATATATTTTATTACACGAGACATTTTGTTACATCATCTTGTTGTTCATATTCATCAATTTGAACATTTCTGGAAAATGTAGTATAGTTTTCATTATTTTTTGGGATAATATTTAAGTTATGTTTTTGTTCATATTCATCACATAATTTCAACAACCAACATAAAAATATCGTTAAATCATGTTTTAGATTATGAATTAATACTGGAATAAATTTTGGCATTTTTAAATTTAAGTTACATTTATTACAAGCTACTCTAAATTTTCCAGTAAAATGATCATGATCTTTTATTTTTTAATCCTCGTTATTAAATTTATTACTACAAATATGACAACGAGTAGCTGATTCAAACAAAAGAGCTTCTTCTTTTCCCCAAATCATTTTTTTATTTTTCAATCTCAATTCATGATATTTTTTTCCATGATCTTGTAACAATTTATTAAACATTTTCATTCATTTTTCTTGTCTATTATATCTTACTAATTCTGCCCCTTTGGGTTAGAATAGAAACAAAAACTATTAGCTTCATGTTGATGAATATATTTTATTGTTTTTGTTATTTGTTTTTGAATTTTTTGTAATAGACATTCAAAATCCAACATTAAAGTATGTAGATGATATTGTTCGGCTCCGAGTGTATAGTATTCCCTAATATTTTTTTCCGCAGATGGCATTTGAATATTTTGTTTACCTTTAATACAATATTCAATATGAGTGTTGTAATTAGATTCAGACACATATCTTTTATGACATTTCATGCAAATGTTGGTATGAGTATAATTATGTATTTTCCCTCTTAATAAAGCGCTTAAATTTTTATTGGGTATTATTCCATATTCAAATATTCGTATTTCGAGATATTATAATTATTTGGTCTATCAGAATGTTTTTCTATTGGATTTAAAATACTCTCCAAGGCATATTCAAAACATCTTAAATCTTTTCTATTACATTTAAATTTATTGGTTTTTATATTTTTTACATTAATACAACACTTTTTTGAAGTAATAAAACTTGGTAATTGAGCATAAGTTCCTCCTCTTAAAGGATTATTTTTATCAGAAAAAATATCTATTTTAATAACTTTATCAAATCGATATTTTGTATTATTAGCATTATAACGATCATAATTTCGTAAAATTTCCTTTTTTGCTAAAGTCAATTTATTTTTTATTGTATTTGAATTAAGTACAATTAGAAGATCGAAAATGTTGTGCATGATTATTAACTATTTCTCCAAATAAATTCAATTCAATATAATTTACAACAACTGGTAACTGAAAGCTTATATTTTTCTTATTCTTTAATTCCTTTTTAGCAATGTCATAAAGTTTATTATTAACTTTAAATGGAGCTGATACTAAATCATTATTTTTAGATAAATAAATCTCATAATCACGAATAATATTTTTTCAGTTTCTTGTGTTACCTTCTCTAATTTCATTAATAACAATTTTTGGAGGTAATTGTTCTGGTTTTTCATTACTAAAAATACTATCATCAAAATTGTAGATTGGTACTCTTTTATTTTTTCTTATTTTATTTCTCAATTTTAAGTAGAGGTAATTTAAAACTACTTTTGATAAATCTTTTTTCTTCAATCTTGAACATCCTAATTTATGTTACCGAAGGCAAATCCTGACAGGTAACTTCCTTACCTCCACACTTATCTCTCCAAACCTACCGTTCAATGATCTTTTGTACAATATTCCAAGCTACAATGAAATATCTACAAACATCCCTAAATATGCAATTAGCATCAAAAATAAATTCTTATCATTATTTCCTCAATTTAACAAATTCATTCTTAATCACCCTCTTCTTCCAATATATACTGACCCACCACCCTGGCTTTTGCAACCACTTCATATAAACTTGAAACTTACCCACCTTTCCAAAACTTTTATGCCCACCCCATATACTTCAAAACTATATTGCTCTTGAAATCTACAAATATAAGGACGCTGTGTGCTGTTTTACTGATGGCTCTAAAATCGGGTAGGCGTGTGGGGTCTGCCTTCTCGGTACCCTCTGTCATTCATCGCTTTCGACTTCCTAAGTCCTGCTCCATTTTTTCAGCTGAATCCTTTGCTATATTCAAGTGTCTAGAATTCCTGTCCATGATGCAGTCTTCTTCTAAATTCCTTATTCTTTCTGATTCACTCAATGTTTTAAAGTCTCTCCACAACCTATATACGGATAATGCACTTCTACAACGCATTCTGCTTGTCCATGACTTCCTTACTAGATCTCAAGTTTCCATAGTTTTCATTTGGATTCCCAGCCACATGGGTATTCCTGGAAATGAGGCTATTGACCGAGCTGCCAGAGAGGCGTCTTTGCTTCCACACATTTCCGCTCGCCTCTCTCTCTATAGTGACGTTAAAGCTTTCCTGAAATCTCTCGTAACTAAATATTGGTGTCGTGCATGGAAGTCTAATGAACAAAACCACCTCCTTTTAATCAAACCTAATCCACTATCCCAACTGCCATTTCCTTTCAAAACAAGAAAGAAAAATGTTATCCTTACAAGACTCCGTATATCCCACTCAAACCTTACCCATTCCTATCTTCTTCATGGCACAGACCCGCCACTCTGTCCTTTTGGCCAAATGTCTCAACTACTCATACCCCACATACTAACATCCTGTCATGCTCTCACAACATTAAGAATCCAGCACAGCCTTCCTCCTTCTTTACCTCAACTTTTATCTGAATCTACTGACCATATTCATAATGTGTTCCTGTTCCTGGATTCACTGAGCCTCTTAAATCAGATCTAGGACCACAGTAAGCCTGTGGGCGCATATGGCCGGTTAGTGCAGCCGGCGCCCGTATAAAAATAATAATAATAAGAAGATTCTTTCAACTTGAGAAAAATTATATAATTCCTTTCATGTATATCTTTTTTCAAACTTTGTACATAAATTCATTTTTTTATTTTGATATTTACTTAGTTATTTATATAGAAAAAAATTATAAAGAAATTTTTTATTTTAAAATCTTGATTATACCAAATTATTCTTTTTATTTTTTTATAAAAATTTTTCTATATAAATAACTGAATAAATATATGATGGAAAATCCTAATGAAATTGTTGAAAATGATATTAATGAAATTATGAGAGCAAATAAAATTAGTGAACAGATTTTTGGTGTACCACTTATTAACATGGAAGAAATTAAGAATAGTGAATTTATTGAAAATTTATCTAATTTACCATTTTTTGGTTATGAAATTGAAAATAATGAAGAAATTGAAATTAATAACGATGAAATTGAAATTAATGATGATGAAATATTTGAATTTATGAACACCTTGAGCCTGATTATGAAAGTGATGATTCTGAATATGATTCTGACATAGTAAATTATTTCAATTATTTATATAGACCTGGGCCTGATTATAATTCTGATCCTGAGAACCTGATGAGGGGATACAAGAAGATTATGAAAATAGAGATAATGATGAATATTATGATTGAGTATATTAATTTTTTTTTCAAAACAATTTTTTTAATAATTTTTTGTATAATTTTTTTCTATATAAATTAAAATAATTTTTTTTTAATATAAATAAAATGGAACAAAATATTATGGAAAGCAAATATTATATTGATTATAGGCCTCCTATTTCTATTGATATAAATCAACAAGGAGGGAGAATCCCTATATCTTTATATAATGAAGATATCAAAACTTGTCATCATACAAGCTTTTTAATTATCTTAGTAACTCCATTATACAATGTACAACGACGTATAAATTTCTTGGTCTACATTTAGATCCTAAAATGACTTGGCGTAATCATATAATGACACTTAGACAAAAGTGTCAGCCACTACTCAATATAATGAAAATGATAAGTAATAAGACCTTTGGTCCAAGAAGTTCAACATTACTTTGGATTTACAATGCCCTTATCCTTTCAAGAATAGACTATGGTTCGTTTATATATTCATCCGCCAGCAAACGGCTACTAAAAATACTTGATATGGTACAAAATTCTGGACTTAGGATCGCGTTGAAGGCATTCCCAACCTCACCAACAGCTAGCCACCAGTATCTTAGCGGTACTCCGCCTCTCTGTTACCGTAGAAAAATACTTGCTATAAGTATGCAATGAAGGTAGCTAGTCTTCAGCAGCATCCAAATCGAATCCATTTACAAAATCTGCTACTACAACTCCAAATCCAAAACCCATTAAAGACACTACGCAATACCTTATGTAGAATACCGGTTATTGTACCGCCTTGGAGCCAATTCAGTCCGAATATCTGTTGGGATTTATTTTCAACAGATGTTAAAATGAAACTGATGGTGGAAATCCATCGGAAACTTAGGATTGCCTTGCAACAGCAACCGAACGCAATCGTTTGCTTCACCGACGCATCAAAATCATCACGATATGTTGGTGGTGCCTTCTCAATCGACAGCATGATCCATTCCTTCAGTTTACCGACCATGTCATCAGTTCTAGCAGCTGAGATGATAGCCTTGCTCCAGTGTTTGTTACGAATTGCGGAATTACCTGCTGACCAGTATGTTATACTGACCGACTCAGCTATGGCGTTACAATGCATTGAAGCGAGGAATTCTACTGTGTCCATGGTAGACCAAATATGGTACAGTGCTTACAAATTAAGTGAACTTAATACCGGCATCACTTTTGTCTGGGTTCCAAGTCATCGAGGGATAATAGGCCATGATGAGGTACACCGTGCTGCACAAGGGCCTACCCAAGCTTACCTGCCGACAGTAGTGTGAAGAAGACAATGCAAAATATTATTGTGCAAAATATTATTGCCAGAAAATTCTGGAATGGAAAAATAAGTATTAAAAAAATTCTGATAATATAGTTTCTGATATAGAAGATATTCATAAAAAAGTAGTATTTGTTAATAATGGAATATTATACTTATTGAGCAGAATTAGTTATCATATTGGTGGAAATGAGATTGATTATATAGACAGTCCTGGTTATTGCAACAGCACTATAGTTTCATTTAAAAATGATGCATATTATGATGATGCTTGTTGGACTGTAACAACAGGATCTACAATAATTAATGAAAGGGATATTTTTCTATTTTTATATCAATGAAAATAATTTTAGGATTTTTTGAAGATTATACAAATTATGTATATTGAATTCATCAAGAATTAAGATTAATTCATGTAAATACTAATTGCAATGATGTACTACAACTAGTTGATGAAACAATGTCACAATCTCATACTATTAGCATAAATTTATCAGAAATAATTTAGAGAATGCCTCAGTATAAATTTTCTCTAACTTATGAGGTCAAAATTAATAAAGAAATAGCATCTTCTACCGAATATAATATGTATTTTAGACATTGGATGTATATAGAAAAAACTTCTGTTTCTGGAAAAACATTTACTTGGGATATACCTATTACATATTATAAACAATGGTATGTTATAATTGGATTTCAAAAAAATAGACATAATAAAATCCTAATTGATAATGGACGATTTGATCTTTGTAATCTTGAAAATATTCAAGTCTCTCTTAATAATAATGTTCATTATCCAAATAATAGGTTAAATGTTATACTTTCTGAAAATAAATGTACTCAAATTTATGAAATGTTTAAAAATTTTAAATATTCTTATTATGGAAAAGGAGGTTAATCTCTAATAAATTATAATTATTTTATAAATAAATATTGATTGTTCTAAACAATCTGAAGTAATAAAAAGTTCTACAGTAAATATTAAAATTAATTTTCAGTGGTGGGACTCATTTGAATCTACTTCAACAATTCATTGTTTAATAATTACAGAAGATAAAGCTAGATATATAATCCATTAAAAAATACTGAATAGCTCATTAAAATTTTGATAATTATTAATAATTTTTTATAAAAATTTGATTTTGAAAATACTTAAAAAATAATTATCTCGACTTTTTTTTTAAACAAAATTAAGAAAAATTATAAGCTTAATTTTTATTGGTTATAACACCGAGAAAAGTTTTTATTAGTGAAAATATTAATTATCGGAAATTAAACAATAAAAATAGTATAATTTTCTGATTTTTTAATATTTGGTTTCAGATAAAATAGAAATATTATCGTTTTTGAACAGTTAAAAAAACCTGGCCCAGGATCGTACTATTTATATACTACTGCTATGAATGTTATACATTGTTTTATTTACGAAATAATTTGTTTATCATATATATTTTTAAAATTGCAATTAGCCTGATGGCCATCCAGCAAATTGGTTTGGAACGCATAATAACTTATTAGGGTTTAACATCCAGTGATGGATCCTACTATGACTTAACTAAGCTAGATTAATCAGTCGACTATGTTTCAACCTACGATCGATCGCTAACACGTTTGAATTTCCAAGCGGCTTATATATTGCTTAAGGTTATGTCCAAATGGGCTTTATAATCATGTTATATACCGGAAGCCTAATGATAAACTGAAGCACCTGCCAAGAAGCCGATTTAGATATTGCAACTTTGTTCCTGTTAAATACGCTTTTGTCATCTTAATTTACAGTCTAAATTAATACTTAAGTATTTTACATCTTTTTCTCGACTGATACTCGCACCATTTATCTTTAATGGCTGATATGTAAACTTTCGCAATGTGAAATCGATCTGCGTACACTTGCATTCATTCACCCTGACACGACAGTACCTCATTCACTTTTCAACTTCTAATCAAGTTTGTTTGTAATTTTTTTGAAGTTTCGTTATTGTTTATATCTGTAGCTAATTATGTTGTATCTGTTATCACATTGTTGTCAATTAGAAAATCGCTAGATCTATTCATTTAGAATTTTAACCCGGCATCTGCGATCTTAAATTATACAGTAGAACATGATGCCACGCCTTATGAAAGGTTTGCTCGACATCTAAGAACACACCAGTGTATACTTGCTTAGTTTCAAGACTCTCTAAAATAGTACACACAATTCGGTGTACCTGTTCAAATTGATGTTCAGAAACAATATGTTCTAATTCTTTCAATCGCTTTAATATAATTTTTTCCAGGAGTTTTGAGAGGATCGGATGGAAATGGGTCCATAAAATATAACCTCATTGGGTGCCTTACCTGACTTTTGTACGAGCACTATTTGCGCTAATTTCCGAAAAATATTGCAGACGAAATATGCGTTAAACATGTTTGTAATAAGTAATATTCCTCTTTTTGGTAACACCGATAACAATTTATTGGTAATTAAATCCGGGATTTTTTATTAATAAATTTATTAATGGTATATTTGATTTCACTAGAATACTTTGGTGTAATAGGCGAACTTAACTGCAATGGTGCGCTTAAGAATTCGTGTATGTGAGTTGTGTTTATTAAATTGTAAATTTGGTTTAAAAACGCTGTAGAAATATTTAGCAAAGATTTTAGCCTTCGTTAACTCTAGCCCGTGTACCATCGGGTTTGCGAATTGCAGGAAGAGGTTGTGTAGGTTTACTTCAGAGGCTGTGATCTGTCATTGTTGTAAGTGAAAGTTCGTGCAGAAAGCTTTGAAAGGATTAATTTTTAATGGTTTTAAGTATAGTCTTGAGTTCTTTTGTTTTTTATTGAACAATATTTTATATGAATTTTTGGAAGATTGCCATTTTCTGCGAATGACTCTTTTTTCTTTCACCAGAGACGCGGTACATTATTTATTTATATTTGGAGTAGATTTCCATGCAATACTATGTGGATAGTTTCAGTAAAGTATTGAACTGCTGCTTCTATGTGTGATTCCGATTTAAGAAATAAATTTGTTTTGATGTTCGAAAAACTTTCCAATTTGTTTATTTATTCTGTGGGTATGACAATTTTCTTGGTTTATTAACGCTGTACTTACAAGGTAAAATTACAGCACTGTGATCTGAGCCTATAAAATTTGAAATGGCATTTATGTTGAACATTGAAATCCCATTAGTTACGAAAAAAATCTAAAGCATCAGGACGTTTATTTAGTGGACAGTACGTTGGTGTACCTGTTGTCACACAACCGAAATTTTTATTTAGCATTATTTTATTTAAGAGTATTCCCTGATTCCCTGGGGGTTTAATCGAGAAGCCCATCTTAGATTTTTCTCGTTCTAATCACCGCCGGGGATGAACTTACAGTCTAAAATACATTCACTTAGGTTACTTTCATTTAATCTGTGGTTTGAAGGGCAATACACTACAGATACTGTTACCATCCAGTGTATATGCCGTTATATTTGTTGCTTGAATTTCTTAAGTATTTTGATGTTTGTAATGTTTTATTGTATTTTTAATAACTACAGCGCTACCGCCATTTTATGGTCAGGTATTCTAATTTTTAAAATCAAAATATGTTTTATCTTTAAAATGCGTTTTTGATAATAACGAAATGTCAATTCAAGTTTAAGGAATATCTATATCTCTAATTTATTTTGTACCGCACAAATTACCATTCTGTGTAGCCGTCCGTAATGACGCCGTCATTAATTAATTAATTACTCGTTAAAATCTATGAGTAGGCTCGAATTATGTTGCATAAGCTGGTTGAACATTGATTTAAATTCGTTTAGAAAAGTTGTATGACACTTTTAAAATCAGAATTATTATCTTGGTGGTTATTGTAAGAATTGATCACGTCATTACTAATATTAAAAGCCCTGCTGAATGTTTATTAATATTGATAACAAAATTAACTACGCTAGTTTTGATTGTTGCCATTTTAGTATACGTCATATTTGGATTGACTACAGCTCTTGGGTGGTTATTTTTATTCCCCGGTGTTTTCACAACAATATTTTTGTATTTTTGTTCATGTAGTTTTTGATAGACCATACAACCTTTTTGTAACTTGAAGGATGATCTTCACATAATGCACAATTCGGGGGAGTGTCTTTTTGCATTCTGTGGAATTATGATAGCCTGCACAATTTACACATCTATGTAGTCGGTTGCAAAAAGATCTAGTGCGGCCCAAAATCTGACAGTGCAAGAATTAAGGAATTTTTACCTTCGGATATGGAGTTTTAATTTTTATTCTAGTATAAAAGCAAGTGAGTTAAATTAAATATCTGTTGAACATTGTCGGTAAGCTCGAGATCTATAAAATTTAATAGGAGAGGTTCTTTAGTAATTTTGTGTGTTACATTTAATATATTACGGGCACTAAAACCATGTTCTTTAAGAGCGCCCATAATTTGCTCATCCGTAAAAGAGTGATGAAGATTTCTAATAACAACTTTATATGATCTTTTTTATTTTAATTCTTTTTTAAATGTAGACACGAGCTTCCAAAATTAATTAACAAATAAATGTTTGTTGTTCGAGTTTTTTTTTCTCCTCAAACGTTCACAACTCTTCATCTTCTACAGATATCCAATAAATCCTAAATGCTTTTCTCGTAGAAATAAAATCATTATTCAAAGACATGATTCAGCAGAAAAGTACAATGATAAATAATCTAATCTCTACAATCATGACTGCTCTTATCAACAAAAAATGATTTATAAAACATGTTTCAACAATCAACTCAACATAGCACTCTGGAATGCAAATGGGTTGCTGCAACATAGATTGGAATTAGAATTTTATCTCAATGAAAAAGATATTGACATATTGTTAATTTCTGAAGCCCGTTTTACAGACAAAAGTTACATCAAGATTCCAAACTACAACATCTAGTGGACATTACATCCGGAGAAAAAAGCTCATGCTGGGACGGCTCTAATTATAAAGCAGTGTATTCCACATGTAGTTATGGAAAACTATCAAAAGAACCATTTGCAATCTACCAGAGTAACAATTAGGCAGAGTAATAATATCTTAAATGTGGCAGCGGTTTACTGTCCCCCGAAGTACTCTATAAGTCAACAACAATTCATACACTTTTTAAAAGAGATGGGAAGTCGATTCATCATAGGAGGAGATTTCAATGCGAAAAATACATTATGGGGATCTCGCTTAATAACTCCTAGAGGTAGAAACCTTAAAGTGGCTATAGACTCAACTAAATGTGATATATTGTCGGGAGGTTTACCAACATATTGGCCAACAGACAGAAACAAAATTCCCGACTTGTTAGATTTCTTTGTAAAAAAAGGGAATTTCAAATAACTATATGAAAGTTATGAACGATTCTTCATCACTATCTTCTGACCAGTCAGTTGTTACAGTAAAAGTTAGCGAACAGATTCAAATGAAAAAAAGAAGACCTGCGTTATCTAACACGTTTACAAACTGGGAAATGTTCAGGAATACATTAGAACAATGTCAAAATCTTTGCATTTCACTTAAAACGAATGAAGATATTGACAGTAGTGTCAACTTATTCACTAATCAAATAATAAATGCAATGTCTAAAAGCACTCCTTTGATCAAAAAGTACAATAAATGTTACTACAATTTACCCGGATTATGTTCGCAAAACAAGTAACAACAAAGAGACAACTAAGAAGACAGTGGATGAGAACGAGAAATCCGCGCGATAAAACAGCGTTAAATCACCAAACACGAAAACTGAAAACCTTGCTTCATAATTTCAAAAATGATACATTTAAAGAATATGTAACCAATCTATCACCCTCAAAGGTTGGAAATTATTCGCTGTGGAAATCCGTCAAATATCTAAAAAAACTGACAACAAGAAGTGAACCTTTAAAAATGAATGATGGTAACTACAGATGATTATGCTAAAGATGAGCTACTTTCCATGCATTTGGCCGAAACTTTTAAACCAAATAACACCCGATCAAAGGTTGAAAATGTAGTTCGTGAGTACTTAAATTAATCTTCAAGAACAACAACAATCAAGTTTTTCTCTACGGCGGAAGTTAAATCCACAATCATGAAATTGAGCAACAAAGAAAGCTCCTGATTACGATTTTTACCAGTCGAATTGTAAAAGAACTACCGAGAAAATCAATAGTATTACTGACGTACATTTTTAACGCAATCATAAGGCTACAATACGTTCCAGTATTATGGAAATTCGCTAATATAATTATGATTCAGAAACCTGGAAAACCTCCCGAACAAGTAACATCCTATCGACCAATTTCTTTACTTCCAATCCTGTCTAAAGTTTTTGAAAAAATATTACAAAAAAGGATGAAAAAGTAGACAACGATAAAATAATTCCAAATCATCAATTTGGTTTTCGAACTGGGCACTCGACGGTACAACAAGTTTACAGAGTGGTTAAGAAAATTGAAGAGAGTTTCGAAAATAAAGAAATATTCTGTGCAGTATTTTTGAATATTCAGCAGGCGTTTGATCGCGTCTGGCATCCAGGGCTACTTTACAAATGTAAAAAGACCTTGCCTGGTCAATATTACAACATTATCAAATCCTAAAGCGTTTGACACGGTGCAACACGATAAACTCATTGAAATATTAAAACAAATAGGATTGGATAGTAGCGACATCAGAATTATAATTAATTTTGGAATCAAAGCGCATCGGTACGTTTAGATGGTCAAATGTCAGAAGAAGTCATCATAATGAAGGGGGTGCGTCAAGGATGCGTTCTTTCTCCTCTTTTATTTAATATTTATTTAGAAAATTTTTTTGAAGAATAAATCATTGGAAAACCCTTAGGCGTACCAGTTAACGGAGACATTGTAAATAACTTTCTCTATGCGGACGATACAGTGGTGGTTGCAACGAGCCTTGCAGACCTACAAGAACTAATGTACGCGCTTAATGAAAGCAGTGAAAATATGGGTTTACATATAAATACGAGAAAAACAAAATGGATGGCTATTAGTAGCGCAAAGAACACGATTAACGGCACTCTTTTTCTCGACAATGGAACGATCGAAAAGGTCAGATCGATTAAATATCTGGGATGCCATATTAATGATGGATGGGAAATATTCACTGAGATCAGATGCAGAATTGAACAGGCGAGAACATACTTTCAAAAAATGAATAAAGTTCTGACAAACCGGAATTTGAAGATAGATCTACAGGTACGAATACTACGATGTTATGTTTCTAGCGTTCTGCTATATGGAATCGAATCCTGGACGATATCAGTGGCTTTATACAAAAAATTAGAAGCCTTTGAAATGTGGACATATCGCGGGATACTAAAAATTTCTTGGACGGCTAAGATAACAAATTCCGAAGTTCTAGGACAATTGAACAAAAAACCGGAAATTATTAATGCAGCGAAAATAAGAAAACTGGGATATTTTGGACACATAATGCGGAACAAGAAATATGAATTCCTTCAACTAATCATGCAGGGTAAAATAAATGGTAATCGTAGACGTGGTCGGCCTAGAATAACGTGGTTGGAAAACTTAAAGAAGTGGTTCAAACTGGATACAATTGAAATATTCCGAAAAGTTATGGATAAAGAGCAAGTCAAGCAGATGATCGCCAACGTTCTTCGAGGACATGGCACATAGAAGAGGAAGAAGAATTTGGATGAACGATATTTTCGAGTTGCAATAAACGATAAACAATCATCGATACGCAAAATTCAGGCAGGTGTTCCGCAGGGGAGCGTGCTTGGGACTCTTCTTTACTCGTTGTTCACCAATGATATACCCGTAAGTGAAACCGTATTTGTAGCTACATTTGCGGATGATACGGTAGTGATGTCATTTCATCGATGTCCTAAAACATGAACTCAGCACGTTCAAAAGGCTATTAACAACATAATTGAATGGCCGGATAAATGGAAAATCGTTATCAATGAGCAAAAATGCAATCGCATCATATTTACTAAACGACGTAGCGCGTGATAAATATAAGGTTACGATAAATTCAAAGTTATTAATTCAAAGCGAGTCTACTAAATATCTCGGTGTTCATTTGGATCAAACATTAACCTGGGCGAAACATATAAAAGCCAACAATATCGAGCTAGAACTTAAGATGAAACAATTGTATTGGCTGTTAGGACCTCGTTCGCAATTGAATATAAATAATAAGTTAATATTGTATAAAGCTATATTGAAGCCGATATGGTTGTATGCAGCAGAATTATGGGGATGTGCTTCGGCTACTAACGTGGAACGAATCCAGCGCAGGCAGAATAAAATACTACGATTGATAGTTCTGCTCCATGGTACGTCTCCAACAGGACATCGACCTACATGTAAAATATGTCGCTGAAGAGATTAAATCGGCAATCCATAGATACTTATCAAGAATATAACATCATCCAAATCCATTGGCAGCTAATTTACTTAATGATGAAATACCTAAGAGACTAAAACGGAAAAGAATGATAGATCTGACTTAAAATGTAATACTACTCTAAGGCGGTTGGATAATGGGCAAAACCACCATCTCCTGATACTTACCAACATAAAATCCGGTAGATAATTATTTAAATTAGTTCTGGATTAGAGGGAATTAGAAAAAAAAAATTATTTTATTTATAGACGCTTGATGGATCATTTGTGTCTTAAAGCCGGTTATAAACTATTTATTAAGTTAGCGTCTGTAAGATACTGTAAAAGATTTTTAACTTTTTCGGCTTATCTTCGAGTATTGTTTTTATCATAGTTTAGATTGTATACGTTGGCATTTTGTGCATTGTAATAGAGTATGCGGTTTACATTTAATTGCGAATTGCATTCTTGACAGATAGGTGTTGTGAAGTAAGTACGAGAATTGGTCTGGTAAGACTATTTTCCGCTCCTAAATTACTTTGGAAACGGCGATAATATTTCTCCTGATAGATAAATTACTAGTCAATCGAATAATCGGTAAACGTTTAGATAGGGAAGGCGCATTTAATTTGTTAATGGTTTTCGCGATTAGTATACACACAGTTATGAGTTTCGTATAGAGCAGAGAGTATGGGGTATTCTAAGTTTCGGGAGATGTCAGGAAATTCAGAAAATCGAACGTTTAACGTACAATTTATTAGGGTCGCTAAATTAAAAACTGTACTATAGGTAGCGGTTATAGTTGTTGCAGCTGTTCTAGGTGAGCCTGATTTCGTTTCTTTCATAGCGGTATTGTCTGACTGGTATTAGGCGTCGCCACGAAGTAGCTTATTGAATACTTTTATGGATTGGAAAAATTTCTGCAGGAAATTTGTTCGTTCTTACAGAATCTCGAATAAACGTTATTATTATGTTTGTATCCTATCATTATCATTATTAATAATAGGTGCTGCGGTTAAATTTTTAGTAATACCGCTATGAGCGACGAATTTTCTTCTTTTATAGATTGAGGAAAACCCGAATTTACTTTTGGATTTTTGTATCGGATCCAATTACGAAAACAATCGAACGTTATTTATATTACCTATGAAACTATTCTTATATTCCGCTCTTTTATTTAGTAAAGTTGTGTTCAGTTGTAATTTTTATAGTTCATTTTCCGAGATTTTATTTAGAATACGGTTGTGTTCAGATTTAATTGTATCTTACTCCGATTTCTCGGCGAACCGTAGCAGCTACATCGTTACGTCTTATCGTATAAAATATTCTCGAAATGCATTTAATAATTAAATAATATTAATTTAGTTCGGAGCAATGTCATTCGCATTGTACTGTTCCGAAAGGATATGTTAGTATTGTAACTTCATGTGTCGACAGTCCTCACTCTATAGGTAGGGGTATCCTGATTAACATTTAATCAGCCAGCAAATTATGACGTACG
The DNA here is from genome assembly GCA_032883995.1 of Coronaproctus castanopsis. Taxonomy (NCBI): domain Eukaryota; kingdom Metazoa; phylum Arthropoda; class Insecta; order Hemiptera; family Monophlebidae; genus Coronaproctus; species Coronaproctus castanopsis. Next base: position 237,110,781 of record CM065052.1, on the reverse strand, counting down.
CATTCTGAAAATGACAACCCTGTGGTATGCAGTATAATATCTGCCCATTTCTTAAGCGTTGTCGTTTTTCCATTAATTTTATCTTCTATCCAACTAAACCATTCGTCCATTTGGCGGTAAATGAACCTGAACTTGCTGAGAAATTGAAGAAGGCGAAGGACGCAATCGTAAATCGTCTCTTATAGGCTCGCGATGGATGAGTCTTATTTAACCGGTTCCTTATCAATCTTCGGATAACGAGGATCACTTAGGCGACGCGCTCTATCAGTTTTCAGGTGAATGGGATGTAATTATTATTATCATTATTATCATCGCTTTAATAATTTTTATTTCTATTATTATTATTACTATTAACATGTTATTAATGAAATTTCAACTAACGTCGAGAGAGTTTGATTAATGACTTGTAAACTATTGAACGAAGTACGCGTGTTCATCAGCATGGCGAAGATATTGCAGTTTGTAGATTACAACGTTTAAATGTCAGACGTACACGATAACGCGCGTACGTTGGAAAATTAATTAATATAAATCATTTATAAACGAGAGAAGGTCGTGTATATCGTGTTAGAGAAGTTCAGCGTAGGTAAATTTTCGGTAATAAACGATGCATGCGATTGACACGTATTGACGGTTTTCGATTTCATTACGTTAATTTAGTTTTAAAATTCACTAAATGATAAATATAACGTGTTGAAAGGAATGAAATTGTTTCGATGATGTAACATTTAAAGAACGGTCGGTAAAACGAAAAATCTGGAAATTTAATTTTTGAACATTTAAGATAATTCGTTTAAAATTTTCGAAAATTATTAAAAAATTCGAAAATATTTAATATTTGACCAGAATTGACAATAGTAATTTTGTCGGTTTAAATTATTAAAATTTTAGAGTACGTTGTGAAAAAATTTACACGATTAATTGGAAATAACGCGTTTCAAATAATCGTCGAAACAATTTAAAAAAAAAACAAAAAAAAACAACTCTCTTTAATTTTAAAGTTAATAATTACGTTTCACTTATTAATTTTTACATTTCGACGCGCTCACCAATTACGGTGTGGACCCGTAAGTGCGAAGAATTGCGAATATTTCTAATTTTTATTGTTTTTTGCATTTATACTATAACCAACTACCGTGTCCAATTCGCTTACTTTCCCACACCGTTAAAATATTTAATCGCATACTATATAGACCGCTGATTACGGAAAGCGGTTCAAGTCGCTCCGAGTAAATGCGGATTCGTTAAAAAACGCAGGGGAACGAATGAGATTTTGTATGTAACAAATGTTCAGAGAAAAAGAAAAATTCGCACAGGCTTTTTGAACGTCGAGAAAACTTTCGAGAAGATTGCACGTAAATTAATCTTGAAGCATTGCGCACGCACGAAGTTCTAGAAGAATATGTAAATGTCATATAAGAAAAAGCAACCAGTGTGGTGCGATACTCGACAGGCATTATTTCCGTCTCTGTAGGAGTGTATTAAGGTTTCGTGACTATTCGTTTCTTGCATAGATACTATAACGCAGACTTCCAGACTTCTACACCGTGGATACTATACTATATGCAGATGACGTGTCTAAATGCTAAACTAATATTTGGAAAAACAGATTACAGGAGAACAAACTGAAACATAAATATCGGAGAAACTGATTATATGAAATGTGGAATATTTACTGATAAATCTATTGAAATAATAGAGAGTTAGAAATAAGATATGACCTAAAATGTGATTATACAAAGCGGTATAATACAAATAGAATGAAGTTAACCGGTGTTTTATTCGACAAAAGAATAACGTCTTAAAGAGAAGATCTACGAAACGTCAGACGTGAAATATTAAAAGAACGATAAATGCCGGACTAAAGCTACAAGAATGAAATAAAAACTTCACGCGACGAAAATGAAAATCGCTTGCACACATTTTGACCACGATGAAAGTGAGTACATTCTTCGATAGTACGCACACGTCGTGAGGAAGATAGTCCGGTGAAAATAGTAATAGTATACGATATTGTAGGAAAACGACCAAGGAATTTCTAGAAGACGGTGGATAGACTTCTTAAAAAAAGACGTGGTAGGTATCACTGGTGGGATAGAGAGGATGTTAAATACTAGCGGAAGTGGTGAAGAACGTGCCAGTCAGCGGACCTCGTATCGTTAAAAACGATAAATTCATAGTTTATATCACTAGAATAATCGATTATCGAACGAACAAATATAATTCCGCTGCTTATTTTCGCCTAAATCGCTCGAAACAAAATTATGCATTTCACCGACAATATATTCGGTTAATAATATTAATAATAGCTCTACTAATACGTCCGATACGATCGAGACGTCAATACGGTCTAATTTAAACACACATATTGGAGATATATCTTTATCGGTAGAGGATGGTTCGCAATTAATTGCGCACATTCGTAACTGTTAAGAAGTTGTTTGGAAGAAAGACAAAGAGAATTTAGGAAAAATAAAACACAAATTGACAGTTAACGATTGTGTAACGAAATTGACGCGATAATAATAGAAAAAAAAAGGACGATAACAAAACCGAAGAATTTAAAATATAAAACGCAACGCTGCGCTGAACCTTTAAACCTCAGTTACCGGTATCAGCACAACGTCGTCTAGATTTGTAAACTCAGCGCTGTTTATACGTCGATAAGTACTTTACATTCGAAAAAGAACAAAGTCACGTACGGAATATAATCATCGGATGATTTATAATCATCAGATGATTTATTTTGGCGACGAGACACGCTGTAAAAATTACTGCGACCGAGTTTTCTTTTATCCATAACCTGAAATTTCGTCAGTGGATCGACACTTACTGAAATATCGTATGAACGATGAATTTTTTTAGTTAATAGAAAAGCACCAGAGTATAATTGTTTGTTAGTCTTAGTCATCAATAAATAAAAAAAAAATCAAATATACCAACTTGCCTAACGATACTAACTAATCGTAATCATTCATATAAAATATTTAATAGAATAAATACTGTTTTTATATATTTTTTTAATACTAACGGCAATACCTTGTCGCTGCAGCCAGTATTTACTTATACTCGAACGATCGTATGCACCTTTGATTATAGATGTTCTTGGTATTCCTCTTGGCCTTTTGCCTGTAACTTCATCTTCTATTATATTTTTTATAAATTTTGCGTTACTAACAGTTTAATTTTCCGCTTTTCTATACGATTTATTAAACTCCTTTTTTCATTTATTCCTTCTGTCTAAGTCGTTTTCGTTATTCTGCGTCACATTCGTATCTCACCATTGAATTCGGTTTATTTACTTCCGGTGCTGTTAAGCATTAATTTTCATAATCGTAATTGAGCACACTCCAAATAACATGTTTTTGTAAAACTTTTCGGACGTCTATACTGTTTTTATTTTGATTAACAGCGATTCTATTATTAAATTCACTCTCGGCGTGTCCTATTCGTCTCTTAATATATTTTATATTGATGTTATTTTCTAGATGGCTAATTGACTACTACCATAGTTTTGTTTGCCTTTTTATTTAGTATGTTTTTACCGATTTTCATTACTTTTGTTTTCTTTTACATCGGTATTTATTTTACATTTATTTAATTCTTCTGATAAAACTTGAATTCATATTCGATTCGGCTAATAGAGCAATCCAGAAAACGTATGCAATATATTTACATCCCAGAAGAACCATGACATAATGGAAACCACTAAATTGCCATTTTTAAAAACTTTGGTGTTCACAACAGCGAAGTAAGGGTCGCAAATGTTGACAATAAGGAGGTCGATGTAAAAAAAATAATAAGCGACATCTAAAAATGTGCGTTCCAATTGAGCTGCTTGCTGAAAATTGATACCTACCGACGATTTTTAACATCGATAAGAATTAACGCGACGTTGAATGAAAAACAGTAGCATCGATTAGAAGTAGTTATAATGTGTACACACACACACACACACACACACACGGATAATGCAAGTATTACAGATGGAAAAACCATCATTGACAAAATTATTTAGAATATCTAAATGCGTACTTCGGGACACAATCTAGAAGAGGACGATCAATTACTTTAGTCGGTACGAGTTACTACTACAACGGGAGATTCGTGATAAGAGAAGTTTCGTCAGAAGAGAAAATGGATAGATAACATCTAAGGAGAACATTCGAGTTTACTCAGTACAATAACTTTATTCCATGTCGTCCAATCAAGATCATTATGATATCTACGTACCCAGTAATAACGCTTCAATAAATATATATATATATGCGTATATATAAAGTCGCGATAAAAAGTATTTGAAAAACGAAATAAATTTAAATCGAATTGTTTTTTTTTTTCTATTTTTTTTCTAAAGGCGACTTCAAAAATTCTTCGGTCGTATTTAACGAAAGCTCGTTTCAGTCGTTAAATTTTATATCGTACACTTCGGAGTACTTAAACAACTGCGCTAAATAACGAACGAGTCTGTAATGGCCGAGTCTAATAGGCCAACGCAAACTCAAAGAACCACTTACCGTCTCCTCCGTCTTTATATTCTATTTTTCTTATTAAAATTTAATTTGTCCCTGCTCGTAAATAAATTCAAATTTTTCTTTTTAGAATGTCCCGTTTTTCGAGATCGCAAAAACCAATTATTCTTATTTTTTGGTGGGGGGGGGATTTATTCATTTTTGTACGGATATCTCGTTATCTCCGTAGGTAACCATTAACGATGCTAAATGAAAGTCTGCCCTTTATTAGTCTGTTCAGACGAGAGTGTAGTACCGAAATGTGCGCATTCACCATTTTGCGTGTAATTTAATTTTGTCCGCGTAAACTTTTTTGAGGCGTCGATTTTTTTTAATGTCTAATATACGTACTCGTTCGAGACTCATTCGCTCGGATTTCGAATCACCGTCACGATGGCCTCTCCTTTATAGGGGGATTGCGTACATCCATTTCCATTCACGTAATATGTCCATTTCTGACGACCGTAATCAGTTCTCTTTTACAAAGTCGTTTATCAATTCTAGTCGCCTTCTTCTTCACGTTGGTTTTCCCTATGTTCTTCCTTGTATTGCCAACGTAAACATGCCACCTTCTCGGATTTTATGCGCTGCTATATATTTCGTTTTCTCTTTTTTAAATATCGTCTAATATGTTTTTGAGTCGTCAAGATAGCTTAGTGCCTAAAGCACGGACTTCTATACGGAAGGTATCGAGTTCGAAATTATCATCACAAAAGTAAAAATATAAATAATCCAATATTATTATCGAAGGCAACGGTAAACCACCACACAAAAGACCATATGCGCGCTAGTAACAATAGAGTACACTACAACGCGAGGCTACATTGTGCTGTGACAACAAAGCGATTACAATCAGTTCTCTCGGGTGTGTGTGTCTATCTACGCTTAGCCGTATTTTGATTACCTTGTACGCTACTTACACTGTACAATAATAATTTATAGGTAAGTAGTCGCATACCTCCGATACGGAGTCGGCATTTAATGATGTTGACGACTATGTTTTTACAGATTTCCCCGTCGATTTTTCTAAGACCTCTTAATCGGTTATGTAATGTTTCCACTATATTCGTAAGAATCTTCTATAGCGTACCACATCTCAAAAGCGGATTTTTTTTTTAACATTCTGCGCTCATAGTCTACATTTCTCACGCATATTTCAATACGGATCGTGCGTATCATCTGTTTATTCTTCTTCGTGAAGGTTCTTTTTTTACGCGTATTAGTGATTCTACTCAGATCTGTAAGAAATGAATGATATGTCTTATTAAATATTACTGGCTAATAATTTATTACGATCATGTATAATTGTTCTGTGAGCTAAGTAAGCATCTGAGATTAGTCGGGAGATGGATTCCTTTACTTATGATACGTGACAGGAATTTTGACTGGTACATTCTATGATAGCTGCAACTAAAAAATAGCTTATTCTCCGTCGCAAGGATGGGTACGGAATGGCGAAGGGCCTAATTTGTGATGTAATCTTTAAACCCTTAGGCGACACGTAATAAGAATAAGTGAAATCCTGTTATGTATGTGGATAGGGAGATTAAGGAATTACCGGAATCAGACGTTTGGTTAAATAGCACTAAGCGCAGTTCCAAAATTCCATGGACGAAAACTTAATCTCAGATAGAATGTCTCTGACAGATGTGTTGAAGTAAAATGAGCAATTCTCGATGGTTGTACGGCATCATTTCAGTGGATACCCGAGTGACTGGGAATTCAGACAGATTTGACATAGACGCGTTTCGGAGATAGATCATAAATATTTCTTAGAATATCGTACATTGATGGAAAACAACGGTTATTAAATGAGACATTTAAAATAGTTTTAAGAGCTCTACGCGAATCCGTGAAAATTATTACATTCCGACTAATATATGCGGAAGGGTAAAAACTTACGAAGAGCCCTGAGAATGGCAAGGCATTCGGCTGAAAATATTGAAGAAAATTTAGGTAGTTTATAACGTTCGAGGAAGGAATAATAAATGCGGAACCAACTCCATCGGGAGATATAAGGCCGTCGATATAAATATGTATATAATCTTGCCGATGGAATTGAAGAGGCGTATCGAAGTTACTGATTAGTTTGGAGTTCATCTTTTAATTTCCGAGCATTTTGCTCGGGTTGTTGAAGACATTTTTTGCCGTATCAAAATTCTGGTCCTTATTTAATATAACCGTTTTGCCACTACTAACTTGGATTTTACTTTTACTTATTACTTATGTTTAAGTTTATTCGGCTTGAAATATGTTTATAATATTGATATTTTTTGTCGTTCATTGTCTGCAATTAATGTAATATCATCCGAGAATCTTATAAAATGTATACCCTAATTTATATATATATATATATATATATATATATATATACACCTGTAGTTTCTTCCTTAATTTTCGCTCTTCTATTACCGAATTACAAAGTGCAGGCGATAATGGATATTTTTGTCTTATTCCACTTTATAGCGTATATAATTTTTAAGATAGTATTATTATTATTATTTTATAGTGCCGCGTGTAAACACTTAGGATATTACGGCCCTGGATGACAGCTGTTATATGTAGTAAATGAGGTTGGAGTTGAGGGAATAGTTGAAGGACTATTAGAGAGGAAACCATATAGGTTATGCGGACGGATATAAGATCGATAGGGATAGAGTAGCGTATATAATTTTAAAGATATTTATTATTATCATTTTTACAGGTACGTGTGTAACGAAACTACCGAGTCTATTACGGCATTACTTAGCCGTTATATATAATAAATGAGGTGGAGCAGGAAAGGAATTGTATAATTAGGGGAATAATTGAAGGACTATTAGAGAGGAAACCAGGTAGGGCATACCGACCGACAGGGGGGTCGATATGGATGGAGTGTAGTAAAATACGGCGAGTAAGAAAAAGGTTTTGGTAGTGAACAAAATTGACAACAAGCAGGCAGGGGGATATTGGAGTAGATGGGCACGAGAGAGTGATAAAATGCCCATTAGAAATGTACAGTTCTATACGGGGCTGAATAAGACGGTTATTGTTGTGATCACGTATCCTTCTTTCTCTGTTCATTTACTCGTTACCGTAAAAATATAACCCACGTCTTTCTGCTTGATAACACCGTCAGCTCTTAAACTTTTAGTTGTTAATGCGTATAAATTATATAAAAATCAGTTAAAAAATATATATATATTTTATTCGGACATGAAGGATGCTTTTAATTTATGTTGAACAACCGATACTTTTCAGGATTCTTGTTTACTTTTTGAGAATAACACGTAAAAAGTGGATAAGCATCAAATCTAATGATCGTTATTTGAAAAAAAATTTTAGTCTATTTTTCAAACTGAAACAAAAGTACTTAACGTTATATTTTAGATCGTAATTTTTCCATTTCGAATAAATGCGTAATGAAGGTGAAAACAAGAGATACCACCGTAATATTTTTTACTACGTACGAACTAATAAAATAATTCAATTTAATTTCAGTTTATTCTGTAATATTACATTTCTATATTGCGAAATGAACATAGGAAAGAGAACAGTTAATGTAATATTCGACTAATACACCTGCACGAGAGTCGATATAATAAACTGGAGAAACAAACAAAAATTCATAACCACCTCTCGTCGAAATCATTATGGCCTTAATCTACTAAAATGCGCTGCCTTAAATTATGCCATCGGGAATAACATTCAAAGTGAAAAATAATATAAATTTTTAAATATATAAAAAAATAATGCGATCAACTAACTCGTGTTCAGTCCGTATACATGCATAAATAGACTATATGAATCGTGATATAATGAACATTATATATATATATATATATATATATATATATATATATATATATATATATATATATAACTACTTTGTTAAAAAATATATATTTAATCCCAACCAAAAGTCATATAAAATATAACTAGGGGCTACCCATTGGCCGGTATCGATGGCGGGGCTCAATACGAGTAAAACAAAGAAAGTTTTGCCCACATCCGACTAAAATTCGCCGAGTTATCCACGAATATCCATCCCTATATGCAACAACTTGCCGCGCGGCAGTTTAGTTGGAATGTAAACCCGCCTTTTGAATGGCCTCCGCAAGTGGGAAGTCTACATAAAAAAAAAATATCGTTAATTTATATATATTCTTCCTGAGATTAATTTTTGCTATAGAAACTTGGCATCTGATAAAACCAAATTCGTCGAAATGACGTTATACTGCAGTTGCTGTTGAACTTAAGACACGGCCGCCGCTATAAAATGTTATTTTTATACGCGCGTGTCATATATATATAAATTAAAAAATAAAAAACGAATAATCTCATATATATATATATATATATATATATATATAACTACTTTATTAAAAAAAATATATTTAATCCTAATCAAAAGTAATATAAAATATAATAAATAAACAAAATAGTGATCACTTGTGTCCAGATTGTGCACGATGTGCTATAAACGAACAAAACTTATTTCTATAAAAACAATCTGGAACAATATATCAATTATTAAATAAAATAATAATCGATTTAGGATAAACAATTTTGGCATATTATTGGTACACTAGTTCGACCATTTCCATTATAATGTACATAGTGTTATACATATACATACAGTCGTATTAGTGAGTTTTGTTATTCGTATTTTTGTGGAATGATCATTAATGGAAGAGTACACCGACTTCAATTGGATAAATACAGTATCCACTGAACTAAGTGTGAATATTCAATTTCTTAAATAATACTTGGACAGATAAGGATTTATTATTATCATGGATCAATGAAAGTATTTTTTCAAAGGATACACTATCTTTAAGTGTTTTTATTTTCTATGCATTGATTAGTCGGCAATAAATTGATTCCCATTTTCTTTTTGTCCATCACTTTTTTTTTTTTTTAAATAACATAATTACAACTGGCCGAGAGGCCATCTAGCAATTTTTATGAAATGCGAAGTAGCGTGAGAGGGGTCAACACCCATTAGTGCTCTCCAAAGAATTCCAGTAGAAATTAGGATTAGTCAAACGTCCTGGTTCGTTTTAATCGGCGTATCTGAATACTGTTATCTAATAAATTGATGGCCAGTGTATTTGTATGTGACTCCAAACGCCTTTTATACTGCTCAACCGCATGTTTGACTTCGTCTTTAACATAAGGAATGAGAAGGTCACGATGTAAATATAATTCGAAACATACCAAGGAGGAGCAATAAGTAACCTAATGATCTTATTTTAGAACCGCTGTATCTTATTTATACGGCTATTTTTTGCGCAGCCCCACAGCATCAGGCGTCGTACTTCCACACAGGCTTTAACATTATTTTATAAATTAAAAGCTTATTTTCAAGAGAAAGACTGAAGTGTCCTGCCAAGAAGCCAGTACAGCTGCTTCAATTATATGTCAAGATGTTTTATTTTTTTGCTCGACATGTCTACTCCACGTTAATTTACTGTCAAGATGCATCCCCAAATACTTAACGTAATTCTGTTGAGAGATTAATTCCCCATTTAATGTAGTGGGTGGACAGGTTAAGTTTCGCAAAGTAAATGTGACCTGCGTGCACTTACTTTCGTTAACTGCAATACGTCAACGTCTCAGCCAGGTTTCGATTTTTATTAAAGACCGCTGCAGAGTTTCGTGGACTAGGTTTTGCTCTTTGGCTACAGCTGTTCGCAAACGTGACAGTTATAACATAGTTTCCTTTCTTCTTTTTTTTTTTATCGTTGAGATTCATTGCTGTACTGAACACTACTTGAGGAAGATGTAGAGTTCTCAGATAAATTGCTTTTGTAGCTTTTGCTATTTAATAATATTGGATCAGTCGGGTTTGATTGAGCTTCTTCTAAAGTCGAGGGTTTGTTTAGTTTTATTGTTTTTAGGTTGCTGGAAGTAGTCAGACTTTGATCTACATGGTTACTTGTGCTTATATCAGAGTTGGAAAGGCTTTCGGTTACTAAACCACCTGTTCTTGGCTTATTGCAGCCAATGGGTTTAAGTTCAACCGCTTCCGTTCTCTTTCCCCTCTTTCTGGGCATTAGAATGATCTTTCGTTTTACATGAGCTACACCACCGTTCATCTGTTGATAAGAATGTTCTAAAGGACTCATTATCGTAGTTAACACTCGATGATTCAGGGACATTGTCCATATCATCATTAGTCGGTTGTATGTACACCTGACGTCTGAAACTTTTAATATGTTTAAAATCATTATCATTAAGTCCAGCTTTCATTAAAATTAATTAGAGCTTTTTCAATTACAATATGGGGGAATATGCGAGGAAACAATTGAAATGACCAGTCGTTCAGATGGATTAATTAAGTTACGGACACGAACGAGTAAATTATTAACCGGAATAGTGAATTTGAATGAGGTTATTAGCAATTTATTTTAATTTTAAATATACACAAATACGATTGTTCGATATTCGAGAGGAGAAAATAATATTAGATGGATGGATAATTTCACTGAGAGCGCTGATATATCGAACTTAATGTTGTCTACAGCGTGTAAAATAATTGCTCCATCGCGAGTAGGAAAGATTTCAGTTTGAATGATATCACTATACGTTGGCTGAGTGCTCGTCATGGTGAACGACGGCACGTGCCCTTTTAATAATGTTATCTAACTAGTAATTGAAACGATCTAACCCGAGCAGATAAGCGATTATTATTGAACACCCAATACCAGACTAAGTGGTTTTAGCATACCCATAAAAAAATGAACTCAGAATCGTATAACGGCTAGGAAGAACAGGCCGAATACTAAACCTGTGTAGCCCTTCCAACAGTAAAAAATGCGACTGCGCGGAGCAGATTCCTTGACTAATGACCGTATAGTTAAAAAAATGTCCAAGGAGATCGCTACAAGGAAGCTGGAACGAACCAAGGATCCTTAGAATGACTTTGAAAAACTTGGATCTATAGGATGACTTCAGAACCAACAACTAAGGACATACGCTAAAATTTGTGATGTAAATATATATCTACTCGGTTTTTTTTTCCGTATTTATGAGATTACTATATACATTGAAATCATCATGCTACACACGCACACATATATATGCATACGAAATTTTGCGAGAAGTTTAATTTACAATTTATGTTTTCTAGCATGTGGCCGTCTTTTAGAATTTTATATTATTGCCGAGACATTATGATTGATCGTTCGGTGGGACTTACCTTTCCACACGTATTTAAACTTTGTATTCTCCGTCGTCTGATTAACTGATGTTAAAGTTTTACGTTGTCTCCAATAAATTAATCTGGGAATACAAGCGTACGCGAAGTGTAATTTTTATATGTCAGTTATTATGTCGCGGTGTTAGATAAAATTACACGACTGTTTCGTTTTATAATGCAACAGCTGCTCCTGTCGTATAATTAATGTATTTCACCAGTACCGGTGAAAATAACAACTTGCTACATTAATAAACCAACGTCGCTGGTTTGATGTCGGGTTTCTCGCTAGGTTCTTAAAAGTAACCAAACACGTTTGTAACAATACATTTTCTGACATTCGACAATTTTTCAAAGGAAACGACTCCTCGAAAGTAAATTTTAATTGAAATTTAACGTTTGTCTTTCTCTTACTAGTAAAGATTTTTTTCATACATTATTATTATTCTAACAGTCGTAAATTTCAGGAAAAATACGCATATAAGGACAGCCAATAATAAAAAATAAAGCATGACACAGATGAGTAAAAGTAACAGAAAAATAATATATCAGTTAATCTACACATTTATCGCTTATATATACTAATATAAATGAGAAAAGAAGGCGTACCAACTAAGGATATCATCAAAGGACTGTCTCTTACCACTGGTTCATCAGTGTTGTATACTGACGCATTCTCATTCAGTGGGTTTGTCTGCTGCTCTGTCGTTAGGAATAATGCCGTCATTATACGGTATTCGTGTCCTCAGTAATTTTCCATCTTTTCAGCCGGACTATATTCGATGATAAAATTACGGTTACAACAAAAATGAAATATTGAAATAGTAGTACGTACAAGATTTTTTAAAATTATAATTTAATCTTATTGAAGTAATTTAAAAGAAGGAAAATCGATAAGAGAGAATTTCATCAAACAGTCTTTCTGCACTCTTCATCACTTTTTGCTCTAACCTATATGCTATAACCTGTATTATCTGCATCAACCGTATTGATGTTGCAGCACTATCTGAAACCAAGCTGGACAGCAAACACAATATCCAGTTTCCGGGTTAGAATATATTCAGAGCTGATGTAAGTCGTAGAGGGGATGGTGTTGCTCTTCTCATAAAAAAACACTTCCAAGTAGAACTACTTCCATTACCTCACTTAAGCTGTGTCGAAGCTGTTGGTGTTAATATCATTACCAACAGCTACTATTATATTACTAGTGGCACTCGTGCTACTAGTAATCATAATAATCATCATAGTCGTAATTCCATTTCTATATTTTCTATATATAAACCGCCCACACGTATGCGTAACTTTGCCAATGACATTAGGCAGTTAATGAGAGTCAATCACAAGGTAATTTTAATTGGAGACTTCAATGCCAAAAGCAGACGTTGGAATTGCTTTAATGATAATTCTGCTGGCACTATGCTTAATCAATTATCATTAAATGGCCTTCTTCGCATAGCGGCTCCCTCTGAGCCCACACATTTTCCCAATCGTGCAGGATGCAGAAACAGCATCTTAGACTTAGCACTTGTAAAAAATCTGAATACATCAGACCTAATCTCTATTAATGATCTCTCATCCGATCATAATCCCATACTCATTACTATTTTTACCACTAAATTCCTCTTAGAAAAAAACTGTTTTAGATTACAAAAATGCAAACTGGCTTCAATTTAAAGAATACATTAACAACAACATTGTTCACACTGACATTTGCGGCCCCGCTGACATTGACAAAACCATAAGTGACCTTGTCGAACTAATTCTGACATCGATTGAACGACATATCGCTAAAAAGACCACTGTTTGTTCACCTACATTTAATTTACCGTCTTACCTACTTGCACTCATCAGATTCAAAAATTACATCAGACGATTGTCTACCAAGCATTATGGCCGACCAGTCGCCTCTTTTTTAAAGCAGCTATTGTCTTTTTTGACCAAAACTCCTCGTCACTGCCTCAAAAACCACAAAAACGAAAAGTACAACAAATTCTCCACAACGCTGAGCCCCAAGGATAATAGTCTTTCGAAGGCGACTAAAAACCTTACCCACCGCAGTAAGTCTCTTCCGGCCCTCTGCAACCCGTCCTCAAGTGACTATGTTTACACTGACGTAGAAAAAGCAGAGGTCCTGGCTGCTCACTACTTCAAAATTCACGGACAGAACTTACAATTAGCCTCCAGCTTTCAGCGCGAAAAAGTCCAGTCTGAGGTTCAGAGGTATCTACGCAGTACTAAGACGTATCTACATATAACTAACACTACCCAAAATTGTGTTAACGTTATTTGTCCTCTAGAAATATCCAATATCATCAAAAAAACGAAATTAAAGTACTCGGTAGGCCCTGATAATATATCATTACTTATAATCAATAAACTCCCTCATTCCGCCATTGTTGTATTATCAGACATAATGAACGGTATCTTTAAACTGGGGTACTTTCCGCAAAGCTGGAAACTTGCCAAAATCATCGCCTTTCCCAAGCACGGTAAGGATCCTTCGCAGGTTTCCAACATCCGCCCCATTGGTCTATTGAGCAACCTAAGTAAAGTTGCTGAAAAGGTGATTTATGTTAGATTATTATCCCATGTCGACAACAATAATATACATCCAAATTCGGCTTTCTCTCTCATCACTCTACAACCCAAAATATGCAGAATAACCGACTCCATTACCCATAACTTCAACTTAAATAAGCATACCCGGCATGGTACAATATGACGTTGCTAAAGCATTCGATACAACTTGGCACGCAGGTATTCTTTATAAAATGATAAAATGTAACTTTCCAACATGCTTAATTCACTTAATCAATAGTTACTTAGGCAATATATCATTTTATGTATCTATAGGTAAAACGCTGTCTCGTCTCACAAATCTTGATCTGCGGGTGTCTCGCAAGGCAGTATTATCGGACCACTTTTGTTTTTCCTATATCTTTATGATTTTCCAAACCCACCCAACACGCAAGTGGGACTATTTGCGCAGCTCCCATAGACCTAACACAATTCGTAACAGACTTCAGTATTGGATATCGCGGGTACTTAAATACTACAATAAATGACGAATTAGCATAAACCCGAACAAAACCGAAGCTATTTTCTTCTCCCGCAGGAGACATGCTCTACCTGACAATCTGATGGTACAGGGAAACACTTTAGAGTGGTGGGTTCGTTATCTTGGTGTAATCCTCCACAATAGACTTACTTTCACTAAACACATAAATAATATCACAATCAAGACAAACAATGCCTTCTGTTCCTTGTACCCAATTCTTAATCACAAGTCCTTCCTCAACATTAACAACAAGATAATCCTCTACAAAGCAGTAATCCGCCCAATACTTTGCTACGCTTGTCCTTCCTGGAGCTCTATATCAAAAACCTCCTTTAACAAGTTACAAGTCATTCAAAACAGATGCCTCAGATGTGTTCTCAATGCACCTCGCTATGCCAGAATCGACAGTATGCACGAAGCTACTGACCTGCCCTATATTAGAGATTGGTTCTAAAGCTATCGACTAACTTTTTTTATTAAATGCTCATACCAAAACAATGTACTCGTCTCCTCGATTGCCAATTACGATTCTAAGCAACTTCGTTTCATGCATTCCAAATATAAACACAGGTGACTTAAACATAACATTATGTAGTAATTAATTTTAATTTTTTAATTATAATTGAACCCCTTTACTTAGTAAGCACCTTCGACACCCGTGTCATCCACTTTTTATATGTGTATGTATATATATATATATGTATATATATGTGCGTATATACATAGTATTTATTTAAGAACTTACAACCTAAACAATAAATTTTTGTAGCTTAGACTTAAGTTTCTTTACTGTCATTAATATTACTTGTGATTAGAAAACGTGTATATTTTCTAGTCTTTTATTTGTTTTTTTCCTGCAGCATTTAACGTTTTGTTTTGCTTTATTATTTATATTCTTACTGCGTTATTGTGGTAAGGTGTTTACACAATGTTTGTAACCCCACGTGTTATATTTTCTTTTATGTTTATTACTTATGCAAATATACTTTGTTGTTGTTGTTATATTTATTCAGTAATGTATTCTGTTTTAGTATTGTATTCACGAAATTTATCGCTTTTCGTGTAATGTACCTGTAACTACCTTCTACAATCTTTGTCTGTCTTTTAAGCATTTCGTATTTGTTCAAGCGCTGAACGTTCTAAAAAAAGGTTAGGTGTTAGGTGAATCTGACCCATTTTCACGCTTTCTGTAAAAATCAATGCTTGCTATTTTGAGTCTTTTCAAATAAGTCCGGAAATTTCCGTGGTCCGTCATAAATCCGGTATTAGATGTTTGTTAGATAAACGTTCTTCTCTACTTGGTCATTATTGCTGCTGCATTTAGAGCTGTATATTTTATACTTATTTTATGAATTCATTCTTTTAGTCCCTGTCTATCGAGATTTGTTTTTCTCCAATTGTCAATTCAACGGACAGCACCAAGCAATAACATTTGTTGCACAATAGGAAATTGTACGTCTATTTATATTTTTCTTGTCCAAATTTAGATAATAAATATCACTAGCATATTCTACAGTTGATCGAAATAGGGCAGAGTATTAAATTCTAATTTGAGCCCAAAAATATTTCTATACAAGGAAATCATTTTGCGGTATTTTTTTTCATCTAATGATAGATTTTCATCGATTATTACTCCTGAATATTTCATAGTCGTAAAGTACTTTTTTGTCATTTTTATTATTTCGTCTATTTTATTCTTAATTTTCAATTTATATTTTTTCTTCGTTAACACAAGCATATTCGTTTTTCTGATTTAAATTTAGTCCTAATTTTCCTAGTTATTGCATTAGGATTCTGATCTCGTCATTTATGATTACAACTTCTGCGCTATGCTTAAGTCCAGCTATGAGAAGCAGATTATCCGCATACTTATCGATTGTATATTAGTTTTCATACTATTTTACGAATTTGCGCCGTAGCAATATTGAAAAGGGGGAAATGCGTGAGAGCTGTGTTACAAAACTAGACAACAGGAAGTAGGTTCAAAAATGCAAAAATAATAAAAAACCGAAATAAACGATATAGCAAAAACGCAAGTTGAGAGAATAAATGAGAGAGTAAACAGTAAATAAGAGAGTTAACTCTTTTAGTCACCATCTCCACTATATGGTAGACGAAATTTTAGTACTGACGAAATTATATATTTTCTGGTTGACCGTGTAATATGTTTCAATTTGAATTATATTTATGTAAAAACATTGAAAATCATCTTGCGAGTTATCTATATTAAAAACCCGGCGTTATATAATAAACGGGTATGAGATTTATAATTTCCTGTCAAAATTTTATGTATGACTGAAAGGGTGAAATATATTTAAAAAATTCCGAATGTATAATTGCGAGTGTAAAAAATTTTATAATTCCGAACAAATATATAAAACCGAATAAATTATATTCGTCTAGTGGCAAATTGCCTAACGAAAAAACCGCGTGTCATTAATTAAAAACTATTTTCCCGCGTATATATTTAAATTACGGAAATGTACGTTTTAGAAAAATAATAGTAATAATAATGATGATGATGATGAAGTTTATAATGATCATGATTATTTAATCCTTTCGATTCCTTTTTTTTTTTAAACCGGGTGGAAAATCCGTCGTGGATACCAGGCCTTGGTCTGGTTATGTGAGACGTGTACTCATTAAAAACCACCACGGTGCTCATGTCACTGTATCAGTCTCTATCACTGGGACCCGCTTTCAGCGTTACTTCAATGGTACAAGACCTAGTCGAGGCGGCACTAAATCCTGTCTTTAGCTACTGAATGTTCTAGGAATAACTGAAGAGCTGCCTTCTTTAGCGCTGTCTTTCAGCTTATTCTTTCAAAGCTGCATGCTGCCATTCAGCTTCTTCTTTAGTACGCGTAATATCGCGCACCGTGGTTGTATATATAGTTCCAGCTTTCGATCCTAGTGTTCACTAAACGGTAGATGACATAATTCCCGGTTAACAAATGTTTCGAAAAATTATATTTACGTAACCGCGTTGGAAATCGTTTAGAATTATCTAAATAAACAACCCGTGTAAAATGTATAATTTCGTGTCGAAATTTCGCGCCCGTCACGTGACCGAAATGGTTAAAGTTACAGTCGCAATCGATCGGTTTTTGTTTAAATGCCTCTAACGACTATATTTATCGCGACCGTAAAACTATACGCCTATCGTTTATACTACGAAAGTAAAAATACGACTATCACTACTGAAAAAGGTAATTTGTCTTTTTAACACACGCTACTAAATTTACTACGGACCGGCGTAAACAACACACCGTGGCGTACTACTATTTCCTGAAAATCAATTACGTTTAAAAGGTTCCTAATCGGGTTCCTTCAGGCTAAGAATTTACTAACGCCGAAAGAATCTCAAAACATCGCCGCCGTCAGATTTAACAGACAGGCCCCGGTAAATGTTCATCTTCGAACCTCTTCGTCCTAATCGAGACGTAGCAAATAGCGCGAATATCTCGGTCGTCGACGTTATTTGCAATTCGCTCTAACAGAGTGCCGACCTTCCTATTTTTCCTTCTTCAGATGGTAATTTCGAAGCGGCCAAGATTCGACACTCTAACCATAACGTCTACGAAGAGGCGGTTTTAAAAATTACGCACCTCTATTTTCAATTATCATTCTCTTCTCCCTTTTCTCGTTGCTATTTATTTCGTTTCTTTATTACAAATTTATTTTTATTTTTATACATATATCTGTTTTTTTTCTTATTTTTTTCATTTAACATTCTTATTAGGTTAGCTTTTATTTCCGAGTATTTTTAATATATATATATATATATATATATATATATAACTACGAAATAGCGAGGTTGTTCTTCGCTAGAGTTTTAAAGAAGTTCAAAACGACGGAAGATATACCGATGGTCGTTCCCGTATGTATACTTTAAAAGAATCAGTACTCCACCTCTTATCCAAACCTTCTTTAAAGCGACTAGTCGTTTCGTTTTAAAGGCTTTAATCGAATTAGGAAAAGGCATTTTCTAGTTGGATTGCGTTTATACCCTTCGCCCTATTTTCGTCCGTATGGCTGAGCCTTTAACGTAATTTTCATTTCCTTCAGTTTCTATATCTATTCTCGTTGTTCATTTCTGGTTTCGTTTTAATTAACGTTCTATAGATTTTTTTACCCCCGGCTACTCTGCTAGAAAATTTAACTTCAAACTGTCTGTTTTTGTTTTATGCAATCCGGTTACTTCGTTACCTAAAACGGAATTTGCATATATTAAAAATACGTAACGTATACTATTTACATACACACACACATTCGTAAGGGTGAAACATGCTCGTCGTTCATTCCGGGCAACATTATAAACGACTGAAGCGTTTTACAGTTCAAAGGCGTTGCGTGAAAAACTTACGACTCACAAATTTGACTTAGGTAAACTAACGACGCAGATTAACGAATAGCGATAATAAAACAATCTGGTTTTGTATCAATGTGTACAAAGTGCTAAAGATCGAATATAAATTCAGATTGCTACATGATCAGAGGTGCCTGAAGGATCTCTACAACAAACGGTTCTTATCAGGACTACGACTCGCAAATTTAACTGAAGTAAACTAATTTCCGGCGCAGATTAAGCTCGAAGGTTTAACTGAAAATAATTGTAAAGTTTTTTTCTATTCCAATAAATAAAATAACCGATTAGTATAACGACTCGCGCTGTAGTAGACGGCGATTTTATAAGCCGGCGTACATCGTAATGAATCATTTGATGAATTACACCGACATGTTTCTGGTAAACAATCCGAAATAACGAGGCACTTTTCACTCAGAAAGTTGGAAAAACGAATGTTTCGTCACCTTCGAAAACGAACAAATTTTGAAGATATTTCCGAGAAGTTAACACCCTGGCCTACTACTGTATATTGGTATTGAAATCAACTCAGTGCCGTTGAAGTTAACATCAGAAAAATAATTGGAATGCGTTTATTAAAACGTCAGAAGGGCATATTCATTAATCCGGTAGTAAAACATTACGAACGATTAATAAGTAGTGTAGCTACTAATAAAAAGGAAGTAAAACTATTCAGAGATGTCGAAGTGAAAGCATAGAGACTTATAATCATTATAATGCAGCTTCTCCAGATAATATAGTAAATCGTTTAATTAAAAAATCTGTATATAGCTTGACAATGGCGTAATTGCCGAAAAGCTTCGCATAATTAAAAATAAATTTAGTGATTTTAACTATTTTTAGTAATCAAGTATAAAAAAAAGTAGCCTAGGAAACTAACATTAAACCGAGGTAGAATTTTAAATTTCCGTTAAAACTTGTTACGGTCTTCTGTAGAAATGAATTATGGAGGTTATTAACTAGAGAACGGCAGCTGATAAAAATGGTACGTTCATAGAATTCTTGAAACAACCGCGATTGTGCAATGTTGTTTTGGAAAATTGAAAACTCCCAAGATAAACGATTTTTAGTTAATGTAATTTCGAAGTCGGATAACCTTTTATTCAGTAATTTCTACAAACTGTTTATAACCGTTTGGTTGTAATAATTGAGTAGCACCTATCTGTCGTCCAAGAAGAGTTCGGGCCTGGATAAAGTTGCATTGTAAGTTGCTTTCTTAACGATGTATGTTACAAATAGAACTTAGAGATACCTGAAAACAGTCGCAGTTTTTGGTTCTTGACGGCATGGTATACTTTGTAAGTTTGCCGTATAATACATAAACTAACTGGTATATCATGGGATGCTCCTGCGATGATAGCGAGAACAGCAGCTTCCGTTGTAGTTTACTCCGCAGCGAAAAATAGTATATACATTTTGTGGAATTACCAGAACAGTGATGTTAAATTGTCTCTAGTAAAAAAATCAGAAATGGTTAAAATAGGAAATAATTCAAATAAATCACTATGTAATTGTGAGTTTTCAGCACGGTGATGAATTTAACAGAGAAGGAACGTTGTGGATTTCAACTTCCTAGAAGAGATTCCAAATAAATTGTATTTGGATAGAAAACTGACGATGCAGTGAGCAACTAGTGCGGTGGAAAATAAAAATTACGTTTCTTCTAATTTCGGGTTTTTACTATAAACGATCGAACGTAATAAAGAAACTGTTAGTTTATGTAAACAAATTGATGAACCGAAAAAACACGCACTTTTTATAAAAGAAAATTGGTAAAAACAGACTCCGATAATTAATAAATTAAAACGTTGTTCATATATGACCGGGGAAAAAATTTCAAAAGTCTGTTACTGAAAATAAAAAGAAAAATAATTTTTTAATTAGATAAAATAATTTCGGAATAATCGCGTACAATTTAGAAAAAAACGATTTATTATTAATAAAATAAAACAACAAAAGTTATGGCTATAGATCGTCTGAAAAATCCAAATTCAAGGATTATAATAACGCTGATGACTATAAAAACTATAATTATGTAAATAACGGAAGGGCGAAGAATACATCAAGAAACGCCTGACACTAGCTAAATATACGACGAGAAAATTAACTAAGATTTGGAAATTAGCGAAGAAAATAAGGTAAAATTGATCAACAGCTTAATTTTTCCATTAACGATGTACGCTTCGGAAACGTGGAGCTTAAAACATCAGATACAAAAACGAATTCACGCTTTTTTAAAATATGGGTTTATAAGACTACGCTTAGAATAACTTGTACAGCACAAATGCGTCGATATTAGATGGTTTGAAAGTTGAAGTTCTCACAGTTCGAATCAAGACGCGTTGGAAAACTTTTTCTGACAAACAATAACAAGAGACGAATTAAATGACCATTCATCTCCTATTAATACATTGTATAGCATTTGTTTGATAACGCTACGTACAAACCCGGGAATTATACAAAGAGTAGACTAATACAGTCAGCGATATTGATGAATCGTGTTTAGTACAACAGATCTCTAAAAAAGTTGGTATCATTTGATGTAAGAAATAAAAGTTCTCTATCTTTATGGGCTTTTCGTCAACTGATGGAACTAATGAAAATATTAAAACCGATCTTGAAACTGGATTTTATCAACATAGTCGTCTTCAGATTTAGCATTCTGAATTCTAAACTTATCATGCAGAGGTTTATATAAACCATCGAAAAATTGAATAAAAAGGGGGAAATTATTATAAAAATAAAATTTAATTTGTTTGTTCGTTAAAGTACGTGAACAATTTTCGTATCCGTGGTATTGCATACCTGACTAGCCAATAGTTCAGGATTAGGTACGAGGAAACGATGGCTGACTAAAGAAACATGTCGGTAAGAATACCACAACGTACTCAATTACACAGCCGATATCTCAACAAACAATCGTATAGAGTTATCTCTATGTTCATTGATGGCACATCAATTCTAGTTACAGATAAGAACCAATAGCGTACTGCTGAAAATCTACAACTAACAATAAATGAAAAACGTTTGAAAATTAACATCAAAAAATCGGTGCACATAGACTTCACTTTGCGGAAACTGAAAATATTCCAATGACATTTAATCAGCAGATAATCCCACGAAAAGAAGTCTGACAGAAATGTTTAGAAATGAAAGCAAAAATGAAAAGCGTTTATTGGCTAATAGGAAAGAACTCAACGTAAACCTATTTGGACTTATGGAATACAATTGTGGGTTGTACTAGTACATCTAACATGGATGCCATACAAAGATGCCAAAATGTTATATTACGTATCGATTTGAACGCAATAATGACATACACCGAGACTTAAAAATTCCAATGGTCATCGATGAAATTACCGAGTTTGCTTGCAAACACTCAAAAAGACTGGAAAAGCACACTAATTTTGAAATTATACAGCTCCTAGACAACTCTGAGGTTTTAAGACGGCTTAAACGTTGAAAACTATGCGACTTAGTCAAGTAATGAATAAGTCGACTTCTTGGAAATGTAACTCTTCACATGTGCTTTCAACTTCATTATCGTTATTGTCAAGGACTACATAATGGTCACAATAATATTTAAAAAATATATATATCCCGGCATCGATAGTACAAAGAAAACCCAGGATGTTGTAAAAAATAGCCTCGTTGAGGAACTGTCCAATGAGATGTTTATTACGGTAAAACATTTAAATGAAACACGACAAGTACGTTTGAATAGAAAACTGAAGAAAAATAGGAATAAATTTAATTTAGGGTAAGTGGAATTATATTTTTGCACGTATAGAATCCAAACAGTTTACTCTGCAATTTTTGGTAATGTAGTAGAAATTTCGATATCCAACCTCAGTAGAGTATTATTCAAGTTTCAAGGAACGCGGCAAAATAGTTCACTTTTTTTCGGGATATGTCGTAGTAATTCCCCCCCTCTAATCCAGAACTGATTAAAACGCAATCATCTACCGGATTTTATGTAGGTATAAGGAGATGTAGGTTTTGCCAATTAGCAAATCCAACCGCCTTAGAGTAATATTAGA
The DNA here is from genome assembly GCA_032883995.1 of Coronaproctus castanopsis. NCBI lineage: Eukaryota > Metazoa > Arthropoda > Insecta > Hemiptera > Monophlebidae > Coronaproctus > Coronaproctus castanopsis. The sequence goes on along the minus strand of CM065052.1, from coordinate 237,087,626 downwards.
TTGTACTCAAATCAGATCTATGATTCTTTTCCGTTTTATTCTTTTAGGTATTTCTTCATTAAGTAGGCTAGGTTGAAGTCTTGATAAGTGACTATGAACAGCCGATTTAATCTCTTCAGCAACATATCGTACATGTAGGTCGGTATGTAATGTCCTGTTGGAGACGTACCATTGGAGCACCAACTATCAACCGTAGTATTTTATTCTGCCTGCGCTGAATTCGTTCTACGTTAGTTGACGAAGCACATCCCCACAGTTCTGCTGTATATAACCATATAGGCTTCAATATTGCTTTATACAATATTAATTTATTATTGATATTCAATTGCGAGCGAGGGCCTATCAGCCAATACAATTGTTGCATCTTGAGTTCTAGCTCAATATTCTTAGCTTTTGGTGATGAGAACAGACATGATTGTACAGATTAGATTATTTATTATTGCGCTTTGTTGCTGAATCATATCTTTGAATAAAGATTTTATTTCTACAAGAAAAGCATTTAAGCTTTGCTGAACATCTGAAGGAGATGTAGAATTGTGTACGTTCGAGAGGAGGTTGCTTCTGCATATGACAATTTGTACACTTGGTGTCGACCTCTGATTTATTGATGGAGCAGTTTGTATTTGATTTAGTGGTGACTGTAGTGTTGATTTATTTAATGATTTACGTGATCCTAGGTTCTTATTGCCACGGATTTGTTGGAGCTGTTTATACAATTCACAACCTTTGTAATTTGCTGGGTGATTATTACCGCAATTTGTGCATATAGCTGGGATCTGCTGTCCTTAGTGCATTCGTGAGTTAGATGAGTTTGTGCACATTTTATACAAATGCCTTGTCAGTTACAATATTTCTTTGTGTGCCGATACAGTTGGCAGATTGAACTATCTCATGTTTAACATGTGGAGCTTCTACACTTATTTTAATATTCAGTAAATATTGAATCTTGTAAATTTCTTTATTATTGTTATTTGGTTCGATGTCGACGAAAAAGAGTGGTAATTAGGATTTAGTTGATCGATGTTTAACATTGATGATTTTTCTGACAACATGTCCTTCCTCCGCTAAAGATGAAGTTGTATCGTTTAGCTGTAGACTATGGTGTAGATTCCTAATGACTACACGGAAGGCTCTTTCACTTTTAATTTGATAGGTATGGAATTCCAGATTACTACTCTTTAAGTATGTTACAAGTTTTCCTCTACTTCATTTGTTTTGATTTGTACTCGCTAGTTTGATAGTAATTCGCATATAATTTTTTTTTAAATCAGAAAGCATTTTGAAATAATTATTAACACCATAATCTGTAATAGGAGGTGGCTTAACTGTAACTGAAGTTTCATTATCAGGTGAATCGTGTAAATCATAATCATTAGTGGTTAGAGCGGAAAAACGATTGTTAGTCGGAATGAAAAACTTATCGCAGTATGACTTCTACGAGTACTTGTCTCTAAGCTAGATATATTTTTTCTCTTTCTATTTGTTTTGCTGGTAACCTCTTGTGATTCGGATCATGCTGATCACCTTGATGGTTATCCATAGGTACATCACTATTTGTGTTGATAGTAGCAGAATTTTCTGCTGACTGTGTAAGTAGTCGTTGTTGTACAATTTGTTGTTGCTGCATTTGTTCTTTTTGCAAATGCTGTTGTTGAATAAACTGTACTTCAGATGTTCGGTATTCTTCGCTCTAAACGTGTGTTTAAAAGGTTCAGTGTCGGTATCTCGTGTACGTCGTTTATCTAATTTTATTTAACTTTTATTTACAAATTAAATTAGATTACCCGTTGTCTTATTGTTCGGTTTTATATAAACTTGATTAATTCTATCAATCATATAAATTTACTATCGTTCGTAATTATGTACGTTACCTCTCCAAATCGTATTAGTGACTGTTTATAAACCCGATCAATTATATCGATCATATCGAGTCGCCGCCTCAACTGCGTCAAAACATTGACAGTGTGCAACCTTCAACTGGCGTTTCTATTAATTCCGTTATCGGTGAGTCCGTTTCTTATTTATCTAATTCTAACAATTCCCCCGCGAATATTACCGATACTAACATTATTAATAATGTAAGTAAATATTCAAATGTCGTTTATGAAGGTGAAAGTAGTTCCGTAATCGATCAGTGCAATAATTCTATTTCGTATATACAACAGGATAATCAAAATGTGTCTACCATTTCAATACAATCTTACAGTATTACTCCATGCGGTCGATTACAACCGATTATAACAGACCAACATTATCCGGTACAGTTTCGTAGTAAGTGTGCAGGGAAAAATCTGACGAAATATCTGCGATCTTCTTCTTCGTGTCGGGTGAAGCAGCTTACAGTACGGATTTTCAGTAATCTAAGAAATTAATTGTATTACCTTCTAGTTTTATGACGTCTTCAAAATTGCATTTAACCGGACACGAAAACAAATGAGCCATAAACTGCTTCTCGTGACACGTATATAATGAATTTTATGAAATTCGCAATTTTTTCAAATTATGTATTGAGAGACTTGCGTCAGGCACAATTTAGGTCTGCATCTACAGAAGACTCCTTCGTTGGTCTAAGCTATGAGTCCGTTTTCCACTCTTAGCATTCTGTTTCTCAAGCATTAAGTCGTGCAATTTTGGATTTAAATTAATTCTCTTAGTCGTAGCCATAAAACTGTTACGGGACTTCAGTTTTCTTCCCTATTGTATATACCCAATAGCGTATGACGGTCATCGAGTTTTTGATTCATAAAACGTTTCGTACAAGTGTGAAAGGCAGAGAAAAGTTTATTCGTTGGACAGATGACTTCGAGAACATTAGTGCGATAGGAATAACGATGGATGTGAATCGGAATCTATACAAGAAGAAAGAAATATATCATGTTTGTAACTGAACACGGATATCTGAATAAACAAATAAAGTTTATTATTCCGAAAAATAATAAATTTCTTAACTTATAAAATCTTACGTCATAATTTTGTATATACGCTAAATTTAGAAACAAAATGACTGTTATATGACTTTACAGAAAAATCAACAAAAAAACCTCGCGCAATTAAATAGTTGTTTTTTTAAAAAACAAAGACAAAATAAAATAAAAAATATAATAAATTACTAAAACGATAAAAATCTAATTCAAATTGCTAATGTCGATCCACAGTTGGATGTAAGCTTTCTCTCAATCCCTATGCGTAAACCGTTCGTTACCCTTTGTTCAGCCACTTGATATTTTACCTATATCGTTTTACCACCTACCACAGATACTTCTCCTCCGCCTTTTTCTAGAAGTCCACTCCATGCTCCGTTTAGTTCATTTTTATCCATTTTCCTAGCTACATGTTCTGCCACGTTCAACTTTAACTGCGCTAATCGTACTATAACGCATCTGTTACTTTTCTCTGTTGTCGTATAAGTGTGTTTCGCTTTTTATGACGCTATAAATTATTCGAATCCACGTTTTCACACTATATATCGGTACCGACAGGATATATTACGCATTCCTTTTTTAAAGAAATCACGATCTGTGTATTTCTTATGATATTGCCGAGTCTTCCAACTGCAACCGATATGGGAAATATTCGTCTCTTTATTTATGTCCGCAGAACGGTTTTTAACCACCCTAATTACTTGATCTAAACGCCCGTGTACAAGATTCAACAGAGATATTTTATCATATAAGAAATAGCATCGAACTGTAACAAAGAATTCTCGCAAGTAAAAATTTCATGATAAAATATATTTCATTCGTCTTACAGTTTTTACACCGACGTCTCAGGGATTGATAATCTTAACTACCGATTTAAATACCGATTTCTTTAACATTTTATAAATCGGTAGTTCTCCAATACGTGTTAAAGAATTTTATTAGTGTATCTGTTGATTGCACAACAGAGGGGTAGCATCGACTGGAAACAACAAATAATTGGAAATAGGGATTAGAGAAAGTAAGAAAAAATATTACATTTTCATTTATTAATATTTTAATTTGATATTTATTTCTAGAATTCGAAAACTAACATTAATAAATTTTATTTGAATAAATAAGAATTCTTTAAAAACAAAAATTTGTAACATTCCGTCGAGAATTTTTCGCTCGCATTTATTTTAACATCTAGAGATGTATCCAGTTCAGCGTTCCTTTATATAGTGGCAGCATTTCTTTTATATATATATATATATAATATATGTATTAAGTAGACGAAATTTAGGATGAGGAAATTCTTTGAAATAAGAAGCAAAGAATGGGATAACGACCGATCAAATGCAGCAGCGTCTTGTTCGTGAATAATTCATGTGGACGGTAATAAATCGTACGTACCGCATGTAACCGGAATAAATTACAACCGCGTACTGGTGTCCAAATTTAAAGAATCCTGAACAATTGCGAGTTACTTCGGTAAAATTACTGTATCCGACTTATTGAAAAATGATTGAAAATATGAAACGGGTTTTCTATTTTTGATCTCTGACGCTATGACATTTTTCGCTCACAGTTATTAGCAAATATAAAAACATAACGCTAGAACTTAACTTCCGACTGGATTCGGTTGGAATATATCGTGTCCTATTAAACGAGCAATTCTTATATGTATATATCTATCTATCTATCTATATATCTATCTATATATATATATCTATCTATCTATCTATATATATATATATATATATAATCTATTATTTCGGAAGCGACTCTATCGACTTGGATGAAATTTTGTACATATATGTTATTTATGAAATAATTAAAAACGACTCGTATGGAAATTATAAATTTTGAAACTCGAGCACACCCTTGTAATTTATTTTGTGTCGCCATAACCAGTACTAATTATCGGATAACGAGTATAATCCTTCATGGAGAAACAGCTATAAAAGTTGTTTATTATACACAATATTTCCTTTTTAGGTGAGCTATACATAATTTTTGATGTATTTATATAAATATTATTAAATTTGGGACATTTCACGTCAATCAGAAAATAAAACAATTGGTTCGAATTAAAATTTCGTGTATCATTGTACATCAGGACTGACAGGATTAAAGTAAGATTCCCCATTTCGGAACACTACCGATCGAAAGTGTTAACCAGAAAGGAAAAATTCTTGAAGTGATCGTAGTTTGTAACCATCTCTGTTTGATAAATTACAATCTAACCAACTATAATTTCTCATCTAAAGTATAGTCCATCTTAGATTTAGTTATTTCGTCCTCGAAACTTATAAAGACCCTACGATTATTTTACAATTCTGCCCTTGCTGAAAGTGATCGTATTCCATTAATCGTCTCGATTAATGAAACCAATTGGAGGAATAAAAATCACCACATTTCTGTTTTGAAGTATATAAAACCGTTCCGAAAAATTACTCGTCTGTTTGTTCTGAGCATTTTTTTGGATTATAAGAAAAACTATACTGTGCCTGTATATCAGTTTAGAAACAAATGCGTCAATTTTACCCAAGTAACTACCCTGTACCGTCATCTTGTCATCGATTTGAAACATTATTTTCTTAGTGGTCAGATAAATGTACAATAGCACTAAAACACAGAAGAAGAACGATGAAAGAATTACTTGTCAGATACTGAATGACATCATCTCGGGTGACGATTTTGCGACACCGTGTTGCAAAGTACAAACTTCATCTTCACTTTCAAGTGCGATCCTATAAAGGAAGCATATAGTCTAATACATCACGCTTACCATTAAAGAAAATAAAAACGTGAGTATTTTGATAATGCACTGACTCATTCTGTATAAAGCTCTCGGAAACAGCCAACGCAGGACATCGTTGACAGGCATATTTACTTCGAAGCAGTTTCTGGCAGAATTATAGTCTGTATTTTGTAGATACAAGTCACTCGTTGTGTCGTTTGATATCGAAGGAACATTTAATAATTATTATCATCGAATAATAATTGTTACTTTAACTGTTAATGGATTCAGCTTGAACGTAATTAATGTGATACATGATTCTTTAACAAACAGGACGGTAATGTGGTCATATGATATTGATATTATATTTGTTAAGAATGATTTTGGTGTTCCGCAGGGATCGGTTCTTTGACCGGTCTTGTGGAATATTTTATATTCTAATATTCACTCAAAGTTAAATAAAATTTATGCAGGCCTACGTGATGATTTATTCTTAGTTTATAATGCATATTTATGTAGTACTTTTACTTTGTCATCTCATATCGCTAATTGTAGATTATTAATAAGGCTTAAAATAATAGTAAATGATTTATGAGATTAACAAATCACAAATGCTGGTGATATGTGGTCGTGATAAAAACTTCGATCAAATATTATATGATAATATTAAGATTAATAATGGCCAGTTCTTCTGACCATATTAAATACTTAGGTTTGATTATAAACAAGACGTTAAATTGTAATAAAAACCTCTTCATATGTAACTGCACCTAACATTGCGATTCAGCACGGATGTTACCTATTGATTTTCATATTAAAAAAAGATCTTTAATCTTTGATATTAAAAAAGTAAATAATGGTAATATCAGTAAAGATCTCAAACAGATTAATTTACCGATTCACAATGAGTTTAAAATACGATATGATGCTTTAACAAATGATAAATTAATAAGTAAGTTTTAAAAATAAAAACATTACCGTAAACTACTAAATGACTCAGACACACACTGGTCATGGTTTTACTGGCTACTATCTAAATAAATAAAAAAATTATTAATAAAAATAAGTGTTGTAATTACGAAAGCGATGAAATTGAAAGCGTTCAACATGTAACATATAAGTGCGGTAAGTATAATCATCTGCGACATATAAGATTGACAGCGCACTTGAATTAAATGAAATTATATTATTCATGCAGCTTCCTGTTTTAATTTTTGAATTATTCAAAATTAAACATTTATATACATAATCGCTGCTAGTAGCCCTAAGCTAATTCCGCCGGCTACTTTAGTTTATTATATTCTAGAATTAGTGTAACTGATTCTTCTATTACTTTACGATGTAATTTATTTATATACTTTTAATTTAATTTTTTATTGTTTTTATATTTTTTATGAATTCATGTATATTAAATTGTATTTTTAATATATATATATATATATAATTCAGGACAGGAGTAAACTACGGCAACATTGGCGCCTTTAAACGTGTCGTATGTAGCAACGAGTATCATCAGGATGGATCAGTGGTGGATGATTACTTGGACAAAATGACGATATATATATATATATATATAATATATTACGTATGTATATAGTAGGAAAATGAAGCTATAATCATCATAATTAAAATATCTGAAACATTTCACTTCAAGGCGTTATATTTATTGTAAAATCGCTACACTTATTTAATCGATTGTCCTATTGATCCGGATTAGCATTCGTCACATACATGATTTAAATTTAACTATATAAGAAAACCCCTCCGGTGGTACCATTGTACCTTCTGGGATCCGGAGCTGTAACCGGAACGGGGGGCGTGGCGGATAGTGGAATGGCCTACAGATATGTAGGTTAGCTGTGAATAAGACATTAGTCGAATAAACAGCCGTGGACCAATAGCAGCTACTGGCGGAAAGTCTCTAGCAGACGATTCTAGTAGTGAAGGGTTAGGAGACACGAGGACGTAGATGGGCAGCTTGAGAACCTGTCCGTTAAAAGTCTGCAAAAATCCTATGACTGTCTTTCTCTCGGCGGGTTTAGGTCGCCGTAAAAACCTTATATCGTTACCCTCAGTAACAGACCGCTGCCTTGCGGTTTGGATATTTATCTAAAGGCTAAGGGAGACAACCTTGACAGAAAACAACCGCCGTCTTGCGGATAGGATTTTTATCCAAACACTAACGGAGTAAATCCTGATAGAAAATCGGGGAGCAGAATAACACAGCCTTACTACCTCTGCTCCTGCAATGATTCTACTTATACTATGCAAAGAAAAATGAAATAAATTGAAAGATTAAACCAATAAAATCTAACAGATAACCACAATAATTACAATAATATTGATAACAGTTAATGTATAATGTTACATAATGACTAACCTGGCAGTAGGGATCGAATACATCCTCCAATTTTTCTTGCCAACACCGGGGCTTAGACTACTCATTCTCAGACATGACTGTAAGAAAGAAAGGCCATAGCAGCCAAGGCCAGAAAGGGCAACCAGATTTGACAAATGCCTCTTTACCGCCTAGATTAAGTATAAATGAAGGAGGCAACACCGACTTAGACAACAACTGCCCGGATATAACGTAACCTCTTGTATAACAACAAGGGACAAAACCAGGACGAATCTGATGTATATTAGTACATATAATGTTAGAACATTAGCAGCTGAAGATAAGCTACAGCATCCCACTCCATATGGCGTTTGTAGACTATGAAAAGGCATTTGACTCGGTTGAAATATGGGCAGTGTTAGCAATATGTAAGTGCGGAGTTGAAGAGCGATATGTGAACATTATCTGAACACTGTACGATTCGGCTTCAATGAAAGTCAAGCTATGGAAAAAAAATGCGGAAACATCTCTAAAAAGAGGTGTGTGACAAGGTGACACTATCTAACCAAAATTATTCATATTAGCCTTAGAAAGTGTATTCAGAAAACTAAGCTGAGATTCAAAAGGCATAATAGTAAACGGTAAAAAACTTAATCACCTACGATGACATCGTTATAATAAGCAGGAATCAAGAAGAATTAGAATCTATGCTGAACGAACTTCAAACTGAGTCTAGAAAAATAAGATTAAGAATAAATAAACAGAAAACGAAGGTTACGACTAATAACACGGATGGTATGTCAGTAAAGATAAATGGGGAGCACATCGAACAGGTACATTGGTATACATATTTAGGACAGTAAATAACTACAGACGAAGGAGAAAATATGCACAGAGAGAGATACGAAGGAGAATATCTCTTACATGGGCTGGATTTGGGAAATTATCCAACACATTTCGGAACAAAGATATACCGAACAGTTTGAAAGGCAAAATTTATACCCAATGTGTCTTACCGGTGTTAACATACGGAGCAGAAACGTGGAGCTTCACAAATGGAATAATTATGAAAATCAGGAAAACGCGAACAGCTCACGAAAGGATAATATTGAACGTCAAGTTAAAAGACAGAAAAACCATTACTTGGATCAGTGAGCACACAAAATTGGCTGACGCGGTGGAGCGAATATAAAAATGGACGTGGGCTGGACACGTTGCGCGTAGACATGCCGGCGATTGTACAAAACATGCCCTGCAATGGTGTCCGTTGTATTCAAAAAGGAAAAGGGGCAGACCAACAACACAGTGACGAGACGACATTGCCAAACAAGCAGGGATCAATTCGATCCGAGTGGCACAAAACCGGAATCGTTGGAAACGTCTGGGGCATGCCTACACCCAGTAGCGGGTTGATACAGGCATAATGTGATATAACGAAAAAGTACGAACAATTTATTAGTCATTTCAAATTATTTACGTACAGCCAATTTTTATTAAATTCCGGCAATAATCCCGATCCGGATTTTATGGCGGAAGTCTAACATTATTATAACCGCGATAAGTCCTAATTTCTTAAAGACTACGAAAAAGTGGTTTCGACAAATAAACAGATGACTGTAACAGATGTCGAAGTTCTTATAACATCGAACTAGAAACAATAACGAATGTAAGAAAGTCTCAATGTCTAGTTAAGAAATAAAGGCAGCCGTTAAATTTTGTTCATTTTGCCTATCACTATTTCTATTATTTCCGTACTGTTTGCGCGGTTTGTACGTGTCGGAGTAGATGAAGAGGAAAAGTACTCTGTTATAATAACAAACTTGCAGCTTCCGTTAATGAATATAAACAGAAGATGCTAAAGATACCTGCACTTGTTTATACGTTACTCTTTGCCATATATATATATATATATATATATATATATATATACATATATATATATATATATATATATATATATATATACATATACATATATATACATATACATATATATACATATATATATATATATATATATACATACGTTTACGTATAATATGTTTTCCTTATTGTAAAGATGGTACAAATGAAAGTTTAAGAAAGTATAAAGGTATTCAAATATTCGCCGTATATTATTCGGATAGTTGAAGACGAAGAGTAGTCTGCCTTCTGTTAAAATCGGGACAAAGTTGTCTTTACTTTGTATTTTACGATATACATACATATACATATACATATATATATATATATATATATACATATATATATATATATATATATATATGTATACATACATAGGTATGTATATATATAAAATATATGTACGTACTCTTTCATTTGATTTCTATCTCGTTCGTAAGGTTGCAAACGGCAATCCTCATTACCATTTCGTTTTATAATTACCTCAATCAAGACGGGTCTATTATTTTTCCTACATTTGCATCTGAAACTTTCGAACAAACTTTATTCTATGTTAAACGCAATAGTCGGTAATTCTTACGTTTATTTCATTCTACGTTAAACGTAATAGTCGATAGTAGTAACGTTTATTTCATTCGTTATTATTAGGCTCTTTGTTACGCAGTTTATTGCAATCGGTACGCAGTTTTCTTGTTTTCATCCGGTTTCACTTAACTTCTCGGGGGAGTAATTTTGGGTAATATATGTGTAAAATTTCCTACTCCGATTTAGATATATCTGTTTATTATCCGGTCAATGTATTTATTCTTTACTTATTCGATCTATCTCTTCTCGACTAATCTGTTCTATTTCATCCATTCTATCTGTTTATCGACCTATTTATTATCCAGAGCACGCTAAAAATTATCATTTGCTACAACTTGGAAATGATTGACTGCTAATGTGTCATCAGCAAACATTGCAGTTGTGTATCGATGGTATGTCCGCTGTGTACTAGAAGTACAAGATAGGAGACACTTCCTTGGGAAACGCCTGTATAACGGACCAACAGTTGATAAAGCCTCTTCATATAATATGTAAAATTCGCAATCGCATAAATACGATTGTAGAATATTACATACGTTTATTGGTAAACTGCGCAATAAGCGCCTGGAGCCACACACGATCAAATACTTGTACAATATCAAGAAATACAACAGAGCAGTATTTCTCTCCAAACGCTTTTTCAATTATAGTATATCTGAAAAATTATATTCGCGCTTAAAATTGGCGATCATTTCGGTAACTTTTTCTTCTAGTGAAATAATTTCTTTCTATTGCAAATAAATTGATTAATCTGTGAATATCAGATGGTTTAGTCGTGTAAATTTACGACTGAAATTAAAAGAGACTTTTCAATTGAAACATGGCTTAAATGAGTCACGAAAGCCGGAGCTATTGATAGATATAAAGTAAAATGCATTACGCCGTTGTTAGTTTTATCGGAAACAACATTGAAAACTTAACGAGCAATAATATCAATGAAACGTAATACCGCATGTTACGTACGAACCCTAGGAATACATACTTTAAAAATTGAAATGGGACCAAATAATTCGAATATAAAATGCAGCATTGGTTTTCGTCATTTACACGTTGGTCACCGGTTGAGAGATGTCGAATTATACATTCGATCGAAAATATAAAATTAAATCGCATCGGACAATGGTGACGAAATACATCCTCGCTTTACCACTTTCAAAATGTGTATTTATTGTGATTCCAATCATTCGCGTAAATTTGAGCAGTTTACTTCCAGTATCGCTCGGATTATAATATTTGTTTACTCCTTTTTGCTTTCATATCTTTGTTAAGCTGCCACCATAATCAGAACTACACCTGCGTTATACCAGATGCTATTAGAGCCAAAAGGCAACCACGTAAACAGTGGCAAAATTCTAGACTACCTGTCCTCAAAGCAGAATTAAACAGCCTCAATGGACAATTAAATTAGTCTTCTAGAACAGCATAAAAATGACATTTGATGTAATTCATTAATATCTTGTCCGGTACCTATTGCGATTATCTATTGTGGAGGGTAACTAAACATTTTAGAAGACCTGAAATAACAATTCCATCTATCATAAATTCGATCGGAAGTCGAGCTCGTAATCAGCTGTTATACTTGGAGGAAACATTTAAACCGCACAAGCTAGATTCTCAATTAAACATATCCTATGAAGAAATAGAGCGTGAATTAACTAATTAAAGACTCCGATATAATACCTGTTTATCAGTTTGTGTTTCGTTCAGCAAATACATCGTGTCCAGAAATATATCATCGATTGTTTTCAAATCACCACATTTATTCGACAGCCTTTAAAGTTTCAAATTACCACTTTTATTCGACTGCCTTTAAAGACATCAGCTAGGCGTTTGATCGTGTATGGTACGCTGGTTTACAGTTTACGATTAAACACACATTAGCGCGTACATATTTCCATTTCTTCCGATCATATCTAGCGGACAGATATTTTCACATAAAACATGGCAAAGAAACATCCAACTGTAGGTGTGTTACAAGGATCTGTATTGGGCCCGCTTCTTTACCTCATAAACTGCCACGACATGCCCCTTCAGGAAAATGTTGAGGTAGCGGCATTTGCGGATGATACAGTTTTCCGATCAAAAAGCCTTTGCATTAGTGAAGCATTCGACCAGTTGCAATCTAATTCAGATTCTTTCCGAGACTCGACTCTTAAATGGAGAATCAAGATCGATGCTACTAAATCGGTGCAGGTGATTTTCACGACTATACGTGACACCTGTCCTCCTGTATACTTTAAAGGACCTTTACTACAAGACACAAAAAATCAAAAAACCAATACCGTGGAATGTGGTTAAACCGCCGCTTCTGCTGGAAAGTTCATATTCTGAAGAAAAGCAAGGAAGTAAAACTCAGGTTTAACAAGAGATGTATTGGCTTGTAGGAAGGAAATCTCTACTAGTTCTAAGTTGGTACTTTATAACATCATGTACAACCGGTGTGGACTTATGGACTACAATTACTGCTTGCAGTCCAAGAATGAAAATTATTCAGCGATTCCAATCTAAAATACTGAGATCCCTAATTAACGCACCCTGGTACATTCGAAATGATCATCTTCACAGAATCTGAAGTTACTAATGAAATACGAACCAGATAGTCACTCTAATCCGCTGGCTATTGATTTGCTAGATAATAGTGACGAAGTCAGGCGAATCAATCGGCTAACTCCTCTGGATCTCCTACACCGTGTTCGTTGACTGGTAGTGATATTACGGAATGTAGGCAGTGGGTGATTTTTCCTAACATCTCAATTGCTTATTAGCTGTTTTAACTACATTGCAATTTATCTGAAATAGAAAAAAATATATAATTATTAATATTTCATTTTTAGGCTTTATATTCCATTTCATCATCGCTAGTGACTTACATTTGTAGGTTTGCTACGCGTATTTTTAAAAATATATACCGAACCTTAGTTAACTCGAATCGGGGGGGGGCAATTATAATCGGCACGCAGTATGAGCATCATGGTCCTTGGAGTAAGTGTATTTTAATTTGGTCGGATAATAATAATTTTCATTCGTATTTCCACAACCGAACATAAGGGTTCGACAGTTAAACGTGCGAAAGATAAGCGAGTAAAGTCAGTTCTACTTTTTCACATCTTTACAGATTTTGTAGTTACACGATATGCATTTGCAATTAAAATTTTTCATTTACTCAGTCCGTCGTAATCGCTGAAGAAGAATTTTATAATTTTATCGAGCAGCTATAACGGCAGCAGCAACGAAAAAGCAAGCAGACTCGTTTCAAGTGGATAAAAATAACCAGAAGACGATGTTCGGCAAAAATGAACAAAACGGATAACGACAGAAACAAAGTTCCCAGAGATAGGAGATTTTAGTTTATTCGCTAGACTAAAGGACAAGTAGCTCGAGATAGATGGGGGACGACAATTTAGGTACTCGGAAACTGGAAGTATGTAAATAAGATTCAAGTATATATATATATATATATATATATATATAGGTTATGTGTAATGAAGATGGTAATATATACTATATGGTAACGATATTAAATCCTCAAACTACATATACACACATATATATATGTATATATATGTTTGTTATTACCTAGTAGTAAACCGTGTGCTCTTTCTTTTTATTTAACATTATCCTATTCTTGTGGTGATAAAGAGCAAAGGCCTCAGTTTTTTCGAATGTGAGATTAATGAAAATGTAAATTACAATGTACCATTGGTAGCTTACTTTTATTTTAGACTGCTGTAATCCACACGTATAATTTTGTTATTATTATTCAGCCCATTGAGATTATTATTCATGTGGAGATTATTCTTATTATCGTTATAATTATTGCCATTACCATTATCGTTATAATTTTCGCTATTATCTTTATCGTTATAATTATCATTCTGTTTGATTGTTATCATCATCATTGTCATTTTATCGTAATCATCTACTGTCATTATAATTAAAAATTATCATTATTATTGATCGTTATTCTTTTCGCTTATGAATAATTCACTAAGTAGAACGACGAAATCAGACCGAATGAAATTTTGAAAAAAATACGATCATTTTTCTTTTAACGAGTATTCAACCCTCGTGACTATTACTCGATGCCTGGTTAATAGAAAATATTTAAAGAATTATCGAAATCGTTCGAAACTTAAATATTCAATATCAACGGGATACAACTCTATAAATCCGGTTATCAATGTTAAAGAATAAATAATATGTTTGTTGTTTCGTAGAGGAGACTGTTAAAATTTTTCTCTCTAAGGATATGACATGGTCAAGGGATGATCTACTTTGACGGGCACTCGTTAGAAGGTGAGAAAGAAGGTTTTAATGATTCAAGAATGTGTAGAATAGGTTTACCGTTTTGTTACGTAAGTTTAACTAATTAAGCGGTCAATAAAATAGAGCGCTAACTAATATAATATATGGTTCGTCTTTTTTTTTTTTTTTTTTATTAGAGACAGGTACTATGACTGACAATGGTTGTATATTTGAATGGGATGTATACTAGCATAATTATGGATGTGTCTGAACAGAAGTGGATGTATAAAGTCTGAACCGAGTATTAAAGATTTTATGCAATAATCCGTTTGGAAATTGAGTTCTTGGATGTAAAATGTAAAAATGCGTATATTTAACAATACAATTTAAAAAGTTATTGAAAAAATGCACCGGAACAAATGCTACCTCCATTCGTAAAGAGTAAAAGTTTTAATGATAAAAATTTAATAAATAATAAATGTACGAAGTATAAGTACTTGTGGAATAATTACATGAAAACACCATTCCAAAAGAAAAACGAAGTAATTTAACGAGAATAAATGTAAATTTAATTATGATGCAAAATTATGTAATATCACTTATAAGTACTGGAAAAGAAAAAAAAGTTGAAACGTTACGAGAATAATAAGTTATGTTTAATCATGCTGACAGTACATCTCTAACACTTAGTTGCCCGGAATCGTAATTTCCTATCGCTGAAAGTAAAATATTACGGTGCACATTACAACTGATAAACAGTTTTTCGTATTAGTTTCATAGTCTTTCACATATGGCACCTGTAGAACACTGTATGTATCTGAAATTTTAGTGTATACGAGGACATTAAGGGTACATCTAAAACATCGATCAGTCTATTAAAACTAGCGTTTGAGATTGAAGACCAAACTAGATAAGAAAATAGGCCTAATGATTGACTTGTTGATCATTTGTTTATTATTGATATTTAAATGAGATTTACGATTGAAAATGCACTAGCTGGAACAGATTGCTCTGTTTCTCTTCACAAATGCATGGTCTACATGTTTAGAAAAGGTTAGCTTCTTGTCTAAAATGACACCGAGTGGTTGTTTAGTTTTTTTCGTATATCCTTGCATCAAGTGAAGGTTGTATACTAATTGACGGACACGATGAATCGCCCCTAGCTCGCATACGGTCATCAATGATGACTATGGCACCGCCAGAATTCATTGTTGGGCGATTTGAGGAATATCAATACTAGATTGCAACTAATTCGGACCGCCGCTATAATTTTATTCGGTCGTGTAATACTAGGAGAAAGGGTTTTAAAATAGTTCTTTAGTGTGGCGTTTTCCATGTATATTCATCGGTTCTCGTCCAGGTAGTCGAAATTTGTGAGGGAGTAATTTTAGGAGTCGGATATGTTTTGGCTTTTGAAGAACAAGAAGTTGACTTGGTGTGATTTGGGTACGATAGGAGTGAGTGAATTAATATTTGTGAGGAAGTTTTATTAGGCTTATTTTCAATATTGATCATAGTTGTTCCTTCGTCTGATGTAGAATATTCTTTACTAACGTCAGTATGTACTATTCCTGTTATTATGAACGGTCGTCGAAAAACCTTGAATATTTGTTTCCAGCGATGCGATTTGTTCGAATTATGTACCATATATATATGAAATATGTGTATATGTACGTAACATATATCTATATATATATTCTTCTTTGAATCGTATCTTCCCCAGCAAGATCGTGACACAGAAATGCAGTCCTTATGAATTAGGTCGCGCTATTTATCTCTATTATAAGCTGCGTGTATTATGTATTCACTAAAGCTCGACTCCACAAATCACGAGGCGGCGACATCTTGTTCCTTCCAATTTCCCTTCGATGACGACCTTTCCCAATCCGTTTGCCCGGACCATGTGGCCGAAACTCCGTCCCATTCTAACAAGTACTTCGTTTGTAATCGTCTAGTTTCTCGGACCTTCTTTAGCATAGATTCGTTGGTTCTCTTGACTGTTTACGAAACGCGTAATATTCGTCTCCAACACAACAGTTCAAAAGATTCGATGATGAGTCTGTGTTCAGTTTCGTGTACCAAATTTCGGTACCGTACAAAAATATTAGAAATATTAACGATTTGACCAGTCTAATTTTATCTTTTCTATTTTGATTTTTACTATCGCGCTTTTGGCTATTTGTATGCGGTGTCGCTGTTCCAATTTTCATCCGCCAGTATTCTCGATAATTGAAGCTAGATATGTGAATTTACCGACCACTTCTATTCCATCTGTGTGCTTTTTGTTCGCATGTTGTTTTTTAATGACCCGTTATTTATGCTAGTTTGCTCTAATGTTCGCAATAAGCGTATGATATTATTTTCGATGTTTGTAGCTATCAATATGGTATCATAAGCGTATCGCAGATTCGATATATTATATCCAATAATTGGAGAATCCATCCTTCTACTCGATTGTATCTTTTCCATAATTAAAAATTAATATTTCTCTCATACGCACCGTATATGTATTGAAAAATAGCGGTGAGAACATGCATGCTGGCAAAACTCCCCTTCCCACCTTAAAAAATAATCGGAGTATACCGCCTTTTCCGTGTTGACTTTCGCTCTATTATTACCATACAGATTAGAGGAGTCCAACTACGCTGTGAGAATAGGTACGTTTAGCTCGCTCGCTCGTTTTACGGGTTACTTTCCATGTAAAACGCGCCAGTAGAAGTTTCACATCAAAAGTAAACCTATCGTTTCGTTTATCAATGCTCACGTTGCAGTTTATTTACGAATTATGAAAAGCCGACTAAATAGGAATGTACGGTTAGTAGACGATTAGCTACAATGTGTACTCATGACAGCCTATATATCCAATTACGAATTTCGATTAATAACGCGCCCAAGATTCGATCATTTGATAATCCGACATAGACGGAATAGATATATAATAGCATATAAGACTAAATGTTCGGAAAACAATTTGTTGTAAACGACGATATTAATTACGATTTAAAAATATCCGATTTGAATTGTTAAGACGTTTTAGTATTGAATTTTTCGGCCATCTTTGGAAAAAGTTCTTTATGTGTGTGTGTGTGTTTTTAAAGGAAAGAATATTTTATCAATGGACTTCTTTAATATTTCAACTCACTCCGATTACGATCTGTAATAAAAGCTGCATTTAGGTTTAATTTATATTAGTCGGATAGTTTTATCGTTCGTTCTCACAAATTCTGGGAGAGAAAAAAAGAACGGGGTAATTTTAAATACGATCAAAGATTAAGGAATTACCCAACTATCCGGTGCGCTTGAAGTTTTTATCGCCGGCGTTAAAAAATCCAAAATTACTATCCGGAAGCGATAAGATGCGCCGTTTTGTCTGTTCCTCTCGGTTTGTTTATTTCCTTTAAAGTTTTTTTCGTTAATACTCCGAAACTTTATGACTACGAACAGTGCAGAAAAATCTAATAATAATAGTAACAATAATAATAGTAACAATAATAATAGTAACAATAATAATAGTAACAATAATAATAATAACTTCTGTTGATGATAATATTGAAGACGATGTCGAACAGGGCTTGTAGATTTCAGTGTACTATATACATGCGTACACGTTCACACACCCACACGCACACCTTCGTTTTTAATATAATTCGTGACTATCGGATTTTTCAGGAGATTTACTTTCAGCAATGTTATCGGCCAACTTTTTGGTATTCCGACTTTTGCCTACCGATAACCTTATGTATTTGCTTTTGTTTTCCCAGCATCCGTGTCGTCTGTCCTGCGTGATATTTTACGCGATCCGATTTATTCTTCATTTCAATTTTTCCGTTTCAGACGTTTTATTATAATTTCGTTTCCGTTTAATAATAGAAACGACTTTACAGCTGTTCGACTCCTCTTCCGTCTCCCCGATCACTCTCGCTTCTCCTTACTTATCCGTATATTAGAAGGACAACTTTTTCCGGCATTCTTTTCATTCTATATACTTCCCGTTTTATGTTCGTTATTGTTATTACTCGTTCTTTTGGCGTATGTCTTTTTTTTTCCCGTTCAATGTCGGAATTACTAATTTAACAACGCGGTCTAGCTCCTTCGCCAATGTTTTATCTTATTTATCTTATTTTCAATTTTATTTATTTTCGTCGTGAGGAAAATGAAAAGTTCGCGATCGAAATTAAAACTTTTTTGTCGACATTTCACAATGATTGCTAACACCGTTATTTACTGTTTCACTACTTCTAAATATATATATATATATATATATATATATATATATATATATATATATATATATATATATTATAAACATTCCGTTAATATGATTTTCGAGAGATTTACTTTATTTACAACTCCAACTTTTATTCTACTGATTTATTATCTTTCATATATTAATCACAATCTTACTCACACATTTTCCCTTTTTCCCATTTGCCCACATTCGCACTCTCATTTGTTTCACCTACTCACGCATACTTGTTTTATCATATCTTTTCGAATTGTTGTAGCAGCATTGTGGTTGTAAGCTGAAAGCTTCTATCCATTTTTTTTTTAAACTTTATTTTATATTTTTTTCACGATGTTTTCCTCAATTAGCCAAATTTTAATTCACTGCTTAAGTTTTCTAGTACTCTTCTCGTTTCTGGTATGCAATTTAAAATTTTCCTTATTATGTATTTGTTCTCCATATTTTTCAGTAATCTATATTATTCATGTGTCTGTCGTAGCATGTATTTGCTTTGTTTGTTTTCTTCTATATCTGTCTTCTTTTCTCCTACAGTTAAATACTGCGTAACTACCGCTGCTACTTCTTACGGGACGGTTATTCTTTTTTTTGTCTAACTATTCCGGTTATAAATTTGTATTATCGGCATTAATGAAGTTATACAATTAGGCGGTACATAAGCTGTTCAAGTTGTATTGGTAGCGTCTGTCGATAGAAGTTCAGAGACAGAAATCTCTATTTTCGTATTCGGCACGGGACCAAATTTGATGTTGAATATCGTGTACTCGGAACAAACTTATCACCGGTAATAAATTATATCGATCCGACAGATTCGGAGATCCGCGTGAACGGGACCAAACCGCTCACTACTCAGGCGTGTCGAGCTGTCACAACTGTCAATTGAGGCAATAATAAAATCGTAAATTCAAAACACCGTTGAAATTATACCATCCGGTTGGTCTTACTGTGAGAGAACAAGAAAAAGAACTGTATAGTAAACAAAAAAGTAATTCTACGTATTTTACTTTTACTCGTTATGAATTTACATAATCACCTCCATTCTTCCAAGTTTGATACAAGAAACTACCCTTAAAATCCATCATCCCTTATACCACAAATGCGGGTTTGAAACGGGTGCGATTTTTAAATAAAGTGTTATATCTGTCGGAGATTCTAGCATTTGACTAAGTCGTATACGGAGATTTTAACGCGTATAGTATACTTACCCCCTATGTTCAAACTACCTCACTATTTAAGGGTTGAAAATCGGCAAAAATTAGACTTTTTTCCTTAGGACGTTATAAAATCGAAAATCTGTCCTGAGAGAATATTTTCTAAATGCCCTAACGAATATTTTCCGTTATAAATATCACGCATCTATCACCCAGGTCTAGGAAAAAATCGAGTTTTAAAGGGATTGAAATTTTTTCAAATCATCCCTTTCTTCAACTTTTTAAAATAGCTGTCTATTTATTCGTCTGACCGACTAGAAGCATTCGACTTTTTTTTACCTTATCCTGTAGCGGAAAATTTGAATTATATATACCGAGTCTCCGGAAGTCGACCTATTCTCGGGTGTCGCCGGAAAAACGTAAAATTTTAACAATTTTCCAACGTCCATTTCGTTACTTTAGATGCGATTTCATCAAGTTAGACTATTTACTTTTAAAGGCCGTAACACTCAGTCGCTATATAGAACAGTATTAGCCGTGACTAAAATTTTCAACTCGCGATGTCTTTAAAGATGCTTTAACTCGTCTATGCCTTAAAGCCGTTTCCCTATTGTCATTATCGCGATTGACGTTATTGGTTTTTTTTTTTTTTTTTTTTTTACTACCGACCATTTGTCATTCGCTCGAACTTTACCCCTACCCTGTCCGATGTGGAAGTCCGATGTTCGATAGATGTCGGATTTTTTATATTCTTCGTTCTTCCGTCACTTATAGCCCCCTCATATTAATGGTACAATGTTATCGTACATAATGTTTTGAAAACGCTGATCGTGTAACTTTTCTAATAACGTTCAGAGCTTTCAGTTCCGATCGGGGAGTGCGAACAAATCAAAATTTGAAGACTTTTGCAACTTGCAAAATTCATATTTAAATCTGTTAAACGAGCTTTAAAGCCGCTTTCCTAATTATTTTTAAGCATCGAGCGATAAAACCTTTTTTACTCAACTATACATAAGCTTTTGTATGAACTTTATCTCAAACCCATCCGATATAAAGTACCGCTTTTAGAAAAGTTCATCGACGGAACCCAAATTTTCTTAAATGTTTTCTAATTCCGCCGCCTATAGCTCCTTTTCTATTTAAAAGCTACATAACTAACGTACATAACCTTTTTAAATTAAGAGCTTTCATTCGGTATATAAACCTTCCAATTCGGACAAAAGGTCGCGAAGGAATTGCGATTTAAAGACTTTTGCAAATTTGAAAATCTGCGTTTCAGCTTATTTTCAAAACGTTTAATATAGTTTTTAATAAAATTTAAGGCTTTTAATCGATAGATATATATTATATAGAGTATAGACGATAGTGCTGGAAGCGGTCTTTAAGCGCAGAAATGGAGTTGGAAATGGTCGAATTGGAAATATACCGTTATTTCTTTATTTTTCTTTAAGTATTGGTCGAATATTTTTCCCCTCTTATAGTTAAGGTATTTATGCGGTCCAGAAATGGTCGCGACCAAAAAAATTGTTAGAGGTGGCAAGTAAGGGCAATCCGCAACTTTGATCGTTGCCAAGGCTGTATGAACTTTCAAACGGTCCGATCTTCTAATATAGGTGTAACTATATAAAATCTATTGTATAAAGGGAAAAAAATTTCAAACCGAAACAAACATGTCGAACACCTTGGGTTTTTTATCCCGAACGATTAGAAATCGCGGAAAATTGTTTATACAAAAGTTAAGCGGTATTGAAATACGCTCTTATGACATTATAGTCGTACTTTTAAACAAAATACCAATCAAGAAAATGGGGGTTAAAGCGTTTAGGGGTTACAGGCTGTTTTTAAGTGTCGTATGATGTATAGGGGTTTCGCGTTTACATTAGGCGAAAGTAGACGTCGAGATCTTTCATTAATGTAATAATGTAGATTTCACACCATTCCACCACTGATCAATTACATAGGGTGGTTAGTGTAATTGAAAATAGCTTAGAAACCAAAAAAGTATGTACCGCGGCATTTCTCGATGTTCAACAAGCTTTTGATAAAGTTTAGCACGATGGTCTATTATATAAACTGAAATGTCTATTGCCGAAAAAATTTTTACCTGTTGTTGAAATCATACATAGAAAATCGGCTTCAAGTGCGTTACAAACATACCTATTCAGAAATACATCCTGTTTTAGCAGGCGTTGCCCAAGGTTGTGTGCTAGGCCCCACGCTGTACTTGTTATACACGGCTGATTTCCCTACAATGGAAAACGTACAGCTGGCTACATTTGCGGATGACATTGTAATGCTCTCAACACACGGATCCGAAGATAGCTAGCCGTAACCTACAGAAAGCTCTCACTAAGGCGGAGATATGGTTTAAAAAATGGAAAATTGGAATTAATGAAAACAAATCTGTCAATATCCATTTTACCAACAGAAAAGTTACACCCCCACCCGTCAGGATTAATAGCACCGATCTGTCAGTGCGAAAAACGGTCAAGTACTTAGGATTACACCTGGATAGCCGATTAACATGGAAACATCACATACAGATGAAGAAAAAAAAATTAGATATTCGAGTTAAAAAAATGTACTAGCTGATAGGGAGAAACAGCGTACTAACGACAGATAATAAACGTTTAATATATACGCTGGTTCTAAAGCCTGTCTGGACCTATGGGGTGCAACTTTGGGGTTGTGCTAGACCATCAAACCTGAAAATAATACAAACGTCACAAAATAAAATTCTTCGGATGATAACCAAGGCACACCCTGGTATGTAACAAATTTAACGTTGCATCGAGATTTACGTATAGATTATGTGGCCGAGGTCATAAAAGTTCACGCTAAAAGACACGTAAGAAGACTTGATAGCCACCCGAATACTTTTGCTAGAGGATTGCTTAATACCACCGGTGACATAAGGAGACTAAAACGTCAGAAACCGCAGGATCTCGTTTAGGGTCGTCGTAATCGGGTAGGTATCGCTGGATACTTGTCCCCTCATGCTCAATTCTTTTAAACGTACTGCTAAATGTCTTTGGTGGACAGATAAAAAAAAAAAGGAAAAAAAAAAGAAAACAAAATTAGATAAAATGGTAGCGATAAATCGCGAACTTAAAATTCCGTTTTGGATTTTTAAAATTCTGTGAACGATTTCGGGTCAGATGTTTCTACAATGCTTTTAACATAGACAATGTTATTTATATATCTATATATTTTTTCATATATATATATATATATATATATATATATATATATATATATATATATATATATATATATATATATATATATATATATATATATATATATATATATATATATATTATTCAATATGCACTGGGCATTAACTATTATGAGTATAATATGTATGTATATATATATATATATATATATATATATATATATATATATATATATATATATATATATATACAGATGTTTAGCCAGTGTATCCAGCACACACATACAACTCGTCTTATTAATTGTATTCTTGCTATGTTACCGCCGAATGATGTAAATAAACGATTTTGTTTAGTCCGATCTTATTTTCAATCGTAACTGTATCTTATAGATGTGAAAAACTTCGAAAAATATGTTAATCCGAACCTAAAAGTTTCATCAGGGTCGTACCTTTTTGCTTTTTTACGACTATCGATTTTTTCGCGATAATTCGCGAACAGTTTGAAATAGGAAAATATGTCTTATACGAAAGTTGTAGCGTTTTTAAATACGCGTTAAAATTAGTCACACTCACGTTTCGAAAGTGAATAGAAATCTGGGGTAGAAATTTTTAAGGGTTTTTCTAGTACTCACTAGGATCAGTAAGGGGTCCAGTTTGACGCCAAATGAAAACTGACGTGCAGATCTGTCATTTTGTTTATAACATTTATCCTGATGTTCAATTTTGAATTTTCAAAACGCCCCTCGATTGGTTTTTGGACTGGCCGTATTGCTTTCTAATGGTGTATATATATATATATATATATATATATATATATATATATATATATATATATGTATATATATATTTGTTTATTTATTTATTTATTTATGTTTATACTTACTCTGATACCTTTATTTCTTATACTTTAGCGTAAGTGCGGTAATCGCGCGTGTTATATGTATATATTCTCGCAAAAATTGATTACTGCACATATTGTATGGTACGTGAAAAAAGTGGCAAAATGTACATGTCACTAAAAATTTATATATAGACACACATGCAATGGTAGCAGTGAAAATTAATTTTCAAATGTGATTCGGGACATTAGCGTATATACAGACATACAGTTATACATACATATATTTATAATAATATTTGTGTGGACATTTCTCTACCGTGCATTTTATATATATATTTACGGGCATCTAGCATATATATATATAAATATTGTATGCGTAGTTGAAAATATATATAATTTAGAATAATATCAGGGGGTTCCGATGGTATCAAAACATTCAAATATTTCCACAATAGATGCATGAAGTGTTAGTGGTAATGTTAAAATTTGATTAAAAACGTAAGATAAATTTGTATATGGAGTGGAACAATCTCACCAGTGTGACGTCACTTTCGTGATTAAATTTCATTCTAATAAAAAATTCTATAATAAAGAAAATCATTTGGTGGGAAAGTATTTGACAATTTGTAAGTAAAACATTTTAGCCGGTATATATATATATATATATATATATATATATATATATATATATATATATATATATATAAATATTGTGTAATATCAAGCGATTGCGTTGGTAGCTTAACATTCAAAAATTTATATATACACGCGCATGCTGTGATAGTAGAGTTTTTTTAAAAATTAATTTCCAAATGTAATTATGGATATTTGCATATAATACATACATTTATATATATATATATATATATATATATATATATATATATATATATATATATATATATACAAATGTATGGGGCGCTGAGATTTCATCTATTACAATGCATGTAGCACAACAACTTATATGAGGTCATTTTTAGGATGATAGTTTTATCATATGAAATATCTATAACAAAAATGGTTCATTGAATAAAAAAGTATACAAAAATTTGTAAAGTGTATTAGCGATATATATATATATAATATTGATGGACACGTGTGATTATCGTATATGTATATTCGCGCGCATATTATATAATATTTTTTTGTATACAGACTTCCCACTTGTGTAGACCATTAGATAAACAATTTTACTTAATCTGAAGCCCTTAGTTTATATAATTATCAAAAACGCTTATCTATGTAGGTTTGTAAAAAATATCTTTAATGATCTTATCATTTTATATTACGAACAATTTATTTATATGATTAATAAAAACAAACAAACAAGTCAAACACATCCCAGTTACGATCTTCTCACAATTTTATGTTCCTGTGTTTTTATTGTTAGGGTTTGATCCAAAGAATTATTGATCATTGTGTAATCTCAACTGTGGTTCCTGTATGGTCACTCTCTTCCAAATCTTTTCCAATCGTTTATTGATTGATTGATTTTTTGGACTCTTTTATATAAGTTTGAGTTGTAAAAAAGATATTGTTAATTTTCACTATAAGAAATTAGATTTTAATTGTATTAAAAAACCAGTTAAATGTCAAACGTAAGATTTATTTTAACTTTATTTATAATTAATGTGGCGATCGTGCCGTCATTCATAAAGCCAGTAATTACCGATGTTTACATACTTTATGCCATTTATATATACGCTTGTAATGGAAGTGTAATTTGAAATAAAT
The DNA here is from genome assembly GCA_032883995.1 of Coronaproctus castanopsis. Lineage (NCBI taxonomy): Eukaryota > Metazoa > Arthropoda > Insecta > Hemiptera > Monophlebidae > Coronaproctus > Coronaproctus castanopsis. The sequence continues at coordinate 237,061,766 of CM065052.1, read as the reverse complement.
AAATAAAATAAAATAAAATACATAAAATAAATAAATAAAATGTTATCGTGATTATTAACAGCATAAATTGTAAAGTAATTTGATGTCTTATTCATGTTTACACATTTACGAGTGAATGTTATTATACAATACTTTTCCTTATGTGTGTTTCGTAGTCCAAATTTCGTTTAATTAACTTTTTTTTTTTTGGTTTCGTGGAAAATTAATAATTTATTTCAAATATGTAACGTGTTTTTAAATATTAAGTTAATCACGACACGTCGCACTTACAGGTGTATTAGCTTTATAATTGTATTTTAATAATTCTCTGAATTTTACGACAAGATAATAAAATACAAATTAAAAAATTATTGTCGCTATTATTATATTCTTACTTTATCGTTTGGTACGTATTAATCGAGAAACAGTCGTTTTATTTCGACGAATAAAGTAATTATCGTTAAGGTTTGTGAGAATTTAGAAAATTAAAAAAAACTTCTTAATTTTAGTTACGAATCCGGAAATTGTACCTCATTCGATACATACGAACCAATCTTTGCAAAAGTCTCGATGTATGTCCCAAAAACTGGCCGTGCCAGGAGTATTAATTCCCAAACACGGAACTACGACAGTTACACCAGAATAATATCATGTACACGCTGTAAGTATATATTATAATATGTGCATATGTGTGTGTATCTTCGTAATATATCTATATATTCACGTCTCGCTCGTTGAAACTATTCAATTTTATTCGCTTCCTATGAAATTTCGTCGTGAATAAACATGGATTATTTGAATCGAGAACCTTGTGTTCAATCCGCTTTCCCGTTTGCGTTGAGACGTTAATCCTGGATAGTACTTTCAAAAATGGAACATTTTGAACTCAACTCTCGGGAGTATTTGAAAACGAGCTGATTTTCTTTGAAAATTTTTAAAACGTTTAAATGATAAAATTCAAAAATATAAATAAGTCTTCTACACTATATAACGTACCGAGTTCATTATACTCCATTCGCTTACATAGGGTAATATTTCACAAGTCATAATCGCTATATATATTTATATATATATCATCGTACGACCAATCGTATTACATCTCTTCTGTTTTCGTTACTCAAGCGTATCTCATTGTGAAAGAGATCACAGTTCGAACGAATATTAATTATACTCTCGTGTCTACTTCAACAACAGTGTACATATAACAATCGAAGCCGGGGATCCGTTGTTATCAGCTATTAAAAGACGCGCGTTAATTTTCGGACACACAAAACGTTTAAACGGACTGGAAAAACTAATCCTGCAGCGAGAAATCAATGGAAAAACGAAGAAAGGTAGACCGATGCCCGTTATATCGTTCAAATCTCGAAAATGGGTAGATTCGATTTACAACGAATTATGAATCTAACGCAGGATTGAAGCAAGTGGCAACGTCTGCTTGCATTACATAATGCCACGGTATCCGGATAAGGATATCGAAAGACAAAGAAGATGTATATATATATATTAATATATGGTCTCATAGTGTATTGGTACTTGAAACGTGTAAAACTTCTTTTGACCAAACTACTTCTAACCGAACTTAACTATCTATAAAAATTGGTTTTAAACGGAAAGTAAAGCACAGGAAAGCGATAGACTTGCTTCTTCGGGAAGAGTCGTTTGAGTAATCCTGGATCAAGTGCCTAAGATATGTGTACTAAATGAACTCCTAAATATTATAATGTCGTCGATAGGGTGCTACTCTAATCACGCGTTATATTAAGAATCGTGTATAGTAAATGTAGCGCATAAGATTCTAGACAACTTAAATTTAAAATAAACAACAAAAAAGAAGTTAAGATCACTAAAAATTATTTCTTTATGAAAAACCATAAAGCTTTTCGGCTGTTAGGCCATTATCGAGTGAATATTTTAAAAGATAAATAATATAAAATGAAAAATATTAATTTAAGATTACAATTCACACAAATCAGCCAAATGAAGAACAGTATATTCATAGTAAATATATAATAAACAGGGGAGAAACTTAAACTTAATAACCTTTTTTGTGTAACGTGGCTTGATTTTATTATTTATCCTATACTTACTTATCGTTTAACTTTTTATTACTATTATTATTATTATTATAAAATTATTTACTGTTTACATTTATAAGTATAAATTTTCTTTTACTATGTTACGCGTCTTTATTATTAATTCTTTTATGCCATCGCGGACATTAAGTACTTATTAGTTCAAATGGATGTTTTATTATTTTCCGTAATTTATATAAAATATACGTCGTCCGGATGGCCTAGTGGCTAGAGAGCACCGACTTCTATACGAAAGGTACCGATTTCGAATACCATGGATGAGGCGAAGATTGTCATCGGATAGTAAATATCCTAATATTGCCGCGTAGAAGACAATGGCAAACTACCGCACACAACATTATTTGAGCGCTAGTAACAATATAATATATTACAAAAACACAGGGGGGTTGTATTGTTTCATGGCAACAAAGCGATTTGTATGTCTATCTGCACTAACACCCTATTATGATTGCCTTGTACTCTAGAGTAGTCGCCTACCTCTGATACGGAGACGGCACTTGATGAATGATGTAAAATATACTTTCTTTTTTATTTTTTCATAACAATTCTTAACCTCTGCTGATGCTATATATATATATATATATACGTATTGCATAATGAACAAATCGATACGATGATGTGTTAGCAATTGTTACATTTGAACAAAATAATGTAACTACAACGTTTAGGCATCATCATAAGATTTTGTGAGAGTTTATCTTCCATTGCCGAAGGAGAGTTTTCAGGGTGGTATTAAATCTCTCTTAAATTACATGGAAAAAGAATTTCCCTTGATGGTTTATAAACTCGACCATTGAAATGTTGAAGTTTACTATGTTAGTGAAAAATTTCACTCTGTTGATTACCAATTTCCCTGAGAAGGATATATATATATATATATAATTATTTTTATTAATTAAATACTTATTTATATATATAACATATAATTTTATATAATTGTTTAATCTTCATAATTTTTAGCTCTGAATTTAAAAATTGTCGACTGATATCAGTCAGTACCACTATTTTACAAAATTTCCATTTAATAACTAATTGACTAATTAATTTCATTATGGTTATGGAAAAATGAGAAAGTTTTCCAATTAAGCATAATATTTAATACTTTAGAACTTCTTTAAATCATATTTATTCTTGATGTATAATCCAGATTTTACTGTTTTTTCGTGTACCTTCCTAAAATTTGAAATAAAATACTGTTGTACTAAAGCACGAGAGGGTCTGCTTCAGTCTTCCTTTTGGCTTTTCTTTTACAACATTCCTTCTATTATTTTTACTAGGTATTCATTGTATCTGTATAATCCATTTAGTATTCTTTTTGTACTTATTTTTTCATTGACTCTTTCTAATATTTCTTCATTTGTTATCATTCCCGTCCAAGGTACCCTTTTCATTCTTCTCCAGTATCAGATTTCGAACACTTCCAGTTGCTCGGTCACTTTTTTTTTTGTTCAATACTTCAATAAATCTTTTCTTCGTTTCCATTTTGACATTTTTTGATGCTAATAAGCTACGTTGTTTATTAAACCCTAAGTTTGCCATTGCGATTCTTTCCTTTATATTTTGTTTATTGTTTCCATCTTCTGTAACAATACTACTCAAATATCTTGTTGTTTACTTGTTTATCTCCGTCTTTTTTTTTTCATGTTTATTTCTTTTCTATCTTTTGTTTTATTACAATTACAGTTGTTTTCTTTTTATTTATTTTCAATTATACTTCTGAAATATCCGGTCCATCTGATTTAGAGAAGATTTTAATTCTTTTGCACTTCCTGTCATTATTATCTGAAAACATAAACATGCCTATTTTGATGCCACCTACTGAGATTCCATTATCATATTTTTTTCCGCTCTTTAACCGCTTGTTCTATAAATATGTTGAATAGCGTAGGTGATAAGCTGCATCCTTGTCCGTCTCCTTCCCTTATTGTTGTTTCAGTTTCTACTTCTATTTTTATTATAGTTTTTTGATTCTTGTATATGCTTTTATCATCATTTTGTCTATATCATCTGTATTTATCGTTTATTAAGCAGATTTCAGTCACATTTATCAAAACGTGTTTTCTAGATCTATAAAAGCGATATAAAGTGGTTGATTTAATTCCATTTTATTTTCTATTACCATTCTTGATCCGAGTATCACTTCTCTGGTTCTTCTACCCCTTTCTAAATCCATATTGGTCTTCACTCAACTCTTGTTTAATTTTATTATTAATTATACTCCCTATGATCTTTACAATTTCTGCATGTGTCTGGTCAATTCACACGGCTAATATACTGTCTTTTAAAATGTTATAGTGTGTATAATTTAACATCGTATTATTTGGTTTTTTTTTTCGAGTGTAAGAAATTTATTTCGTTAATTTCGGTCATATCGATATATATATATAGATTTTGGCAGTGTATTCTATAACTATTTTTATACTCTATTTATCAATATTTTACTTTGAAATCTATCTTTAAAATTTGAATTTATCCGAATGGATCTTTCGTCTCATTGCGACAGCTGAATTCCACGAACTGATGAATAATTTTGTTGTCGATTGCGCCTGTAGTTTTTTCTAATCTCCTCTTTTCAATGTTCTTGTTCATTTTCAAACTTCAAAATTTCAATAAAGAAAATCCCAGCTTTCTGCACTACGTTTGTAACGGGTTCGCAGTGTTTCCCGACGTACTATTTATTATTATTGTTATTATCCTATCCTATTATTTATGAGTTTTTATTATTATTATTATTATTATTATTATTTTTGGTTATTCATTCTGAACTCCTTCCAGTCGTCGTGTTTCCTACGTGATACAAAATTGTCAATAATAAGGGACATTTAGTTGAAGTAAAATGTTCGGATTCCCAAATATTTATATAATATTTTTAAAATGATCTAGATTAAATATTTCATGTTTTCACCGATCTTAGTCATTTTCTTTATTTGAATGTAATTTTCTTTAATATAATTCGGTGTAAAAAACTGATGGCGGTGACTTTGTGTTAATCATATGCCATTCGAGAAAAACCAGTAGAATATAACGTACACGTGTCAAACTTTACTTCTTTTTCTTTTGTATTTTCAGTTATAATAATAATGATAACAATTATTATTATATTTATAATTTTTTAAATTTATTTTTTACTTTTTTTAATGTCGGGAAAAGGAAATGACGTTTACGACCCACAAAAAAGTGTTTCAAGCGAAATATCGCGTGTTTTTAAAGAAAATTATTATTATTATTATTGTTACTACTGAATTTTACAAAAACACGTGTTAAACGAAATAATCAGGAATGAGAATTTAAATGCGGAAAATGAACTTCTACCTGTATCAGATTTATATATGTACGTTAATTTTACTGCAATTTGTTCTTAAAAATGATAAAAAGTTTGCCGTATTAATGGAATTGCCTTAGTAGTAGCCATGAAGCTCTTACGGGGAGATTGAAGTCCCACAAGAACTTTAAAGGCAATTAATAATGTCTGGGAAACAGAATGCCAAGAATGGAAAACGGAGCCACGGTTTAAACCTACGGAGAAGTTTTCCGTAGGTGCAGACCTAAACTATGCCTGATAAAAATTGTAGAATTTCAAAAACATTCATTATTTACATGTAACGCGGAGCAGTCCATCGCTCACTTGTTTTCGTGTATATCCGGTTAACTGCAATTTTGACGACGCCATGAAACTGGAAGGCAATGCAATGGATTTCTCGAATTATTGGAAATCCGTACTGTAAACTGCTTCACCCGACAAGAAGAAGAATGGATAATTGACGTCAGTTTAAAGTAATTACGAAATTAGCAAGAAAAATTACACAACTTTACACTCATCAATAGTCTATTTTGTAGTACGGATAAATTCGTACAGTGCAGTAGTTCTCTGCGCATGTGCTGCGATTAATTGCGCGTCAAAAAAAAGGGCCATATATGTGTTTATTTATATAAAAAGATTATGGATATTTAATAATTAAGTCTGGATGAATAATTGGATTCATAAGTTAAAATTATAATAATAATTCAGCTGCCGTTCGCGCGATGTTATGCATAGGCAATTTCATTCATTTTATTTTAATTTCATATACAGATAATAGAAGAAGAAACGTTTCCCATATAATTTAACTATTATGTCATTATTATCATTATCATTATTATCATTATCAATATTATTTTTATCATTATTACTATTTTTATTATTATCTTATCGAAATATATAACTGAATTGAATAATGTTTGCAGTGATTCCGTTAAATTATAATACGTTGTTCCCCAGGGTAGTATATTAGGCCCATATTTATTTTTAATTTATATTAATGATCTTCGTATAATTTAAGTGTGTATGGTAGAATTTTTAATTATGCTGGCGATACTGCTCCGGTTACTAATTCTCGTTTCATGTGCATGTAGTACAAGTTCAAGTGAAAAATGACGTCAACAACATATCCTTCACTATATACTTATGTAGAAACATGCGCGTATGAAGATATAATCGTTTAAAAGTACACATCTTCTTCTTCGTAGTCCCAACCGATCACGGTCATGGGGGGGCGATCGAAGCCTCGACTATATAATGATAATTTTCCATAGCCGGCTACGTTACTGTATTAAATTCACAGATTGGTTTGAATTTCAGGTGCTATTACTCGGACCGTATTCGTCAGATCAGGAAACTGTTATGAATACTTAGTGTTCGGTTAATTCTCCAATAGAGAAATTTATGACAAAGTTGAACTTAAAATTTCAAAATGTTTCCAAAACTCCAAAAATTCCAAGTTTTCCGTTTGAGCCGCACGTAAATTTGTTTATTAATCTATAATTAACCTAATACTCAAAAACTGAAGGATCTTTAGGGATTAGCGTTTTTCATATTTCATGTAGGCACATCTATAATTCCGCGTTTTATTTTAAATTTGAAAAAATTAGATAGCAGATATTTTTACATGGTTTTAGAGTGACATTTGAGGAGCATAATGCACAGATATAGCACAGAATATATTTAAATCTAATTTTTATAACTACTGGTGTGTTATCGGTAAAAAATTCATGGTTCGCCACTGATAGTATGTACATATGCGAGTATGTGTGTTATACACGTATTATCATAATATGCTCATTTTGGAGTTTCAGCACTATTCACATTATATATTTATTATCGTCGTTTAATTTTCTCAACGATTATTTATCGATTTTTGCGTTTATTTATTTATTTCCTTTTTTGTTTTGCAATAATTTTCATTTTATATTTATTCATTTTATCGTCGATTTTTAAAATGTACTGGTGTATTTTTAATTGAAATTGAAATAAATTTGATTCTATTCGATTATTACTACTGTTAACCTAATTATTGGTTTTCTTATTTAATCGGTTTATCATTATTGATTTATCGTTAATTGTTTATTTAGTATAGATTTGTGTGTTTATACTTTTTTCAAATTATTTCTTTTTTGCCATTTTTATCGGCGATTTTTTTTTTTAAATCAAGGTTAATATTTTACGCCACTTTGTGTATTACTTAAATTATGTTTTTCTGTTCGATATTGTTCGAGTAACCGCGTATTCTAAAACTTATTAATCGCACATTTACCCGTTACTCGCGCATTCAATCGCGAAACGTTTCTGTTTTCTGTAATGTAACTTTTAATTAGTTTCACTATATGTCTTATTTGAAATGAATACTAATAATAATACTTGGTTTCATATACTATCCTAATTATTTACTATTTATTTTTCATTATTATTATTATATTACAATCATTTTAGTTTTTGTTTTACTTCGGATACTATTATTATTAATATAATAATCATTTCTTAAAAATATTCTTTAAACACTGTTTTCGCAGGGGAAAAAGGAACTACATCACATGGTTAGGTTAAAATTTGAAGAAAAAATTTCATATTTTCCTTATCAAATATATTTTATATATATATATATATATATATATATATATATATATATATATAAGAAAAATGGAATAGGGCAGAAACAAGTTTCGTAGGTGGTACACGTCAAAGAAATTGCGGTATACCGCGGATGATTAAAATTTTAAATTATCGTCATCAAAGGTTCGTTGAAGAGATACACAAGCGGATTAAGATTAACGAAAGAGTGACGCAGCAGCAGAGCCGTAGTATGAAGGGAGAAATGAGAATCGAGTTAAGTAAGCGAGTAAGTAAATGAGTAAGATAAAGTAGTGGTGGAAAACTTGGAATGAGAAAATGCTGCGGATGTATCGAATTAAACGCGAAACGTCTAGAGGAATAAGGGTTGCAAGAATTAAATAAACGGTATCGTTATTATTAGAGTAAACCGCCGTTATTAAAACGACGACGTACGATGGTAGTGGTAGTAATAATAATAACAATAATGATAATGATAATTATAATGATAATACAGTGGAAGGTAATCGAGGAAGAAAAGTGTAGAAAAATTGCAGAAAAAGACGAAAGATCGAAATTAGCCCCGTAATTTTTAAAACTGGCAAAAACATATTTAAGGGATGATGGTTAGAGATGAAAATTTTAAATAATAAAAATTTTTCTTCTCATCCATGGTCGGTGGGTCATCTTCGTGGTCCATGGAGCTCTATTTCTCTGTTTCGCTTTATAATTTTTTCACATTTTTAATTTTATTATTATCATTTCCTTTTATTATAATTCATTTTTTTCTTTTCCAGCTACAGTTCGCGTTAATTCGGTCTTCCTTTTCCTCGTCTCCTCTAAAAAAATGTATTTTTAAATCAACGCCAGCATTTAACAAAATATTACGCTACGCTGCTACGCCTTATTTAATGTTTCGTTTCTTTTATTAAATTCCTAGAAGCGAAAATAGAGATTAAAATTGGATATACATACGTACATACATACATATATATATATATATATATACATGTATACAAATTATTCGTTGCGCATCATTTATTATTACAAATTATACGTTTCAAGTCTCGTATACCGTGGCATAAAAATTTTATACGCGATGTTTATCTGCTGCAGAAATAAAACCAAACTACAATATTATCGAAAGAATCGATTAAAAGTTATTAAAAAACATACGTTCCGTCAATTATTAACTTAAATCCGGTTTTAATTATACATTCTTATTTACTCGCACATGTACGTACACACGTACACATGTATAAACCGTGTGTATGGAAAACTACCTAAAAGTGTGTTCGATAATAGAAATCTAACTGTCCGCATTAAAATATCGGAAATTTATGGTTCCAATGTTGTCTCTATGGTGGAAGAAACATGACCACAGATCAAGAGACTAAGCTAATGTCATCAGCGGTTCCTTCGAAGAATTCTTAGGATATAATTAATGGACCGCATATCGAATGTAGAAGTGCTGCTAAGAGCGTAACTCCACTGGTAGATCAACTGCTCGTTAAGAAGAATTTAAAATGGACAGGGCATGTGCTACGTGAAAATTCAGATCGAATTCTGAAAAGAATGATATTATGAATTCTGGAAGATGGGTACAAACCGCTTAGGAGTCCACTGTTACGGTATAAGAACGTGGTGGCTGCGAATCTGAAAAAGATCGGTATTGAAGCTAAGATAGAGCGATGGAAAATACAGCTCACGATCGGAAGTCGCGGACAGGTAAAAGCAACTGTTCACAAAAAAAAACAAAAAAAAAAAAACGAAAAGCACTGAACACGTCAGCAATGCTGATCCTTCCAAACAACACATTGCATCGGGCTCGTGTCTTGCGTGGGATTATTGTTAATCAAGGTTCTTATACTCGTCTGCGAGTAAATGACGATCATATATATAAAGATTCATACGTATATATATATACATACATCATCATCACGCTCGGTATCGATTGCGGGTATACACATTCATATACATACACACGTGAAAACCCCGTCTACAAAAACACAATATTATTATACGATGAGTGTATGAATACATAAAAACCGGTGCATTACTGAACAAAAACATGTAAAAACTACGAATAAGGTTCATTATACAAAGCAAGTACAAGTTTAACGAGTTCTTTAAATTAATATAAAAAGTAATGGAACATACAAGGCGATTCATTAACAAAAAGATATACATACATATATATTCTTCTTCACAATCTTCGTTAACGAAGGTTGGCTACAACGAGTGAGAAACTGGTCCTGCTTCTGGCCGAATGTATTAGTTCGTTGGTTGAGCATCCCGTCCAATTTTTCAAATTTTTCATCCACGACATTCTTCTGCGTCCTTTTCGTCGACATCCTTCTGGTTTGCTATGTATAATTAACTGTATCAACTGATACCTATCGTGCCTCATAATGTGGCCCAAATAGGCTAATTTCTTTTTGTTGATAATGGTTAATAGCTCTTTATTTTGCCCTATTCTTTCCACAACTTTTCTATTCGATATACGGTCAGTCCGTGATATCTTCAGCATTTTCCTGAAAATCCACATTTCGAATGCTTCTAGATTTTTCATCGTTGTGATTTTTAACGTCCCTCCGTTCCGTATAATAAAACCGAGTATACATAACACTTAACCATCCTGTATCTTAATTTCAGACTTAAATGTGTTTATTACTGAACAGAGATCTCATTTGGATAAATACTGATCTTGCTTGTTCGATTCTTATTCTGATTTCTTTATCGGGGTTAATTTCATCATTCAACCAGCAACCGAGACATTTAAACGATTTGGCAACTTCTATTGCTTCCCCGTCCACTGTCATTATCGGGCATGTCTTGTTGGTATTGCTGAATATCATCGCATTCGTTTTCTGTGCATTTTTGTATATTTCGTGCTGTGTTTGCTACTACGCCACATCGTCTGCATATCGGATATTATTTACTACTTTTCCATTTACTTTGACGCCCTCCGTTGATTCTTGTAATATTTTCCCGATGTAGTTTTCTGCGTATAAATTAAACAGTAATGGTGGCATTAATTGGAATGTAAAAACCGTATTCTATTTTTAAAGCCGCTGTCTGTTCCCAATATATCTGTTTGATTATATTTATGTCTTGTTGGTATATTCCAGTTTTTTGTAGATATTTTATTAATTTATCACGCTTTACTGTATCAAATGCTTTTTGTAAGTCTAGGAAACATACTGTGTTACATCTTTGTTCTGCTCCAATGATCTTTGTATCAAGGTTATGACGCTCACTAAAGCTTCTCTCGTTCCATTGCTTTCCGGAATCCAAACTGTGTGTTGGACATTGACGCACTTCTTACTTATTCGGTTATATATAATCTTTATGAATATTTTTAGTATGTGACTAGTTAGACTAATTAGTCTGTAATTCTCGCATTTAGTGGCGTTTCCTTTCTTGGGTATAAAGGATGGACTGCAACCACTCCTGCGGTATTTCTCTTCTTTCATAAATGATATTAAATAATGTATTATATCTATATTTTCTTCCTCAATCAATTTTATAATTTCCACGCATATACTGCCGGGTCCTGACGCTTTCCTGCAATGCACTGATTTTATATCTTGCACTACTTCTGATGTTAATAAATGTCGGACTTGCATCATTTCCAAAATTTATAATATGTATCTTTTTGTCCTTGAAGAGTTTTTTTATATAGTTTGTTCATTATTTTTTTAATATCTTCCTCTTCTACTACCATTTCGTTTTTTTTGTTCTTTAACGCGTGTCTATTAATCCTTTTATATATTCCTCCTACTTTTTTAATTTTTTTTTATGTATGTTAAAGTTATCAAATTTATGCTGCAGATTTTCAATTTCGTCGCATTTGTCTTTCAGCCATTGTTCTTTGGCTTCTTTACATTTTTCCTTTATTAGGGTTTTTAGGCGTTGATATTCTTTTTGATTTGTTTTAGGTATGTCTGGAAACATGGGGTGTATGTGAATGCTCATATATATATATATATGTGTGTGTGTGTGTGTGTGTGTATTATGTGTGTATATTTGTTCGTGAGTGTCGCTGTGTAATTATGTGTACAGGTGTCATTGTGTGTAGTGTATTTATATGTATGATTAAAATGGAATATTATTATATTATTATTATTTTTTCTTTATTTATTTTTTATCTTTTCTTTTATATTATTAATTAACCGTTTACTTTTTAGTTTGTAAAAGATGTCGATAATTTATTTTAGGTAATTCGTTTCTTGTTTTGATAACGATGTAATAATTTTAAACAATCGAATCTGTAATGTATGAATTTATTTTCCGCTGCTTGCGTGGATAACGAGCATTTGCAGAGATTCTGTTATAACTCATTTTCTTGTTTCCGGTAAATCTAAATGCAAATAAATTGAACCGAATTGAAATTGAATCAACAAAAATAATAAAAGTTATAATAATAGTTAATCAAGTATGATATTACAAATGAAACTTCTAATAAGTAAATAAAATAATGAAGCAATTTAAGATGGAACGCGCCAACTTATTTAAACCCAGAAATAAAAGTGCCTGTATAATGATTTATATTTCAAATGTTTACATTCAATTAATTCAACGAATTATTTTTATTTGTACATTTTTCTTTTTTGCACTATAACAACAAATCTTATTCGTTTTCTATCGACCTTCAATCGGAAGCTTATATATATATATATATATATATATATATATATATATATATATATATATATATATATATACATACTATTATAAACATTAAACTAAGTTTAAAAGAAGTATAATTTGTTTGCAAAGAGTTAAATTATCTTACAAACATTTTTTTTTTTCGTATTTTAATTATGTCCATTGTTTTTAATAAATTTATCTAGTCATTTTAAATATAATATGCGATAAATAACCGCGTTAATACCGGTTTTTTGTTACGATCTTGTAAATTTCGAAACACAGTTGGAAACGTTGATTTTTTTCGAAAATTTTTTACCAGCGTCCAGAAATTTTTTCATCAGTAGTTGTATTTATGCGAATTGTGGTATGTACACCAAAAAAATCCGTTATTAAGTTTCTGGAAAGAGCTCATGTTTAGCTAGTCAATGGTATCTACGGTGGTTTGGATGATGCAATATGATGTAATATGATGCAATGTTGCGGAATACAACGGTTATTCTATTGTTTTATGGTTAGTTTAGCGCCATTTATTAGGAGTGGGTGTCTGTTTATTGTTTATTCATATATTCGTAAGTTATTGTTAAATTTTTATTAAGTTTTTATTAAGTTTTTATTATTAAATATTATTTTTTAATTTATTAATTAAGTGTAATATGGAGAACGCGTTCGATTTCTGCTTATTAAGTCAAGATAAGCATCGTTTATTGGACCAGTTAAGGGTTTGGGAGTTTATTCCGCCTGAAGGAGAATACAAATGTCCGAAATGCTCCCAACCCCTTAAATTATATAACGACTCTAGGTATAGTACACATTTTGCTGTTCAAGTTTTTAGATTTTGCTAACTTTTTTACTTTAATTTTTATAATACTGTTTATGGATTTATTACATATTTATTTAGATCTCCTGATGGTTGGTTGTGACACTGTTACAATTACATTACACGTAACAAGAAGAAACGACAGCTTTGCGGAACCCAAGTTTCGTTCAGAACCGGTACTTTATTCGAAAGATCACAATTATCGATTTTTCAAATATTGTCATTTGTGGATTTGTGGGTGAACGATGCTTCCTTAAAACTTATTTATATATATATATATATATATATATATATATATATATATATATATATATATATATATCGAGAATCCTCGTACTTTATATATTCTTAATATTATTAATATACTGCATTATTCCATTTCAAAAATAAAGAACAATACGGTGTTTATAAAGAAATAGTTTCTTTTATATTAATTAAATGAAATAATAAAAAATTATAATATATTTATTAATTATTAACGAATCGGTTATTATATAAAAATAATAATTTACTCGAATATAAAAACTAACCAGATTTGTAGTGTAACACATTAACCATGTTTCCTTCTTTTTTATTCTGGTAATCGACTTGACTGAAAGCTAATTGAACTACTGAACTACTGAACTGAAATAACTAAACTAAACTGAACTAAAACCAACAATTTTTAACATTTTTCTTGAGCCTTGTTAAACAAAAATTCCTCGACTGGCTCTTCATTATTAACTAAAATTCACTGGTTCTTCTCGATTCACTGGCTAAATTAATTTTACTGGCTGTATTTTTATTAACTTTAATTAACTGGTTAATATAATTTACTGTTTTTTTTTCTTGATTAACTAAAATTAACTATTATTATTGTATAACAATAGTTTCTCCGCTACAAATCCAGTCTGGTTTTACTATAATAATAATATATTTTACTTTAATTAAACAAATAATTATATATATATTTTTTACTATATTGATTAAACTAAAAATATTATTCTTCATTCCCAATTTAATCAATTTAAATTATCATGACGTGAACATACGACGATCGTTGTAATATATATATATATACATATACATATATATATAAATAAGGAATTAAAAAATTCTTACATTGAAACTTATTATGTGAAACTAACTCAATTTTCCGAGTTGATTAGATCGTAGTATTTAATCGAAATAACCTGTCGAATCAAATTTTTCTCAACTTACCTCGATGAAAACTAACAATTTTATTGGATTTCAAACGTGAGACCGATGGAGTAATTTCGAAAATATGGAATATATAAAAACTTACACACGTTAACGTGATAATCGTTGATTAAGTTTAACCACGATAGGAAACAAACAGCTGTAAATAAAGTATCACTGGCACATGCTCATATTTGCTCGGTAATCCACGCGTATACGAAGTACGTCACGTACGGGGGCTAATAAAGATTTACCATATTATCGCAGTTGGCGAAAAAAAAAAATGTGTATTCATAAAATAAATGCTACTATCCGTTATGTATAAAATTTGAAAATCCTGACAGATTTTCTTTGTAGAACTATATAAGATCGTTAATAGCGTTTAATTAAACGTCGACGAGCAATAAGAACTATTAATGAAAATTGAAAAAAAAATTAAATCGGTAAAATTTTTATTATATTTATTTATTCGTGTACGAACAAATTATAACTTATAATCTAAAGTATAGTTTAAATTTATAATTTAAATTATAACTTAATTTATAACCAAAATTATAACTTATTTTATTTATTTATATTACGGGGAGATACCCTTACAGCGTCCCAACGGTGAAATTATAACTTAATTTATAACCAAAATTATAACTTAAATTATAACCGGAATTACGACCTAAATTATAACTTATAAATTATAACCTAAATTATAACTTAAATTATAGTCTGAATTATAACTCGAAAATTATAACTTATATGTCGAATAGCGTGGAATTTAGTGATTTTTAAACAATGAAAAAGTAGTTAAAATTACTAAATTTTTATATATAAAAAAAGTCCGCAAAACATTTCCGGTATTAAGCCATTATCAATTGGACGTAAAAAATAAAATATAAAAAGTGTACACAATTTATAAGAAACATAGAAGGATAAACAAATATAGAATAAAATTTAAGAAAATACTTAATTTAAATGTAAAATATTAGAAAAAATAGCAAAGTGAAAAAAAAGGTTGCTTATAAAATAATTTGACAGCGATTATGGTCAAACTTACTGTCAGTTTATTTTATAAATAACTGTTTTTTCGCCTTGCCATTTTGTGCAATATTGTACATTTAAATATTTTCTTATATTTTATTTTAGTCTTCCTTTTATAATTTTCATAAATTGTACATATATGTATATATTTTTTTTTATATTTTACTTTTTATAAGTAGATACTGGGGTAATACATGAAAAACCTTTTAGTCTTTTTATATATCAAAATTTAGTGATTTTAACTACTTTTTTTTTCTGTCGTTTATTATAACTTATAAATTAAATCTTCTCAAACAGCTTATCTGTACGTGCGGAAACGATGCGCGAGCTACAGCTAATTTTGCATTGCATCGGCTAATATATCAGTCACATCCGTGCCGAAAATAGGAATAAATATACGCCTTTCTAAATATTATCAACATTTGACGCGAAATTACAAAATTTTAGTAGACAAAATAATTAAAGATTTTTATTTTATTTGTTTATTCACATTCGATTTGTAATTAATTTTTATTTTCTTCATTTTGAAATGTACTAGTGTGTTGTATTGAAATTAAAATAAATTTTTATTTGATTTGAATGTGAAATTATTATTATTTTTTTAAATATTATGTAAATCTTTGTAACTACCAGGGTTATTACAGCATAAGGAGACATGTGTCTAGTTTATATGTATGCTAGGAGTCTGCTTTCTCTGACAAAAGTCAGAATTTTGCCTATTGATTGAGAGTTGTTTGAGAGTATTTTAATTATTCCCTTATTAATAATTCCGAGTAAACGGTTTGTCATTTTTACTCGTTAAATCGGAAATTTTAGTTGGTTCTTTTTCTTTGGGTTTTTTAATTTTCGTTATTCCGCAAACAACTTTCAACCCGAAAGAACCAGACAAATGCGTAAAATATTCAACGCGAAGAACTCCACCCTTACCCTTATATAAGGGATAATTGTACGACGTTCATTTTAATAGTCCCTAATAGAAAAACGGTCGTTGAATTATTCCCGTTTTAAAAAATTATTTGTTTTATATCATTTACAGACCTACTACGTGTGTGTGTGTGTGTGTGTGTATGTGTGTACCTGTGTGTTAGTATATATTTAAATTTAACGCCGAACGAGGTTATACGGTTGTGTTTCAGAATGAAAAACAGAGATAGTTGCATAAAGGAACTTTTTTCTTCGTTAATCGAGCTCGCGTTTACTGGGATCCCCTTATTTATCGTCTAATTGCTCGGGACATTTCAATGTTCTCCGAAATTGAAAACTGATATTAACTCTGTTATATTTTTTAAAAAAAAAATGTGAAATGGAGGTTGTTATAACAAGTTAGAAGCATTACTATTTTCCAGTAAGAAGTAATTAAAAAACTTTGAAAATTTCAGTAATTTATTAGTCGATATTTGTTCGAAATTACTCTTCTCTCACTTATATATATATATATATATATATATATATATATATATATATGAAGAAATAGAAATTGAAGGACAACACCATAGATGGTGAAATAAATGAAAAAAGTCGGGAATACCGAGTATTTAGGTAGTAATATAAACGAACAGTGGGATACCAGGGAGGAATTAAAAATACGAATCGAAAAAAGCACTAAATGCATTTTATTTATTTAACATTTACGAATTGTTACAAATTATTTTAATAGTTAAGTAAAAACGAAGTAAGTAAATCTATTGGCCTACTCTGTTATAGTAGTGGCTTTTCATTCAGAGTTGAGAGCTAAAAAAAAATAAACATATTCCTTCTCTATTATGATTTTTTTTTTTTTTTTTTTTTTTTTTTTCACCATTTCCAAATTTGTAACTAGCCAGTAATAGCTATCTAACAAATTGTATCTAAGATTCAATCACCTGTATGAAGGACACACCCCTTGGTGAGTCCTCCTATTTGTCAATGGGCTAAATCCGTAATCTTCGTCCTTTTTAGTCTTCTGAGATCTTGCTGCGTGTGTAGTAGTTGAGCCGCCAGCTCGTTTGGATGATGACGTAGCCGTTGAAGGTGTCTATTAGCAATTTTACGTATTTCTTCTTGTACTGGATGTACGCCTAGATCTAAGTGGATTATATAATTCGTCATATACCATGGAGCTCGGTATATTAGGCGTAAGATTTTATTTTGCAAACGATGGATTTTATTCGTATTTGTCTTTTTTGCACAACCCCATAATTGCGCACTATACATCCATATGGGTTTCAGCATGGTTTTGTACAAAAGTACGCGATTACTTAAAGTAACTTCTGATCTGGGTCCTAGCAGCCAGTGCATTTTTCTAAATTTTAATTCTATCTCCCTTTTTTTTTTATCTATATGAGTTTTCCACGATAGCCGGCTGTCTAAATAAACTCCCAAATATTTAACTTCATCGAGCTTTGGTATTACTTGTTTATCGAGAGATACTCTGTGGCTATGTTGAAGCCGATTGCTGAATGTAATATGTGCTGATTTTTCTGGATTTATTTCTATCAGCCATTGTTTGGTCCAGTCACTGAATTTATTTATATAGCTTTGCAATTTGTTAATAGCTACACTTGGATCTTTATCAGATGAGAGTATCATAGTATCATCTGCAAACATGGCTATATCTACCGTACTGTCTTTTGGTGTGTCCGCAGTATATAGAGTGTATAGTAAGGGACCCAGTACACTGCCTTGCGGTACGCCTGCCTCTATACCGTGAATATCCGACACATCTTCTCCATGTGTTACATAGAAGTGTCTATTGTGCAGATATGATGTGAGCAAAGGAAGGTATGCAGGCATGATCGTCCTGAGTTTGCACAATAGGCCATTGTGCCAAATTTTATCAAACGCCTTGCTTATATCCATAAATACAGCTTCATTATAATATTTGTTTTCCATCCCTTTTTCACTTATTTTCTTTTGGAGTATTCGAATTTTTAGAGTTGTTCTTGCTCCGTGTAAGATTTTTCAAAGAAATTTTTGTCGATATTATATTTCTGATCCTAGGCTAAATTCAAATAACTAGGGTCAAATATTACCTCAGTGGGAAGACACACAATGCGACATAGACTCCCGGATCCAAATAGCGTGGATGAAATGGAAGCAATTAAGTGTGGATTCCGATACATGTTAAAGGGAAGATTTATAAAACGGTTATTAGATGTTATAAGGGGATGAATGCTAGTCGACGACTGAAAAAATGAAACAAAAGCTCCACGTGGCTGAAATGAAAATGCTACGCTGGTCACTCGGCTACGCACGCTTTGAACATGTTAAAAATGATGACATAAGGGAGCGTATAGGCGTTGCACCTATACATCGAAATTGTGGGAAGCGCGCCATCGATGAGGAAAGCTGACAGAAGCCCAGTAAAGACGTTAATGGAGTACGACCCCGGAGGAAAGCGGCCACGATGTCGACCAAGAAGACGATGGATAGACTCTGTCAACAAACGACATGGTGGAAGTTGGTGCCAATATAGAGGACGTCGAGGATCGCACGATATGGAGAAGAACGTGTTATCAAGCGGACCCCTTAACGGGAAGGCGCTAGGAAGGAAGAAGAAGTTTATATTTCTTTGTGATGTTATTAAAATTGTTGATTTTTTTAAAAGGTGCGGTCAGCCGTATATTCTGTATATTCTCAGCAAGGTTGTCATTAATGGCGCTGAATATTTTTAAACAACTAACAAAATTGTCTTTAAGATAAAAAGTTAGTTCTGAATTTTTTTAGTCTTTAATTTCAATATCAAGTAATAGATCTTCTGTACGTCTGCCATCTTTTTTATATCGTTTACGGCGAAGGAACTGCTATCGTAGGCTTAAGAGAAAACATTTTCTAGACCTCTTACGATTATATATTTGTGTGTGTGTGTGTCAATTATGGGCGTATGTATCTTCATGTTGATAAATGTGTACGTGTATTTTGATTATGTGAATGTATTAATAATTAGCTGCTTTCGGCGAATAGGTAGTTTATTCGTGATATTTTAGCTTAAATTACAAAATAGTTTAGGAAACTGGGTGTAAAATAGCATTGGAAAAATAAGATTTCCTTTCTATATTGCGATTTAATGTAGTATAGGACCGTACAGATGAGTGTGTTATGTTCATTTTTATTCTTTAATTTATATTTCTATTATTATGATATTTTTTTATTCGTTTTTTTTTTTTTTTCTTAAATTGGGCTTCCACATCGGTTTACCCATTAAACTTTATTACGTAGACAAAATAAAAAATTATACTAATTTTAACTACATGGATATGTTACAGTTAACAATAAACCTATATAAATAGATGTATATGTGCACGTTACGTGCGGAGAGTAAGAAATGAATATTGACAGGAAAAGTTTAGAGATATGAGGCGATTGTAGAAGGTGTCACGAGAGAAGCGGTAATGTAAACACTCGAGGAAAATGTGATTTTCATCTGCGATACAGTGGATATCTGAAGGATGTGAAATTCATTTTTAATTTGTATTTACATATTGCGTCAGTTATGCATGGTAATAACTGAATTTTTAAATTATTTTTATATAACAATGTTCGCTTGCGTTATTGCTGAATATTTATCAGCGTTTAATCCTCTATATTTGTCATTGTGATCCTTTGGTTCAGTAATAATTGTTACGTCATTCTCGGTACTAATTAAAATCTCTCCAGCTGTTGGGCTTTATTTCTGTCTACATATAATCGTAGTAATGTAATTTAAAGTTAACTCTAATATTGCTCAGTATATAAATATAAAATTCAAATTTAGATTAATAAAACGTTAGGTATTTTCGGTATTAATTGAAAGTTGAACATTAACGAAGACATTAGATAAGAATTTAGCTTCGAAATATGGTTACGTCGTAAAACACTTTAAAATTAAATGGGCGGACAAAAGACGAAATTGAGAAGTATTATAAATCAATTTTCAATATTTCTGATACGTAATATAGTAAGTATACTTCGCGTTCTTATACAAAGGTCGTGAGAAAGAGACCGCCAGACAGGAAAAAGAATAAAGTGGATACAGAATTTGACGCTAATTATAACAGATTTAAATGTATAACAAAATAGGATTGAAAATAAATTTACATAAAACGTAAATAATGACGAACACTGGAAAAAATAGACAAAATAGCAATAAAATCGGAACAAATAGGGCAAGTAGATAGTTACATATATACCTAGGTCAAACAATCACAACAAATAAAGACACGATAATGAAAGCAGAATTCTCATATCACTATCGCGGGTTGCGCTGGGAAAATTACGCGTAGTATTCCGTAAATAAACAAATACCGACTAATCTGAAACTTAAACTGTATAACCAATTCGTACTTCCGACTGTTATATATACGGCTCGGAAACATGGTCATATATAAAAACAAATTTAAAAAGGATAAGAAAAGCCAGACTGCGCATGATGACGCTGAGTATAAGATTATCAGATCATAAAAAGAATGCACGAATCAAAAACATGGTTGCATTATAACCAAATGGAGTTTGGCTGGCCACGTGGTTCGTAGAGAAGACAATAGATGGTCGAAACGGATCTTACAGTGGTGGCCGATGGACAGAAAAACAAAACAAGGAATTGTTCGATGACGCGGTGGCACAATGACATAGCAAAGGTAGCTGGGAAAATTGGTTGAGGAAAGCGCAAGACGGAAGTGGGGGAAAGCTTTCATCCAGAAGTGGATAGACAAAGGCTAATCGTTAGCGTGATATATATATATATATATATATATATATATATATATATATTACAACGAAATGAAATAATAATTATTATAATATTCCATATCGTGGCTGCCAAATTATAACGAATTTATCTGTTTTGATGTTTTGATAAGTTAATTATATTTATGTCTTTCATTCTGTCGTGAATTGTCTATTTATAACGAAATTGATTATATTATTTTCGCGTCGTGATCGCTGATTTGCAATGCAATAGAATAATGATGAGTCTGGCTTACCAGACGAAATATAATTTTATATAAAGTTTAAACGTTTATTATTATTTATTAGAATTTGTTTATTATGTTCGTAAATTAAATTATTTATTCTTAACTATTTCAATCGTTAATTATTCTCATATAAATCAACTTGGTCGTGACCCTGAAAACCTTACTTTAATAATAAATAGAAGAGGGCACCGTGAATGCCGGAAATCGGTATCTAGGTACCTAAACTATATGATCTTATTTAATATTTATTTAAGAAAATATCTCGCAACTAACGCTAAAAATATATTGTATCCTCACGTTCTGTTCGAATAAATTTTATTGGAAACACTCCACTGTAACACAAGGTTAACCGAATTATGCGAATTATTCCAAATAGCTTCGAAGCTAAACAAACACGCACAGTTTCTATGTAAGACACTTGATCCTGACTAAATAAACTGTACCAGCTGTTAAAATAATATCTCGAGGATCGCACATTCCTGTTTAAATTTCATAATCGTAGCGGCTGGTTTTTCCAGATAAGGGATTTTTAATTTATTAAGTAAAAAATGACGGTATTGGTAAAAAAAATCTTACGGAAGTCTCAAATTGCAGTCTCTGCTGATAGTGAGATCTGGATAAAATATCGAAATAAACTAAAGCAAATACATTTTAAGTTTCGTGTTAAGAAATGTACGTCGTGCTCGTGATAGAATTAACGCAGATTTTCGCGACAAGATAAAATAATATATCTGGAGCATTCATCTTGACGTAAAGCTGACACGACCGAAGCACGTAAATACACGGAGAAAACCGTTGACGACGAAACCCGTTGAGTAATGTAGAATTGACTAAATACGCCCAACATATTCTGCACTTTAGAGGTACTTTTATAAGAGATAAATTACCGAAAAACCTGTTAGACATAGAGACGGTCATAATTAATTTAGATAACTACGATGGTCCGGGAACTCACTGGGTATGTTATAGAAAAATAGGAAATGTTGTAAATTATTACGATTCTTTCGGGGTAATACCACCGTACGAATTATTAAGTTATTGGAGCCCTAATTGGGCGGGATTTTACAATTCAAATTCAAATTCAAATTTATTTCAAATTAAAATACGAGATTACAAAGAAAATATATATAACGTGTAAATCCCGACTATGCGCATATTGCGCGAACGCCGGATTATACAAATAAATAAAGATAAATTTAACAACCGTTCCATCGCACTAAAAAAAAACTTAACGTTATACAATTCAATGAAATAATACAGTTTCTTAACCAAAATATTCTTTAAAAAAACAACGAAATCGATTTAGACATATAAGTAAACACACACAAACACCCAGACACCGCCAATCAAATAAACTAAGTATTAAACTATAATTACAAATACGCAGAAATATACCTAACGCGCGAAAGTAAATATACAACATAGAAATATATACATAAATACTAAAAACCGTGTATACAGAAAGGCGTAACAGGAAATAACTCATAATCACATAATAATTAATAATAATAAAAAGTTGAAGTAGAACTTAATTTACAAATAAAAAAAAATTTAATTTACAAAATAAAATCATCAATCTAACAATTCCAACCGAATACTTTTAAACCAGTTAGACCTTCAATTATTATATGAAAAGCTCGTTATCTATTTACACATTACAAATGCAATTAACGACTTTACGCCGTCGTTTATAATTTTTAAGATCAATTTTTAGTTGACGCGGCAAAGAGTTAAACAAAGTGGCACCCATATAAACAGCTTGGATTCGGGTATGAAATTTATTAAATTTAGGCAACTTTGCTAACTCGTGTGAGGATAACCTTGTTTTACCACCATGCAACTCAATCGAAAAAAGTTTAAAATTTTTAAACACGAAAACAAGTAATTGTACTTCATATAATTCACGAACGGTGAGAGGACGAGTTTTCCAACGGGGTTGCTTATCATTACCAATGGTGTTAAATAACATGTTTTGAAGTGATGGTATGACATTCATATATAGCTTTCCAGCTCCACCCCAATGCATAAGTCCATAGCACAAAACTGGTTTGTACAAAGAAGTATACAGACGAAATAACTGTGTAGATGAAAAAAATTGCTTCAGATAATAAAAAAGATAATTTAATTTTCTTAATTTTTTAGAAAGGAACTCGGTATGTTTATGCCAAGTTAATTTGCAATCAAGAACCACCCCGAGATACTTAATTTCATAAACACGTTCAAGTACCACATTATTGATATTTATATTAAAAGTGTTTTCAATGTAATAAGGCTGGTACGTATAAATCATATATTTAGTTTTATTCAAATTCAAGATTAACTTGTTTTTATTTAACCATGTAAAAATAGAATACACATCACTTTGAACCAAAGACTCTAATAGAGAGGGAAACCGAGAATTATGCACAAGACAGTATCATCTGCATAACTAAATATTCTCCCTCCAATATTTATATTACACAAGTCATTTATGTATATCAAAAATAAATTAGGACCTAATATACTTCCCTGTGGAACCCCAAAATACCGAACTGTACTGTGGCTATATACACCATTTATCTTAGTAACGTACTTTCTATTAGTTAGGTATGATCTAAACCAATTATGAATAAAGCCCCACGTGTATATAACTTACGTAAAAGAATATTATGATCTACCACATCAAACGCTTTACGTAAATCAAAATAGACCGCTGCTACGTAGCGACCAGCCTCTAACGATTCTGAAATATAAGAGATATGATGGAAAAGTGCCTCATTGGAACCTCTGTGTGGGAGAAAACCAAATTGATTATCACTAAAAAAATTATATTTTCTCAAAAAAGATAATATTAACTCTTTCACACATTTTTCAAAAATTTTAGAAATAGTAGGTAATATGCATATCGGTCTATAATTTGAAATGTCACTTTTGTTACCAGATTTATACACCGGAGTAATAATATCTGATTTTAATGCTTCAGGAAATATCCCCAAGTTTAACGATTCATTAAATAAGTAAGTTAAATGCTGAATAAAGAAATTAATATTCTCGCAAATTAACGAAATAGATAAACCATCCGAACCAAAAGAGGGTTTGTTTGGCAGGGATAAAACTGCATTTTTTATGTCGGTAGAGGTGAAACTATCAAACACAAACGAATTAGTAATGGAACCAATGGAAATATCATTATTAGTGTGAAAATTATCACTAAAACTATGTACTAAATTAGAGACACTATCACGAAAGTGATTGTTAAACTTTTCCGCAATTTAGTAATTCATTACCAGTAACATGAAATTTTACCCCATCAGTCTCGATTAGTTTAACTGTGGATTGATGCTTACGCGCTACATTATTAACAAGGGCCCAATATTTATTTGGGTTATCACTATACTTGTCAAGGAGACCAGAATAATATTGAAGTTTAGCAGTCCTAGTAGCCCTTTGTACTAATTTAGAGAGGTTTTTATATTCTTGCCGTCTGAAAATAATTTAGTCAAATTGAAAACATAGTTTTTTTTACACGTTAATTTAATTATGTTTAAAGTTATCCAAGGCGAACGTTTACGTAACGAGATACGCTTTACTCTAGTTTTACTATAATCTAAAGCAAGTTTAATTTGCGAAAGGAACCATTCAAACTTTTCGTTAATTGTCGCATGACTAGTATACAAATAGGACGTATTTATTAGAGCTAAACTTTTATTAAACGTACGCCTATCAAATTGATGATTAGTAAAATTTAAGTGACGAATTTTGTTAGAAAATTTAAAAGTTGAACTTATCCCACAATGACGAGAGAAATCAATGTCGTTAATGTCGAAAATGATATTTGCACTGTGCGCGTTGTTTTCTAAACCACGGACTAACAGATGATCTAAACACGAAACATAATTATCAATTCCCCTAAATGTAACAGTATTAACGATACTAGAAAATCCACGCGAATATAATAAATTAAGGTATTCATTACCACTCACAGGATCTAACAAGTTGGTATTCATGTCCCCAGTTATAATACAAGAGTTATTTAAAGTAATTAATAATTTATCAAGTTCCTTAATATACTCAACATATGGAAAGTCGCAAAACTTATACACTGCAATGAGTTCAACACGTGTAGTAGTATTTAAAAAGATATTTACTCCAACTACATTTCCAAAACTTACTTTTAAATCAACAAAGTCATGCTTAAGCGTCTCCTTTATGAAAACAATTACCCCACCAGAATGCTTGTGTGCATCCTACATTGAGCATAAGAAACGTAACTAGGAATAGAGTATCAACCTCGTCTTCATATAACCAAGTTTCTGTAAACACCAAGATATCATAATGTAACTTCAAAGATGCGAGCATAAGTATACAATCATCGAAGTGCTTACGCAAACTCTGAACATTTAGTGTAAAAATATTAAGTAAAGAATCCATACCGATAATTATAGCTTAACTTCAACGAAAATGTAAGAAATAAAAAATTTGTATACATAAATTAAACAAAGCCACCGGCGGTTAAAGAGAGAAGTAAAACCTAACTTTACACAACTAATACTAACGTACGAATTTAAATTATAAATAAAATAAAATAATAAATAAATAAACAAAATCGGAACTAAAGTGCGGAATATAGAAATTACACAACATAAGAATAATAGTAGAGATAGTCAGTCGGTAGTACTTGCTCCTGATAACGGCAACCTGCTCTGAAGAATGTATGCGGACGATGAATGATGATTCGTTACGTCTTGCGAAAATTTTTCCCTCGCGAGTCCAAATAAATTTGAAGCCACAATTTCTAAGACCTTTTGCGCTGGTCAACAGCTTAGCGTTAGCGGTAGTAAGGTGTTCGTACAAAAATATCCTATCATTCATTACGTTAGCCGTTATACCAACATCCCTACAACGAAACTGAATTTTCCTAACATTCCGCAACAGATTTTGTTTGACTGTTCTGCGACAGAACTTAACGACAATAATTGGATAGGATTGTTTAGGAGACCTTTCTTAACCTGTGACAGCAGTCAATATCACCGGGTGTAATTACAGCGCCTACGACACTGGCAATTTTCAATACTAACTCAACCAGGTCTTCGTTATCAGCAAACGGAACGTTGCTAATGATGATATTGTTGATACGAGTATACTGCTCCAAATCATTAATTTTGTTTTTAAATCCATCATTTTCAACCCTAAGAGCAGCATTTTCGGACACAGCTAGAGTTTCTGACTGTTTTTCCGCATTACTATCGATAACAGCCTGCATTTTTGAAATCTGAGAGCTCATTTTATTAAACTACAGCTTTAATCTACTTGCGATCCAATATCGGGCGGTTCAGGAGAAGATCCTCTGCTTTTAATTAGGTCAGAACCTCTACAGTTGCTACTCGCCGAGTTAGATTTATTCTTCCAAGTTCCTTCTTTCAAACCAGAACAATTTTTTTCAAAATGAAGCCCTTTATGACAAGCTGAACACGTTACAAACTCACCGTTAATAGGAAGTAATTTGTTACACGCGCCGCAATTAATCGACATATTTTAAATATAATAAAATCGAACGTTCACTAGATAAGAAAGAACCGGTATTTCGATAACGGCTATACCGGAATAATTTACATATACGACTCCGACACACGTACGAGAACGATAGAAGAAATACGCGAGTGCGCCCTAAACTTAGCGAAACGATAGCGAGTGCGAACGATAAACTTAAACGAAATATAATGCGCGTCGTATGAAATTTAAAAAAACAAAATAATTTCACAACAAATAGAAATTAAAAAAAAATAAAAAGAGATCCGAAAACTACGTTAAAAAATAGATAAATTTTATTAATTCAAAAACTTAATATTCACTACACACCTCATAAATGGATAAACAAAACAGAGCAGCGAGTTACAATGTGTACACACTGTATATATAAATATTACATATGTATATGTGTGTGCATGTTCATAATACAACTATATATTCACATATCACACAAATTGAGACTATTCAATTTTATTCACTTCCATAAAAATTTCGTCGTGAATAAATCGTTTTGAGAGGTTTATCCTGCAGAGGTCCTTTTGAAAATGAGACATTTAATTCTCAGGAGTATTCGAAATCGAATAGATTCTCCTAAAAAAAGTTTAATTTTAAAAATGTTTAAATTGTAAAGCTCAAAAATATAAATAAGTTTTCTAGACTCCGTCGTGTTAAAAAAAAAAATTATAATGCTCGAGTTCATTACTTGTCACTTTTAGTAGAACTTCTTTTATACAGAATAATATTTCAAACTCATAATCAATGTATATATATATATATATCTTCTCGTTTCATTATCCGATCCAGATGTCGTGAGGTTATTTGATGCAAGTTACAAGACGTCGCCATTTATATCAATTCTGCACTAGATTCATGATTTGCTGTATGTCTGATCTACATAACCTTGTGGTCTGATCAATGTATAGGCGCATCGGTCTATCTTGTCTCCTTTCTCCATTAACCTTTCCTTGCAGAATTGTTTTCTCCAGCCCATTTGCTTGTATTACATGACTAAAGAAGCCTAGCATGTGTCTTTCAATGGATCTAATTGCTCAGTGGGTTGTTTTTTTAAATCAGAATCATTTGTTCTGTGCGCCATCTACGTGATCCTTAAAATTTTTCTGTATCACTTCATTTCAAAAGCTTCCAACTTCTTCCTCATCGATTTTTTAATCGTCCAGGTTTCTAAGCCATATGTCGCTATGGAGAAAATTAACACTTTAAGGAGTAACAGTTTTGTTGTTTTAAAGGTCTTATGATTTTTCCATATACAATTGAGTTTACCAATCCCGACATTTACAACAGCTAACCGTCTCCTTATTTCTTCTTCTGATCCACCATTTTCGGATATGCACGCACCCAAATAAATTAATTTATCTTTAATTTCAATATCTCGCAGCAGAGTCAGTGTTTGTTGTATTCTGTTTTTTTTGTCAATGATAAGCATTGAACATTTATATTTATTCAGTATTAAGCCTGCCTCTTTGCCGACCACATATCTATTCTTGATAGTAATTCAAACATTTCTTGCTTTGTGCTGGCCAGTAATACAGTGTTGTCTGTAAATCTAATATTTGTAATTTTTTTCTCTCTGATAGATATCCCTTCTTGCTATCCTTCCATTGTTTTTCTTACAATCCGTTCCCCGTATATGTTGAATAGAATCGGTGAAATACAGCAATCTTGTTGTACTCTCCATTTCTTGCTGAAAACTATTTCGATTTTTCGTTCCCCAGTTTACTATAACTTTTATTATTTAAGTACAATTATTGAATTAAATACATTAGATGCTTCGGTGTTCCTATTTCTAGTAACATTTGCCACATTTTCGTTCTTTTGATGTTGTCAAAAGCTTTCTGATTATCTGAAAAACAAAGCAGTCTCGGAATGTTATATTCGTTGCATTTTTTTATTATTTTTCTTATATTTAATAGCTGTTCACGTGTGCCTCTACCTGGTACAAACTCAGCTTGTTCTTCCGAAATTTGTGGTAGGAGATAGTATTTAAGCCGGTTTTGTAATACATATAGTAGTATTTTACCGGTATATACTAATTTTGTCCACTCTTCTGGCAGCTGCCAGTTTCCCATATTTTTTGACAAATCACATGCAATACCTTTATTCCTGATTCTTCCGTTGCTTTCAGCATTTCTTCAGCTCTATCATCCACTCCTACCGCCTTTCGATCTTTTAGTTTCTTTAATGCGACTTCTATTTCAGCTTTCATAATTGGTGGTTCAAGCTCAAAGTCCTGCATTAACACTGATATTTCATTGTTGTACATAAGGTTTTGACAATACTGGCGCCATATTTCTGCTATTTCTGACTTTACAGTTAATTTCGTTCCATTTTGATCTTTTATTGTCAACGTTCTTGTTTTGAAAGTATTACTTAACCATTTAATTTTCTTATATAGATCATAAGGTTCATTTTTTTGTGAGTGTTGTTCTATTTCTTCACAAATTCCTATTATGTAATTGTTCCTATCACTTTGTATTTCTTTATTTATTAGTTTATTAAGATCCTCATAATCATTTGAATCTGTTATGTTATTAGTTTTCCCGTTTTTTATTTGATTCTTCTCATTAATTAGTTTGAATGTAGCCTCGGAGATCCACGATTTCTTTTTTGTTTGTACTTCACTCTAAATTTTCTTCACAGTTTCATGAATCACTATATATATGTGTGAATGATTATTTTTATTTCTTTATAATACCGACAAAATGTTTTACATATATATAATGCTATATATATATATTAAAATTAGTATATTACTTTTATTAACAATTTAATTAAATTTAAAGTCATAGTAGAATAACTTCGTTTACTTCTTTAAAGACGTACGCAGCGCAAAAAAAAAATAGCCTATATTACCATTCGTTTATTAGTTATTACCAAAATAATGAATTGTGTCGACTTTAATTTATTTTTTCATTTAATTTTGTACACTGGATACAAATAGTAATTATTAGAAAAACTTATGTACCTAAAAATGAATATGAGAATTTTTTGATTGAATTGTTTCCTGATAATAATTTTTTAATAGATTTTAAAATGTTTCTGAAACATCCGATACCGTAAATTGAAACGGTGCTCGAGATTTAATACTTTAATTACAGTTACCAGCGTATTTGCAGTAAAGAGCAAAATTGTAAGCTTGCAATATTCGTTCGAATAACAATCGGTCTGTTCGGAGTCAGGCCCAAATTTCCAAAACGTTATTTCCATATAGGTTATTTTAAATTAATTAGTACATTACGTGTATGTAAAAAATGTTATACGAATTTATTATTACTGAGATGTCTGATATATATATATATATATATATATATATATACATATAAATATGTAAATACAAGAAACCTCATTTATATGCATAAGATGTGATAAATGTATAACACGCAACTTTATTTAATATGTTTGTATCTATCACCGGGTTATTAAGGTATAAATATCTGATACAAGCAAAATAAAAATTACTCACGATTTTAAACATTTTATGTTATACTGATAGAAATATAAATAAAAATAGAAACCAAAAAAAAACTTACGGAAAATTTGCATTTATATTATTATTATTATTATTATTAAATTAAATTAACGTGCCATGTACAGCAGCCAAGGCTAGAGGCACGATAGGAAAAGAGGATTAGATTGAGGAATAGAGACGGGATTGATGGAGGAAGATAATTAGGTTCGAAAATGAAACATGATCATCTTTGAAGAGGAGATGGAGCGAAGGAGGAAGATTCAGAGACGCTCGAAGTGAGGAGTATGAGGGACAATCGACTAGAATATGGGAAACGGAGAGGACAACATTACAACCGGGACACACAGGAGCCAAAGTTCTGTTAATGAGATAAGTAAGATGCGTATGTCCCAAGCGTAAACTGGTGATAACCACATCATCTCTACGGTTTGAAAGCGAAGTTATCCAAGGATCAACCGAATATTTTATTTGCCGCAACTTGTTGGTTTGTGGCGTTAGCTGCCAGTCCTTCTGCCATAATGAAAAAAGCCCATTTATGACGAACTTCTTAAGGTCACGCGCTTGAACTGGAACATTCGGAACTGGCAAGAACACAGCAGCTTCCCTGGCCGCTTTATCAGCCAGTTCGTTCCCATGAATACCGGCGTGAGCTGGAATCCACAGGAACGTCACCTTCTGACTCAGCCCTGAAAGTACCATTTCCGTCACTTTCTTGGCTATTGGGTGCTGATCATGTTTGAAAACGTCGCAGATTATATATACGTGTGAAAGAAGGATGATCACGTGTTTCTTTATTAGATTCTTAAAAATATTTTTATGTGAAATCAATTATAAATAAAAAGATAAATTGTCATTCACACACTATTCGAATAAAAAAATAATTGAAATTTGTATACTATCCTAATGTTTAATACATATGAAAATTATGTATGCGTATATCCACACATCTGACAAGTACGTACAGACCCATGTATATACGTACACACACACACACATAGATATAGGTATATATATATATATATATAGAGAGAGAGAGAGAGAGAGTGAGAGAGAGCATAAAATAGGATAAGGAAACATACCCATACATACTATATATATATATATACATATATAAGTAAAAATATAGAATAAAATCTAAAAGGAACGTATTGTTTTATATATATATATATATAACCTGAGAAAAATATTATTTTTTTTCAGACTAAAATAATTATTTTTCTCTCCAAGGTTTTTATTTTTTTTAATTTATTTTTCTGATAGATGTTTATTATCACAAGATGTTTATTATGATTATCTGAAAAACGGCAGTGAGGACTCGTGCTGAAATGCTGATTCAGCGGAATTATGGCCTTGATGGCGCCTGGCCCCATTTTCGTGTTCGCCCGGCGAAAACAGACGCGTATGAAACTAGGGCGGGCGGAAAATATTGAAAACTAATTTTCTACAAATAAAGTCTGTATACAGAAATTCCAGAATAAGTCTGTCAGACTAATCATTCCTCCGGCCTAGTATGTAACCAATGATAACCCCTATGTAGAGACTTTAAAATCTGAACTATTAAGGACGAATTTTAGAAATCAAATAAGAAAATTTGTAGACGGACTAAAGAATCACGATAATAATATGTAGGCAAGAAAATTTTGATTTGAATAGTTTTCCAGGTTTTCCTATTTTTACATTTTAAAATAAACGATTTTTTTTTAATACACTACGTTAAAAATTGTATAGTATTAAAAATCTCACATTTATATTTGCCCTTCGATACAATAGATATTATTATTAATAATACCCGATTATTGAAACACAATTGTACATTCTTACGAATTAAATTTTCAAACAATAGCTGCAACTTTGAACGGGTTGAGCGATTTTTCAAAAATAAATAACGAGAAAGCAATTAAAGTCACTAAATTTTATGTAAAAAGACCAGAAATATTATTTTATAAATAAACGATTTTTTTTCACTTTTAATACGTCTAAATATGTTTACTTGATAATGGCTTAAATGGTGGTGGAAAATCTTTGTTCTCTTTTTATATATAAAAATTGAGTGATTTTAACTAATATTTTTGTTGTTTATTTTTTAAAAACCTTTAAACTTGATTTAACATATTAATTGGAAATTATGTAAAAAAAAAAACATACCGGATTACCAATTGGCGAGATAATTGACCGAACCGTTAGTTTAAATTGTTAGCCCTCCGTAAAATTATTTTTCGATCAGAGTTATAAATGTCTAACAGAATGCTTATATTCATACTTCCAATTTTTTCGTTTACGTTAATTTGGGTAAATTTAAAAAAAAAAAAATTATTAGAAGATGCAAACCGCTCATTATTTACTTTGGAGTTGGGCGCGCATTTGGAAAGAGAATAATTTAACATATTCCTGTTCACCGGCATCAGGTGTGTTACAAACGCCGAAGCTCTATAAGTTGTCTAAGAAATAAATAAACAAACGTAATTTACTTCAACATAATAAATAAATAAATAAATAAATATATATATTTATATATGTTTATATAAATGTGTACTAGATACGAACGAGCTCGCTTGAAAAACGAATTCTTCCGTAGCGGATTTTTAATATTAACCGAACTATTTTGCTCATATTTTCATTTTATCCCTCGGGGAGTGTAAGCGTGACGATTGAAAAGCGACCGGTGTACGCCAGACTACATATCAAATTACCGAGAATTTGTTCTAGGCATTTTCTATAAAATAACAACACACCAAACTCAGGCAAGAATGAAAAATAAATAATAATATCAGACAAAGCAGACCGGATGAAGAGGGTTCAGTTTTTAAATTGAAAACGGTGTCCGTGTGGAAAATGTTTAAAAACCATTTTTCAGAGGAAAAACATTTGTTCAAGCTCGTGAACACAGCCGACATAAACACCTAAATTCTTTACAGGCACGAATACAAGTGGCCAACACGAGATTACATTTTATACACACACACACACACACACACCACACGCATACACGCATACATGTACTTACACATACTTCTATATATTATATATATAATGTTGTTGTATTGCACTCTTGCACTCGTACATGTATGGAATTATAAGGTGCTTATTATATATATACCTATATATATATACCTATATATATATCTATATATATATACCTATATATATACATATATATATATATATATATATATATATATACTTATACATATATATATAATGTATGTATATATATACATAAACGTATTTAAAGCTCGATTCATCTGAAAATTTAACCTTTTCCATTAATCACTGGATTCTACGGAAATAAATAGTAAACAGAAATATTGGAAACGTTGATTAGGTAAATTTCTATCTCGGTATACAACATTCGTAATGTTCTATCGTAGAACACACTCTCCAGCATCTGTATAGGAACTATTCAATTTTCTGTACCTATTTTTTTTTTAATTTTTTTAATTTTTTTTTTTTTGGCTTTTTGAATCTGTAAATAGATGTTTTAACAAACCTGTAAAGATCCATTTTTTTACGTTTAATTTTCATATGATTTTTCCATGTTAAAGTTTTATCAAAATGTAGTCCTACATATTTAACTACATTTTTTTGTGGTACGACCTTGTTAGAAAGCATCACCGGAGGACAGTTCGAACGAAAGTTGATATTTGTAGATTTATTTACGTTCACTTTTACTCTCCAATCGGCCATCCAATTTTGTTTTTGTAATTTATATGCGGATTTACTACTATCTTTATCCCTCGCTAAAATTGCCGTGTCATCAGCGAACGTTCAAAGCGTTGTATTTTCCTTGACTGGTAAATCAGCTGTAAAAATTGAATAAAGGATAGGTCCCATTATACTACCTTGAGGGACTGCTGCATAGATCGTGTGAACATCGGACAATTCCTCATCTTGTTTAACCATAATCATTCGGTTTCCTAAATAACTCTTTATCAGCAGATAATATTAGCATGGTAACCATTTTCTAATTTTCAAATAATATTCCTTCGTGCCACACTGTCGAAGGCCCGTTGAATATCCAGGAATGCCGCATTGCAAAGTTCTTTTATAATTGTACCAGCTACCCTGTGTAGCTGCTCCACCGTTGAGTGCCTTTCTATGAATTCGAACTGGTGATTGGATATTATAGCCTTCTATTGAATAATCGATTTGAGCCTTAGAAGTAAAATTTTTCCCAGATTTTTGACAATACTGGAAGTAAACCGATCGGTCTATATGATGTTAGCAACTTTGCCTGGTTTATTAATCATAATAACCTGAGCTACTTTCCATTGAGTTGGAAACTTTGATAACCTTAATGTTGCATTATATAATGTAGTTAAGAATCAGTACGGTATCATTAGGCGTAAATACTTTCTTAAGGCGGTTCACGAATAATTCTACTTTTTCTTGATTATTTTCTACCCAGTGTCCTTCCTCATTTCGTATTGGTTGGTTTACCTTTGGCACGCACCTGAGATATTTAGTTGCTTTCCATAGTGTATAGGCGTCCTGTTTATTAGCTGAAAGATTTTCCAAATATTGCTGTACTGCCTTATTTTTATTTTCACATAATTTTTGTATTATTTCTTTTTTTTTGATGTCTTATTTAATGCGGTCTTTCTTTTGGATTTGTTTTCATCGATATTTATTAGACATCGCTCCATGCTGTCGCTTCATTTAACGAGCTTTGAGCTCTGCGTGCTGATGCGAGTAAAAAAATTACAAGAAGAATATCAGAAGGAAAGATGAATGAAATGATCGCGTGTATTTCGAAGATTATATTTTCTGTTTCATCCTATCCGCCTTTATCTTCGTGTGCAAATGTTGATAATATTCTCTACATTTAGCTGGATTATACAAAAGTTAGATTTAATGTTTAAATTGTATCTATCTCGCAGTCTCGATAACATTAGCTTGTTAGCGTTGATTTTTCCAAATTCGATAATATCGAATTTTCGACGAATTTTAAAATATATTTTCAATATAAATTATCCTCTATAAAGCGCGTATTATTTCGATTAGACTACTGGTAAGAATGAAATTTTCTGAAAGATCTGATTGCTTATACCGGAAAATATACGACGATTTTTTAACATTAGAACCCTGCTGAGCGTGAATAATTTTAAAGACCCGTTACGGTAATCTATACAGTCGCTTATCGACGTCTAAAACTGCTGGATGAAGAAGACGATTGTATAGATATCATTGAAGCTCCGGATATTGAACATCCAGGGATGATGCGTCATTTATCGATCTTTCAGTTAACGAAAATTGTTAGACAAAAAACGCGCATTATCAATATGTTGACGCGACTTTTGACTTTACGTCTTAAGTTCTTAGAATTATTTGAGATGACGTATTTTCAAGAAAGTGTATTTTTTACAAAAACGGAATCTGTACTCGTTTATGTTAAATAATTGATAAGCATTGTTTTTATTTGATGAATATCGATATAGTGTAGATTACTTTCGCTTTTCTCTTCAATACGTATTGAATACGAGGGGTTTTAATCAATCGAGAATTTGAGCTTTGGAAAATTTAACGAGTGCGTCGTGTAGAACATCGTAACTTAAATTAATAAGTATAATTTACGTCAAAAATCACATTTCGCTCCCATACGGAGAATATATCAAATTTGTGCGATTTCCAAGAACTTAACGATCGAATTTTTTTTTTTTAAAGCTGGAGGGGAAAATCTTCAAAAGACACTGATAAAATAAGTAAATTTTGTTTTTTATTAATGCAGCGCATAAAAACATGCACTGTAAGGGAGCCAAAAATCGGCGTGTGGGATTTTTACCCACTAAAAACACCCTCCCCCTATAAACAAAAGGGAGTTTGAAATAAAATGATGGAGGCCGTAGCACAAACGCAGAGATCTCCATACTTAAATTAACTTATTACGATGGAAGAAGGGATGAGATAGTCCCTTCATTCATCTAATAAAAGTTCTTAGAGTTTGTGCTTATTACTTAACCACAAGTAAATAAGCATTATAAATTAAATCAATCACAAAGAAAAAAAAAACAACTTAAAATAAAACGAATGCGATAAAAGAAAAAGATAAAAAATTAACTATAATCTCAAAAAAAAAGTAAAACAAACTTCCAAAAAGTAATTACAGAACAGAAGTAAAATTCTTCACTATATTTAAAAATTAATCACAAATAATAATGATAAAAAAATTTCATCATGAAGTTGCAATAAGTAGACGACGAACAGTTGATCAAGCTAAACTGCACCGGTCTCGGGTTAACGATTGACTTAAGCGCTAAAAAAAAGACAATTTTTTAAATTTAATTCTCATAACCTGTTCAGCATATGTAAGGAAATTTTAAACTCTTTTACCTAATGGAAAAATGTCTGTGCTCTCAATACCAAATTTATGACGCAGGGCAGCAAAAGCGGGACATGCAAATAATGTGTACTTAACATCATCAACCTCACCCACAGTACAACAGGTGCAGACTGAATCGCCAGCAAGGTGGAATCTATAAAGATAGGACCTAAACTTGCCATGAAACACGTGTGCACTGTAGAAGTTTATGTCGAATTTTAATAGTTTTAATCGAGATACAATATTTGGCAGAAAAGCATAAGTTTTCCTACCAGTGATAGAAGTGTTCCAACTGCTCTGCCACTTTACGACCAATTATTAAAAAACATATTTTTTAAACTTCTGGTTTCATCCACACAGATACCTTCAAGCAGGTTAAAATGTTTCATTTTTAAACAATCTCCCCCGACTAGCCTATTGAGATGCCTGCCTACAAGATATAAATCAAAAGGCAAGACCCCACAGAGGACACATGCAGCAGAGGTAGGAGTAGTCCTATACAATGAGCCCATTCGGAGCAAAAACTTCCTTTGCTGCTTATAGAACAAGTATTTTTCTATTTAATGGCTGCACCATAACCATACAGAGCCTGAATGAGGCCTTTACACAGTGTGGAACGTTCTTTGAAAGCCAAACCCCAAGCATTTTTTTGTATATGTATTAATTTATTAAAAATTCTCATACATTTCATAGAAATATATTGAAAATGGGGTAAAAACGTTAATTTTTAATCAATTAAAATACCGAGGTAATAACGCTGGAATCAGATAATAATTCCAACTCCTTGACCCGGCCAATAAGAGAGGCATTGTCAAACACAGAAAATCTGCATTTTCTGGGAGAAAACATTAATCCTAATTCAGTCACTACACTCTCCAAGTATTTAGAAATAGATGCGGGAAGTGGAAGTGGAGAAGCTCTCTCTGCTTTAAACACTAAACACAGATCATCGGCATAGGAAATTAGTTGACATGTAGCATTTACAACAGAACAGAATTTAACGATCGAACGTTATGTTATCGTGAACTAGTTTACTCTGACGGCTCTTCTATCTAGATGTATTAAATATTAGCGTGCAAATAAAGATCGAAGAAATGTTTTTATTTTTCTAAATCTTCACTCCATCGAAGAATGCTCCAAGCTAATCTCGTCGGTAATATTACGATTTATTTATTATCGACAGTTCGATAATTTCCGAGTATAGACTAATTCAGCCCGGACGGAATACCTCGAGAATATAAATTTTTATTCATCCGTGTGATACTTTTAAAGAGTACAATTTTAATATAGACGGGAAATTGTCCAATCTGTATATTCGTTTTCCGGACAAATGGTTCTGTTCCGGATTTACGAGTAACGAAAATTTACGATTAGTAACGATAATAACAGGAAAGAGAACTGGTTAAAGGATCCGGGGTAACGTAAATAACAGATCGAAATAATCGGTCGTTACAGAATATAATTTTAACAACTTTCGACTTGTATGTGTCTGAACGCACAAATTATTTTGGCCAAATGCACACGACGTCGTAAAAGGAGTTCGAATAGCGACGAGGAAAAAATTACCGAGCTTTCGTTCA
Organism: Coronaproctus castanopsis; assembly: GCA_032883995.1. Lineage (NCBI taxonomy): Eukaryota > Metazoa > Arthropoda > Insecta > Hemiptera > Monophlebidae > Coronaproctus > Coronaproctus castanopsis. Next base: position 237,023,326 of record CM065052.1, on the reverse strand, counting down.
AAATTGAACGCGATAAAAATTTACGGAATAGACGATTGAAATTTACGATTAGACCGTAACGCTGTTTGGCTTCTGTACGTTCAGTCTGTATGTGCGTACGTACAAACTTTCGTATTTTGATATTAAAATAAATGTTTGTTTATATTACTTCGTTTGTTAGTAGTGCTAACGGCAATTACAGTAATACCACGTTTTAGTAAAAACGTTTATTTCGGGGGGGGGAGAAGTATCGGTTAATAGTCTAAAACTGAAGAAAGTATAGAAAAATCCGGTGTAGAAGACGATGTTGATATAAAGAAGTACAGGTTTGTAGGTTTACTTTAGATTATAGATTACGGATGGATACTCACTATCGTTACGCGCGTAATTTATTAAAGGCGAACGTCGCTTCGAACGATATAAATTATCGTAAATTACTATCTGAACTTTTTCGTATTAAATCGACCGGTCCGAGGTGTACCGGCTATTAATTTAAAGGTTTACGAACCCCACAACGACGAGTTGGAGATGAATGTGCACAGATGTCAAGACTGCTGTACTATCTTCCTTCTACAACTGATTATAGCGTACTAATTATATATATATATATATATATATATATATATATATATATATTCGTGTGTCGTTTCATCGATGTATCGATATGCAATTCTAATTGTTTTGCTAAACATCGAGCGATATTAGAAATGCTAATACGAATTAACGCTGATAACGAAGTACTGGTAGAACGGGATATTTTTATTCGGCAATATTTTTAGCGTTATTATATAAGTGTTTGGGTAAAGCTTCTACAACCAGCAGTGAGTTGAGATAGGCTTAACGTAATAACGTTATATATATATATATATATATATATATAATTATGATCAAGTTGTGTTTCCTTCAAAGGAGGTTGCGCATCAAAAGCGTTGGACTTTTCATATTCTTCGAAGTCTGGCTGAAGTTTCCCCGGGCTCTGTTAAATCCAGTGTTTGATGTTACACATTCTAAATATATATATATATATATATATATATATATATATATATATATATATATATATATATGCGAATAGTGAAGGTTTTTTTTATTTATATTTCGCCTAGATTACACATTATTCGTCATCGGAGTAATCAAATTTTACGCTTACTTTGATGAAGCTTAGTGTAATATACACACGATACAAGTAAAAACATACGTATGTATATTAATATATGTGTGTTTGTGTGCGAATTGTAGTGTTTATTATTTTTTCGCATATTATTAATTTGATATTTTCTAGCGTTTTATTTATTTATTTTTTTTAATTAAAAGAAATTCTTTCGGTTTCCCGTTTATTACTAGTGACATGTTGTTCAATTTAAATTAACAGTTACCATAGGTTTTCGCTTTTAATAATAATAATTTATTATTATTATTATTATTATATTTTTAATAAAGAAATCGTTCTCGTACGAAGTGCGAATAATTAATACATTAATGAGAAACAGATATAAACAAGTAAATTTCGTATATTATGTACTTATAAATAATAAACTTCACTCGGAAATCACGTTCATATTTGACTATTACATTCACAAATACATACACACATGTAATATAAAAATATACTACATATACTTATATGTTTATATATATATATATATATATATATATATATATATATATATATATATGTAATTTATATATATATATAAGTAATATATAAAAAATATGTATGTACGCGACGGTTTCTTGAAAGGAATCGTGTATTTTCTGATTGATTGCATTATAATTATTTACGTAGTTACCATTAACAGTAAGACGCAAATTATAAGACAATGTAAATGAGAAGAACGATGGTGTGCTTGACCGCCATGTTGGATCGCGGCTGGATGTTCACCTAAACATAGTAAAATATAAATATAAATAACTAATAAATTACATACACATAGTACATATATTAATGAACGTACGGTTCGCTGACGATAAATTGGAAGTACAGAAAGTGAACTCTTACGTATACTAAAGAAAAGTAAGGAGTATGGACTTAATTACGATAAAATGAATATAATGATAGGATGCATAAATACGGAACAACCCAAATTCATCGGAAACTACGAGGTGGTACATCAATTTATATCTCTAGGGCTCGAAGTCTGACAATTCAGGAAAGACTGAACTAGAAATATTGATCTAGTTAGGTGGTTCTGCAATGAACCAACTATCGAATATATGGAAAAACATTGATATTACCGGAAATACTCAAATAGCTCTAGTGCACAGTATTCCCGGTATTCCTATATGGTTGGAAAACTCGAGTGATAAATACAAGCTTTCAAAATGTAGCGCTGAAGGAGACTGCTGCGAATAACTTGCACGACTAAAAGAACGAAATGAGTCTACGTGGATTAAAATAGAAACATCGATTACTAACAGTAGAAAATAATACTGAAGTTTTTTTGACACACTATGCATGCAGATAATATGACCAAAATTGCTGAAACCGTAAAACGTAGGAAAGAACGACAAGCAACAAGGTGGATAGAAGCAGTTGTAAAAATCATCGGACTAAAGGTAGAACAGGTTATCAGGATGGTGTACATAGTCGGATTGCGTGGCGTGCAGTAGTTCTCAGATGCGTGGAAAATTGTATAGATTGACCAATTCATAGTCTCTATACATCGGGCACGATGTTGAACTAATAAGAATAAGTACAATATAAACGCAGCCTCTATAAAAGAAGGACTTCTGGGGAACGCGGCCTCTTTAAAAGAACGACTTCAAACTATTATGAAAAAACTGAAACGGATAAGTTAAAATTACAATATTCAATTGAATAAATACAAAAGTGACGATTGTTGACAGAGCTGATAATAATCGACCACAAATTAGAGATATTGGGAGGTTATGAACTAGTACGACAATTCAGCTACCTGGGTGCGATAGTAATTGACACGAGCGAATGTGAGGAGGAAATACGCAGAGCAGCAGTGACCAGATTGAATAAAATTCGAAAAGATAGCCCATGACAAAAACAAAAATATTAAGATCGGTCGATGCAGCAATTTTTCCGGTCGCGACATACGCACCTGAAACATGGATCCTCGAAAAAGCTGATGCCAAAAAATGGCTTCCAGATGAAAATATATAGAAAAATTCTTCGAGTACCTTTCATTTTATTCAATTTTTAATTTTTTCGATAATGTCTTAATAGCCGCGAAAAGATTTATGGTCTTCTCGTGTTTGCTGTTTTCAAATTTACCGTAAGCGGAGAATACCGTGAACTAACAAAAATATCTAACGTGTTCTGGGACTGGGTGAAAATTATTTACGTACTAGCGAAATTAAATATTTTGGACATTTTCTGCTTTAAAAATATGGGACGTAGTGATACAGGCGACGATCGGAAATGGAAAACAGATACGACGGATACTAATACGATGATGAAATTATAATTTTAATAGTCATCTCGATTTGATGTACGCTATTCCATTAGAGAACTATTAATACTTTCAACCATATATTAGCATGTAACATTAAGTTTTTGTTTTAAATGTCGTAATATATGTAAATACATTATTACTTTCTTTATTGCAAAATAATGAGATAATTTTATTAATTTGTGATGTACGTATAAATTAATTATATATTGTGGATGGCTTTTATCGTTATGTAACAGTACAAGTATAATTTTAATGAACTTCAGCTTGTAATTTTTAAATTGAATGATATCCCCGTTCCATGATTATAGTTTACTATTAATATAATATGCATTTCAAAGTTTTAGACTAGTTGTTACTAAATTAGTTTTTTTTAAAAAAAAGAACAAACAAAAAAATCATTAGATTTACCGTGTTATTTGATTTTTATACAGTTAATTTTTTAAAAAAAAAAAACATTTCTAATTCCCCCCCCAAAAAAAATTTCATTAAAAATGAGGTTCTTCTGGACTGAAGTATCATTTACTATAAACAGCTTGGAAAGAACCGATGAATCCAGTAGATGAACCGTTTCGCTATAGTGAGTGAGTCGGTTTGGAACTACTCATTGTAAGGAACCGTTTCACCCGTCTCTATGGTAAATAGAACTAATGCCCGAAAAATCAAAATTCGCGGACAATCGCGGTTAGTTGTTATAAAACCGATTTTTACATGCCCGTCACTCGCCGTTTAAAACGTGAACTATTAATATCGATAAGACGAGGTTACTTACCGTTTAAAACGTGAACTTCGATAGTTGTCGGTTTACCGTTAGCCGGACTGCACTGATATCGTCCGTTATCGTTATCGTTAGCGCGTTGAATTAATAAATAACTGGTAGTCGTGACGCCTTTTTCGGTAACTACGTTAATGCCTCCTCTTGGAGAATCGTAACTGATCATCTGTACATCGTAATGATCCGAATATTAATAATGTCGTAATTAACGATGTACGTATTAAAAATAAGGACGCGTTTTAAACGTAGTTTATCGAATTTTTGCTCGGCGATCGTGAGAAAATTTACATAATTTATGGTATTCTCGCTAATTTTCACTCCAGTTCGCTATCGATCCTAATATTGTACTGATACGATGAAAAAGAATGATCCGCTGAATCGATTCTCTCGTTCCAGATGCACGTATCGGTATATTAACTCTTTCAGTCTTTCCCCATTACTGTGTGCACCAGATTTTAATTGTAACAAAATTTTTTCATTTTCCGGTCGATGAGATATGTCTCAATTTTAAAAATCTACACTATTATTTAAAGACGAAGCGGTTTTTTCTTATATATACATTTCTAGAAAAATATCAATCGTTACCAAACTTTTTCGCACGATTGTATCATCGAGAAAGTGGAGATAAGATAGGTTCGATGTCCATTAATTGATTGTATTAATCGATTAATTATCATTTTTAGCCTATTTATTTTACTGCGATTGCGAGCGTAACAACAAACGTTGTAGAAGAGTTTTTATATTAACTATTCAATTAATTCGTAATAATTAATTAAAAAATAGTTTTCAAATATAAAAAATAGTTTTCAATTAATTATGAATTAATAGATTAATCGAATATTTAATAGAAAAAACTGCTCTACAAATACATACATTCATATGATAATAACGATTATGTTTCGGTATTAGATAATATTGGTACTATATTACATAATTTAAACGAATCTATTTTATTTATCCACAAATCAACAACTTATTATACAAAATAAAAATGCGAAAGATTCATAATAATACCTCGAAATTCGTCGGATTTCCAAATTAATAACATTATTTTAGACAAAATGCAAAGTACCGATAAAGAGTATAAATCTATTGATTTCGTTATTAACGGAAAAGATGCTGTTTACTATCCAACAAAGTTTTTAAATTCATTCGATTCTATACGACTTCCACCTCATAAACTCCGTCTTAAACTGCGAGTTCCTATCATACTACTGCGAAGCCTCAATCTTTCAAAGTTATGTAATGGTACGAGATTGCAAACGAAAAGCCTATGTAATAACATTATTCAAACGATTTTTTAACCGGTCATGCTGCAGGAAATACTGCTCCGATAACCCGTATCCCACTGATTCCATCTGATTTACCGTTCCAATTTAAGAGGCTACACAATTTCTGATAAAATTCTCTTTTACTGACACAATCAATAAAACACAGTATTTAAGCGAATTGAATATTGATTTGAGATCAGATTATTTTTCGCATGGACAATTATGTGTAATCTAGAACTGGGTGATGTAGAGAGCCGGTATATTTTATTGCCCCTGCAGCCAGATGGACACAAAAATATTATTTTTTCAAAAATATTGTAACTTTCGTATATTACAAATATAACTTTAAATTATAAAAAACTTCAAAAAAAAATAAAAATAAAAAAAAATAATAATAAAAAATGTCTCAACTCACTTTTACCTCCTCGCTATAAGAGTCCGGCAGCGGCAAAAATTATTTGTCGGCTAAAGAACGTCAATAGTCTCTTAATCTTCCTCCTTCGCTTCATCTCCCCTTTAACGATGACTACGTTTCATTGCCGAATCTAATTACCTCCACCGTTCAGGTTTGTATTCCTCAATCTAATCCTTTTTCTATCGTGCCTCTAGTCTTGGCTGCATGGCACGTTAATTTAATTTAATAATAATAATGTAAACCCAACTTCAAAAATCGATCGCATTGTAATCTCCGGACGAAGCCGAGCCGAGGCATGATAGTATTTATAATTTTACGATCTCGCTCGTATCATATCCTTTCTCGTCCATTTCCTTCGACAATTCGTAATTAGCACTTCACTCGTCTTCTTATAACTTTTCATCTGTTTCTACACTATTTTTTGGTACCTTATGTTTATCGATTCGTTCTTAAATTTTGTCGTATTTGTATTTTTTTTTCATTATACCAGCAGAGATTAGTCATAAATTTGTAAACCAATGGATTAAATTCGCATTTTCACGAAGAAGCTTTTGTACGGCTGAACATCACAAACGGAATCTTCAAGTCTGTATACAGCGTGCAGTTTGATACGTAGTACGTCGCTGATGTTACTGCGCGTAATAACCTTGACTGTTGCCGTTGTATTTTAAGAAGGTTACTGCGACACTTAGTTCCGTATACGTGTATTCCATAAGGCCATATTGGAATCGCGAGATATATGTTTCCCTTTACTGCCAGATTAAGGTAGGATATCCTTCGTAACAACGGCCAAAGTAGTCTGGCACGAGTGATTACCGACTTTTTCGTGTGATCCGCATGAACGCGGCACGTTATTATCCACGTACATTCCGAAATAACGTACGGATTCAACTTGTGCAATCTTCGTGTTGGGAATTTTTAACTCGGAATAGGTTAGTAGTTTATTTGTAAACGTATTGCGTCGCCATTCAGAGCCGGATTAAACGATATGCGCCAGAGACGTGCCCATTCATGTAGTCGATTCAGATGGTTTTGAACAGCGATATTAGCATATGTGGCATCTGAATTAAATGCGAGTATTGAATAAAAGTTTTATTCGATTTGATTTTACGACGACTAAATTATGCTCGGAATCATAATTTTGCCATCGGATAATACATTTATTACTATATCTGTATATCTAATAACTGCTGAAGATTTTTGTCTATAACCCGTTTGATTATACCGTACACTTGATAAATGACCCTCGTCGTGATTTTTTTTGGGGCGGTTTCTCCTTAACGTCTGTATTTCCGTCTCACCTACTATTGTAATATGTAAATGGACAAAAGAGCGTACTTTAAGTGTAGTTAGTAATTTAAATATTTTACTACCTAACGAAGTTATTATATATATATGTATATATATATATATACAATGTACGTGTGTTCGTATGCATGTATGATATTATATATGTAGTAATTTTCGACGAACGCTATTTACTTTGTAAAAAATTTAACGCTAGTCCTTGAAAATTCATTCTTAATAAATTTCCTCTACCCTACTATCGCGAAAATCAATTTATGGAAATATAAATTTTGAGGAATCAGAAGTATCGGTTAAACATTATAATTACGTTCGCATGGAACATTTCAAAACTTCCTTTAAAGGATACCCCCCTTATCAAATAGAAATGACATAAAAAATTAGTAATAATAATAATATTTATCGTTATTATTATTACATGTTCATTTCAGTAATTGGAGTTCATTAAGTGTAAAAGTTTTGTATAGTTTTAGATTTGAGTGTGTAATGCGATTATCACTTTTTGTAATTATTCGTAATTTTCTAGCGTCTACACGTTTAATTATAAAATGGCGTGTTACTTATACGAAAGATATATATATATACATGTGTGTGTGTTTGAGTATGTGCTGTCTCTGCGGATATTTGGTTGTAAATGAGTCATTTTTGAGTTTAATATAATTCCTTCGATTTTATAATGTACAATTATATAACCTAGCCGTTTTATATATATACTCATATATTTTTCTTAAGCCCGTGTTATTCGCGCACCATAACGTATAATATGTCCACTTCAACATTCATTTATAAATTATAGGAATTATTCACTGGTGTGGCTGGATGTTTAACTGTTGCAGAATTGAGGCATTCGTCCCTATAGATAGTCCGTGGAATTCTTAACATTCTTCTGTACGATATCATTTCCATTGCCTCGAATCTCCTTTGAGATGATTTATTTAATGTCCACGATTCGCAGCCGTACACAATGGGAAATACTATTCTTATCATTAGTTATAATTTCGCTTTATTTCGTATATCCTTATCTTTCTATAATTTTATTAATTTATTTATTGCTACTTTGGCTAGTCCCATCCGGCGTTTTACTTCTTCGTCGCATCCCCCCCTTTATGGGACAAATGTGTTCCAAGCTATACAACGTGGTCTGTTTATTCCGTAAGTTTGGAGGTAACTGTTTGGCTCTACGATGGAGCATTTTTTTCTATTTAATTTCGGACCAAGCTCTTCGTTGACAATTTCGATTAACTGCAGCAGATCCGTCATTCCTGCCTCTGTACCAGCCGGTAAAACTGTGTCATCTGCGTGTCTTAAATTTATAATTTTATATCCCCGCCCACTGATATACCGACATTCCATTTTCATATAACCTTCTGTATTATCCATTCACCACATAAAATAGTAGCGACGAGAACAAGCACCCTTGTCTTACACCTTTTCGAGTTTGAAAGCTTTCCGACATTTCCTTTTCAATGCGTACATATGCTTCATTATTATCATATATCTGTTTAATTATTCGAATAATTTGTTCAGGTACTGCTGTGTCTTTCAGTATTCGCCGTATAATATTCTATGGAAATAATCCGGGAAACATAATATAGCCGGCATATTAAATTCGTAACATTTTTTTCTATTAGCTGTCTCTGACGATTATGAATTGATTTTGTCGTCTCCTTTCCGTAAAACCGGCCTGTTCTGAGGATATTTTAGGTATTAAAAATAGTTCGTCTTTGTTGGATTCTTAGAATTAATTCTTCATCAAAATTTATCATCGAATTTAATAAATTATTTTCGATATTTTTCTTTTATTATTTCCGTATTAGAAAAATATTTTAAAAAAGAAAACTACTAGAAAAAATCGAAATAATAAAAGAAAGAGATAAAAATAATTTCTGAAATTCAATGATAAATTTTTACGGAGAATTTTTTTTATTATTATTTTTATTTTACCGGCTATTGGTTTTTGTTTATTTATAAATTTTATATCGGACAACTATTTTTTAATTATTTTTGTTTTTAATTTTTCTGACTACTGATTTTTGTTTAATTATAAATTTTTTTATTGAACAGCTATTTTTTTAATTATTTGTTATTTTAATGGCTGTTGCTATGTAAAAAATTTTATATTACCGACAGTTGTGTTGTTTACCGCATTCACGGTTTGTTTTATTAATACTGTTCTTCATTTTGCTGATTTTTGTGAATTATAATCTTAAATTAATATTTTTTCACTTTATATTTTTATTTTTTAAATATTCACCCAATTATCGCCTAATAGTCGAAAAGCTACGTGAAAAAAATTAGTGATTTTAACTTCTTTTTTGTTGTTTAATTTAATAAAAAATCACTGCATTCCACATTTTTCAAATTAATTATTATTAATAATTCGATAGTAATCATTTAATAACGATAAGAAAGCGTTAATAATTAATTAATAATAAAATGACGATGATGATATAATGATAATAATAACGAAAACCGAGTAATGTATAAACGAGGTCGATGATACTCTCCTATTATAATGACTGTAATGATTGTGCATATACAGTGACGGGAGGCGTATTCTTTGGGGAATCGTACACTTCGACTTTCTCTGCATAGCGTACAAAATTCTTTTAGCTCGGTAGAAGTTTGAAGAAGTTTGCACAAATGTTACTGAAGACGAGAAAGCAAACTTCGCTATCTTGTAAATTTTCGAATGTAACGAATATCATTCGACTTTGCGCAGAGAATAATTTTAAATAAGAATATTTATTATTATATACATATAGAAAGTTTTATGTCGAGTAAATATTCCGTTTCTTAGTTTGGTCGCCTATTATTATTATTATTAATATTATTATTATTATTATTATTATTATTATTATTATTATTAGTTAATTTTATTTATTCTCTGGATCCCTTTCTTAGTATTCGCCGAAAATGTCATAAATATATTCTTCAAACGTCGTTTACGACCTTAAGGCTAACTTAGTGGTTTTCGATTGTTCTTTCAATCGACCCTCGAAATTGTCGACGTACTTGATGTTCGTTCCACGTCAAACATTTCGTAAATTCAAGAGTTACCGCCTTAAAACGCACTTTCTCGTACAATGTTGCCACGTCTCGTGTCTATGTTAAATTATCAACTTAAAGAATAATTTAGTCCGTCTCCTCCGTTTGGAAGTAGAGTAAATTTTGCGAACGGTTTAAATTTTAAAAGCCTTATACGTTACAGATATATACCAATTATAGATCGCGGCTTATTTAGCACGAGGTTGTTTACTTTAAATTGCGCTAAATCTTATTCAATTCAGAACGGGTATTTTTGAAAGAGACACAGCTGAATCGAACGAAGGCATTGAGTAATAATATCAGATTCGCCGTTGACACTACTGCTATTATAACGAACACTAGAAAAGTACTTGAAAAGTTACTCAGAGATAAATACAGAAACGCGGTGGAAATGGGAATTAAAATTAACCAACTCGCAAAGGTAGCGACAGCGACGTAGTTGAAAATAAATGGGGAACAGATAAAGTACCGTCCTTTAGAGATACCTGGGAAGCTAGGAAAATTGAAATTAGGACTAGGCGGTGAGATGCAGGATAGAAATACACATTTAAAAGCATTTTACGCTGTAACGATATAGACGTGAAATGAAAACTGCGTCCTTAAGCTCTTTACATCCGACAAACAACGTTATATGCGACATAGACACGGGTCAGCAGTCGTTTTAGAGAAAATTGCAACTTTTGAAATGTGGATGCATATATTAAGCTGGACGGATAAAATAAGTAATAAGGAAATCTGGCAACGTTTGACTCTTGAAAAAGAGCAAAATAACGTACTTTGGACTTGTCGCACTGATAATAGAAAAGCGGCATAAGACCCGAAACAATAATTTTACAAGAGAGGCGTTTAATTTTTTTTTCGTGCTAATTGTATTATAATACGGGGGTAAATTAGATTATAAGTACAAATTATAAATCACCGAGTAGATTTCTATACAAGCTAAAATCGAGCTCTGAAAAAAATCAAGTATCGCATTGTAAGCCTCCAAAAATTTCCCCCTTTTGCACAGACGTCATTTTTCTAGGTTTTTTCCCCTCGTCACAACTGACCAACTTTAGAGGTCATTTAATGATTTAATGTGAGATAAGTGATGTTTTGTGGAGGCTCTAAACCGATACCGGATGGACAAAGTCTAAAGGCTTATTTCGCCACATCCTTCGTATTTCACTGGAATCTTTCGACAATTTGGTAGCAAGTAGATTCGTGTGAACGCTAATTCGTGTGACATGTTTGTTTGCCTGTCTTTTTATTTCGTCCTCCACAAACATAACGTTTAAATCGTTATAGAGGATAAAGTTTGAGACGTATCAAGAAACTGCAGTAATAGTTCTTAATACCGTAATATCGACGTATTTTCTGTAAGTTAGATGTTTTTGCGCAGCTCCATAGTTGTATACCATATACCCAGATCGGTCTTAAGGCTATTTTATATAGTAGAGTTTTATTTTCCAACGATAATCATGATTTGCTCTACGACTCCTGCGGTTTTTTTCTGTGGCTGTGTTTTCACACTTATCTCCACAGCTGGGATTGCTGGGTCATTGGCGTACAATGCTACTTCTGCATTACCTAGCTCCGGGAATTCGGACGTGTAAATTAAGTATAATATTGGGCCAAGAACACTTCCTTGCAGTACGTCAGCCCTTATTGGAAATATATGTGAGTATTCATCGGCTATTTTCACTCGAAAGTATCTGTCTTGTATATACAAATAGCAGATTGAAAGGGTGAGGAAGTGGAGTTTAAGCTTGTACAACAGTCCCCGAATACCCTGAGCCTGCTTAACATCCAGAAATGCGGCTGTACAGATATTCTTCTTTTCCAAACTATTCTCAATAATCTTCGTTAATCGATGAACCTATAGTGTTGTGATGTTTACGAAAACTAAATTAAAAATTCGGAATAATTATAAATTCGTAGATAATATTGGAAACAATCATTTTTCTTAAATCAGTTTTTCAAGAACCTTTGAAAGAACTGGCAGCAACGAAATAGGCGCCTGTATGATGAAACCATGTGGCTTATGGGAAGATCGGGTTTGTCAGAAAACGTCTGCTCTGCACTGTATTTCGCATTGTATAAATTGGAATATACCTCACATCCCTTGTAATTAGAGGGATGTTGCTGCGCACATAATGCACATCTCGGCGGCATATTTATTTCTTTTTTGCAATCAGCTGAATTATGATTACCCGCTCATTTAACACAATTATAGGGGCGATTACAAAACGACCGTGTGTGCTCATATGTTTGACATCTAGTGCACCGGGGTAGGCCCCTTTTTACGTGTGGGGCTTCTACTCAAATTTTCGAATGTAATAATAAGTATTTTTCTAGGGTAATTGTGAAACAAAATTTAAAGTTGACCGATATGTTTATTTATTAACGACAGTAATTTTCTTACAGTATAATATTTCATCTTGTACAAATACAACACATAATTTTATATTAACCGTTTTGAAGAAAAATGTCTCGTAACTGCTGGTTGTTTTCAAATGGAAAAGTGACAAAAGGCAACCAAGCGGTAACTATTTACGTTAAACATGTAATATTTTTCTATACTAAAGAACTCGCATTTTAATTGATATGTAATTTGCACTTATGTCTCTATTACGGGTGCGATATTATTAGAGAAGCGATAAATACGGATTACTACAATTGATACTACAAGGAAGCATACAAGGGAGGCGCGTAGACACGATAGGTTAAGGATGGGATGAATAAGTTATATAAAATGTTGGACGGGAATGTTGACAAATATGAGACTATAAATCGAGAATTTTTGAATAATTTTCTAAGCGGACACGACAAGAAAGAAGAAAAGGGACAAGTTAAATATTTGTTCTGAAGAGATCTCATTGACGTTTATCTAGATTTATACCGAATGTGACGAAATTCGACAGGCTTTTATTTACTATTCCGAGTAAAGCCGAGAATTTCCGGCTGTTGTTGTTAAACTAAATGAAGATCGAATCGCGCAATATAACGTATCTCGTAAAATTGAAGAACGTTTTTAAGGAACATCGCTTGACGGTTGCCGTCAATCTAAATATCTCAGATCTAAACCGAACACCCTGCATCTGCGGTAACGGTGTAGTGGTTTGCCCGGGCTCGTTTGCTTATTTAAATAAATCGAAGCAACAGACTGACAAAATAACCTTTTAGGGAATTATTCGCTTAATTAAACGTCGTATAGTAGAGATAATGAGAAAAGGTCGGACTTTTAATTAAAAGTAAAGAACAACACTTAAAAAGCTCTTTCGAAACTAAAAGTTCCTATTCGTACCTTATAGACCGATAAAGTTCGGTTATAGACCGTATTATCGATATATATATATATATATATATATATATATATATATATATATATATATATATATATATACATATATTCAGAGGGATCTTTTAAAAAATTAACTAACTCGTAGAATGAGAAGAAAACGAAGCTTTCATTTTGTTACGTGCCAATCCCCGATCGAATTTAATTAGGAAAACGTAAGTAAAAGTCGATTTAAAATGAAAAAACGATTGCGATGATAATGACTATTATTATTATTATTATTATTATGAATGTTGGAGAATCGATTTATGTTTGAATCGAAATATCCTTCACCGGAAATGATTAATAAAGTTCGAGTTAGTTATTATAGGAAGGAAACTGTTACACTCACTTTTCAGGATTTTCGCGTGCGATACAGTAAAAGTAATTTACCTTATTGAAAATGATATTGTAGGTAGATGTGTGTCTGTGTGAGTATAGAGTATCGCTAGCGCTGATAGAAACTTTTCCGAGAAAATGTTAGCAGGAAAAATTTCTTAAAAACAACGCCAGCATTATGTAAAATATTTAATTATAAAGCTAGACAAATCTATTACATTTTGTTTTTTTTTTTAATAATAATAAAAAAAATAAGTGAAAATAATTTAAAACATTTTATACACATTTGTAAAGTTAGAAAATGTTTAAAATCGAAAATTCATTAACGAATAAAAATATATAAAGAACGATTTGTACAAGTAAGAAATTATCCTACGATAATGTAGAGTGGCCGGTGGAAATTTGCGAGTTAGTTTTAGTACTGATTCGAAAATGACGCTAAAACAATTTAAATATTATTGGACAATTAGTCTAGTACCACATGCATCGAAATATTTTTCCACGTCGTCAAGCGTAGACTCGAAAAATACATAGAGGACTACCTCGATGATTTTCGAAAGTACACATCCTCGCGAGACGGAATTGTTACTGATACAGAAGACCCCTTTACAGTTTATAGGGTTGTTCGTGCGACCCGGATAGAATCTTGCGTGAAATATTACGATGCCGTCAAAACGTATTGCCTAGTGTACAGGATCGCGCGAATTTGAAAAGTTTTTACCCTTTAGGGCATTAACATATTTCGACACGCGGCCAATTCGCCTTCTACGAAAACTGTTTCTCTCTTAGAATGATTCCTTAAAATGTGTGTGTGGGACCAGGGGCGTATATGATCAATCACTTATTGAAACGAATTATCAGATATGCCTAATGATAGTTGCCGCCTGGGATACACAATCGGGAAAGTTGTTTTCGGTCGTTATCATCAGTTTATGCGTGTGCTGACTGAATGCCCGACGGAATTAAAAGAAAAACTAACTATAAGTAGAGATAAAGTTTAATATAGTAGAGCCGTAAACTTATCACACGAGATAATGCCATCCAGTACTAACAGTTACAATTTTCTTTAGTGTCTCTAGATATTGGTACCACTGAATAGTAATCGTAATTAGTTACGAGCTCAGTTTCGGACCCGAAATATGGATAGGTGACTAATTTTTAGATCAGCAATCCTCTGTGAGCCACGAATTTTATAAATGGAATACTATCTAGGTTTTTATGAAGGGAAGTTCGGCGCTATAATCACCGGAGACTATTTATCTCAACTTGAAGGAACACCGTCTCGCAGTAATCAAAAATCCTCATATAGACAATTTCAGTAGCGACAAGAGGGTAAAAGGCAGATTTATAAGTCTTTGTAACAATTCGTATTCTCGAAGAGGTTTGAACATTTTATGAACTAGTGAAAAATTACGTCAATATGGTCGAAACGACTATGTATGTATCAAATTACGCCTATAATATTGTGATGAAAAAGGAGAGACTACCTTATATTACATCTCCATATTCGAAATAGAAAGTATAATTACGCCACATAATTCCCCACTAGCAACGGAACCATTAGATTACAGACCTAGTTGTGTGAATTGCACACCGGCCATGCCGAGATTCCAAACCAGTAGAAACAATGAGATTAATAAGAATAAGATTGATATATGTATTATAATTGCAATGAAGGATGTAGGCACTTTATATCAGACAAGTGAGTGAAAATTGATCTACTAGGAAGGAATAAAATTCGATGGTCTCGTAACAGAAAGTACGTTTATGTTTTATTCTATCAGTTCGAAAAATGGTTAGTAGCATCAACGGCTCTTGTTGAAAGTATTAAAATCGTTAAAATACGTCAACAGTTTTGTACCCTACTCAGAAAGATATAAGTGAGTATAAATCAATGGGCGCCTTTTTAACATAAACATAATTCGAACGTATGAAAACTTCATTAATAATTCGCAGATCTTAAATATATATATATGTACATGTGTGTGTGTGTTGGTATCCGGGAACTCAATTGCAAACTACTTCGTATTGGCTTACTTGGGATATGTTGTTTGGCTCGTCCTTAATCAATCTTCAAGATTGACGATTATCTGTTAGGCGACATCGCCCCCTACTTGTTTGTGGTCAATGGGGCTTTACTATATACGCGGACACACACGTATATACATTTATTTTTCACCGTGTCGGTTTCAAAACATGGTCACATTTTTTCAAGCTAATAAGTAGTTAATCTTAGAATCTTATTATTATTTGCTAAGTGTAAATCGGTCTCAAAGCTACTTTGTGGCTACCGTTAGACATTATCATCGCGGGTGATCCGTGCTTCACTCTCCACACTTTATACCAATCATCTTGCGTAGAAGTATTTTCAAAGGTGTGCGTTGCATTTACCAGTTTTCGTTCAGATTTCATCCGTGGCGTGGACCCTATTTCCATTTGCCGGTTATATACTTTTTTTATCTGCCTTTAGCGGTGGATTTAATAAACGTCTCGTGAGATTTCAAAAACTATTTTGCAAGTCTTCTTCAATTTATTCGTTTCGTTTAACGTTAGCTTCAATATCCTGTTGCCTATTTCGGAAGCTATTCCAAACATTTCATGTAACTAATTTATGATTAAACACCATGTTTTTATGCTGCATGATGATTTATTCAACATGAAATGTACATGCTTTAATACATATATACATATATATATATATATATATATATAATTTGAAAAATGTTGAATGTAGTGTTTTTTTAAAAATAAACAACAATAAATAAAAAATATAAATTGTAAAAAATACTGATTTAGATATGCAATTTACAAAAATTAGCAAAGTCAAAAAATAATATTTATAACATGATATCTGACAATGTATTTGATAAACAATCAGCTTATATAAAATTTATACATAAACAATAACACAAATAGCCAGTAAAGCAAAACATAAATAAAAACGAACAAAATAAAATAAAATCGAAGTTAATCACTAAAAACAAATTTTTTATTACATCAGCCAAGCTTTCCGACTATATTAATCAAGCTATTGCCGAAAACGTAAAAAAAAATTTTTTTAGTCATTAACTTCGATTTTATTTTGTTTTGTTAATTTATAAAATCACTACTCTCCTATACATCAATATAAATAAAAACAACTGTGGAAAAAAAAACTTAGTGATTTTAACGCGCATATTATGTTGTTTATATACATACATGCATACATACATACATACATACATATATATATGTGTGTGTATAATCAGAATACAAAGTTTCCTATAGAATTTAAAGTTTCAGAAATTAACAAAAAAAAACAAATATATTTATTATATATATATATATATATATATATATATATATATATATATATATATATATATATATATATATTAAAACATGGTAAATATATATTTTTTTTTGTTGAAACTTTAAATTCTATTGGAAACTTGATTTCTTGTATGAATCGAACAAGGTTCAAAATGCGTACCATTTGAAAAACGGCGGTTATGAAGTTACCGTTTGTAGTTTCGCGATTCTTAGGTTTTTATACACTTAAATTAAATCGGTAAGTAGACGTCATTCGTACAATTTTATTCATCAAATAATGCTTATATGTGTGTGTGTGTGTGTGTGTGTGTGTGTGTAAAAATATAGATGTGAGTATTATCTCAATTTAATCATATAATAATGATTATATTATATTAACGTGAAGAACTAATCAACATAACTGTAACGATCTTTGAAAGTGACACGAAAAAGCAACAGTTTAGTAGCGTGCTTCAAAGAATCGTGAAATATATTTTACAGGGCACGAAATTATTTGAGTTTTGCCTGGAGTCGATCAAAAAGCAGAATTATTTCCTAAATTTATGAATGAAATATATTCATGCGATGACCTCATTTTTATAATCCAATATTATCATACATATTATATATATATATATATATATATATATATATATATATATAATTATAATCATCAGTGAGTCGTGTCACCACGTGCAAAGGTATCGTGACCATGATATGTCACACTATATATCACTATATATATATATATATATATATATATATATATATATATATATATATATATATATATATATATATATATATGAGTGTGGGCGTATTTTGTCATACCCTGTATTGAATCTGTGTATGTATGATTTTATTTAAAATAAATTTATTTGATATAATTACATTTGCAATAAAATATATTTATATTTATGTATAGATATGTATTTATGTATGGTAAATATGCAAGAATCTACAAATTTTTATACTATTTTTTTATACTAATATAAAAACGAATATACATATAAATATATAAATATGTATATATATATATATATATATATATATATATATAGATATACACGCGTGTATTAAAATAGCGAATAGAAATGTTGAAATAACGTAAAATATCAAATAAATAACTTCAGCCTATGTATATATATATATATATATATATATATATATGTATATATATATATATAAATACATATCACAGTCGTATACACGCGTCGCACTATTATTACGTGGTCGCGTGTTTCGTATTATTACGGACGGAGTTTAATAAAAATCGAAACTAGAAAACAACGTTACTGGAAGAAGTGAATTAATAATGGAACGGGGTTGGTTCGAAATTTTTTTTTCGCAAAACTTCGAAAGAAAAAAAAAATGAAAGTGTAGAAATTAAGCCGGACTAGCCAGCCGCAATTATGGACTAGAAAAAAATAATCACGAAGAAAAACGATCTAAGGTTTGCCCGAAGGGTAGTTCGGACAGAAATAACGTTACATCATTACTCAAAGTTTCTATACGGCATTCATTAGTCGCACGCAATTTTTAGTAACGAATGCAATGGTAATAATATTAATAATAATAATAATAACGATAATAACAATAACGATAATATTAATAATAATAATATTATTTCAAATCAAATCAAATTTATTTTAATTTCAATACAATACACCGGTACATTTTAAAATAGAATAAATTCAAAATAAAAAATAATTCCAAATAAAAACGAATAAACGAATAAAATAAAAAACGAAGAAATAGACATTGAGAAAATAATCAAATTACTAATAATAATAATGGCGTAACACTCAAATAATATCGTGCGCAATTTATCTGTGATTGTTTATATGAAACTGAAATAAATGAAATAAAGCCGCCTATGCGCAACACTATGCGACGGCTGGATTATTATTATAATATTAAAACAATCGAAATATTCATCCGAACTTAATTATTAGTAATCCACATAGTATTTATATAAAGAAATAGATATATATGACATTCCTAAAGGAACAGTTAATCGCAACACCTGCAGAGGACTGAACCATGTGAATTTATCTGTACTACAAAATACACGAAGTTTCACTTTAATTTTTCTTTTAAATGTTGATAATTAATTAGTTAAAACGGTCATCGTTTAACACTTTTCTCGTCTTTGCAGCAGATGCATTTAGTTAATAGAGTTTCATTCGCCTTCTTTTGTAATTAATTAGGTCAGTTTTTAGTTCGCTAGATAATTGTACTCCACTGCTCCGGAATAAATTGTCTGCGACCTCATGTCTTATTATAATGAGAAACTATCACCTTGGTTGTACGTCCCGACTGTGTCTTCCATTATCCATTAATATGCCGAGAACCTATTACCATTTTTCAGAACAAACTGCTGCAAAATTAATAAATCCGATACAAGATAGAAGTTTATTTCCACATTCAAATTCTCATTCGTGATTATTCTCTTTAAGACGTGCTTTTGCAAAGCTTCAATCGGTTTAATGTGGTATCTCGACATTCCACACCAATTCAGAGACCGGTTGATATAACGCCAGATAAATACGTCTTAAATGGTCGAGTAGTATCGTTTTAGATAATGAAAGAGATAATTCATCTCTCTTAATTTTTTAGAAATATAAAACGAATGAGCATTTCATGGTAATCTATTTGAACCCCTCTAGGTATTTAATATAATCTACTCTATGTAACTTGTTATATCTACCTAGTGATATTTCAGTATTATTCAAAACCCTGAAATCTTTATTTGTGTATATTAATATATTTCGTTGTAGTGGCACTAACAACTAACATATTATCTCGTAGCCAGTTGAGAACTTTGTTCACATTACGTTGTGCCCTGTCTTGAAGTCTATTAGGAAATCTTGAATTAAGGGCAAGTATCATCAGCGTAGCTGAATATTTTCTCATGTAAATGACTAAATTGCATAGGTCATTTACATAGATTAATAATTGCGGTACTCCCGAAATTTGTGCATTACTTTCATCACTGTATTTATTGAAACTTGTATTGCCACATTTGCTGATGATACTGCTATTCTGTTAGTTGGTGATACAATAGAAAGTGCAACAACTAACCTGCAACGAGCTATATACAAAATTAGTAAATGGATGCGTGTTTGGAAAATCTTAGTTAATCACCAGAAATCAGCTCATGTCATATTCACTCTCAGACGATATACCTATTTACCAGTATATATTGAAGGCAGGTTCAGCCAAGTACCTTGGCAACGTCTGAACTGGAAGGTGCATGTCAAGATGAAAAGAAAACAAATTTCTCATAAGTTACGGGAAATAGACTGGGTGGTAGGGCGGTATTCAAAACTCAGTTTATTTAACAACGTTTTAATATATAACCAGCTGATTAAGCCGATCTGGACATACGGCATCCAGCTATGGGGCTGTACAAAGCAGAGCAATCGTTTGATTATTCAGCAAGCTCAAAACAGCTGTTTGCGGACTATCACAGCGGCTCACTGGTACCAACGAAATCGTGACATACATTCGGACTTGAACATTCCGTGGGTCGACGATGTAATTCGCTGCTTCGCAAAGAAACATACAAACCGACTTCACCAACATCCAAATCCTGAAGCATCAGATTTAATCAATCGGAATTGTGAATTAAGACGCCTTCAACGAACAAAACCACATGATTTATAATAGTTAGATTTAATACACCTTTAGCGAATAATATCGCACGACTTATTAGTTTATAGTTCGTATGTATGTAACTGTACATATATATATAAATATCTAAAGTTATGGGTTCTATTTTATAATTAATACTTATTTATCTCATAGATAAGATTGTATTATATTAACAATTACAATAAAATAAACTGTATTTATTGTTTATTTTGACGACGTATCTCCTGTTCTCAAGATTAAACCAGTTATGTATAATACCCCTGAATTCGCAATAATTTTCTTAGAATGATTTTGTGATCGACTACATCAAAAGCTTTACGTAAATCGAAATATACTGAGATGACGGATCTACCGTCTTCAAATCATCGGTACTTTTTCCCGGTATAAATCCGTATTGATTAACGTTAAAAAATTTTTCCTTCTGTAGATAATTCAATATCGGTCCTTTCGTTCGTTTTTCGAATATTTTTGAAAGCGTCGATAATATATACGAACTGGTCTATAATTTGTTACATCAGTTTTATCCCCATTTTTATAGACAGATGTTATAACTACCTACTTTCAGTTATATCAGGAAGTTTACACAAATTCATTAAAGAGATATTGTTAAAGGTTCTAAGAAGTAGTTAAGATTATCTTTTATTAACCCTATAGAAATTTTATCATATCCGAAAGAAGGTTTATTAGGCAACTATAATAATTTTTTTACGTAATTTACGGTGAAACTAAAGAACGTGAAAGAGCCAGATAACCAGTGGATGTTGTTCACCGTCAACACATAATATATCTTTCTCACATTGGTCTGTGATTCTCTCGACACTCGCTTGAAAATAATCATTGAAGTATTTGGAAATCAGCTTTACCCTCGACTGATACTAATTTATCATTCATTTTAATAATCATAATCAAATATATCAAATCAACTCGAATATATTTAAGATATTTCAAACATTTTTACAATGTAAATGCTATAACGAACAAATTAAACCAGAATAATACAATCCAATTATAATGTTATGTTGACGATATTAATCTATCTGCTATAGTAGTATCTTTGGAAATAAACAATAATACAAATATTATTCCGATACAACGGACGACGTTGATATCTTCAATTAATAATCAGCATATTTGTCTCTAATATATATTATGTACCTAAACGATTTTTTATTATGTTTTTGTTTAAATTTA
Source organism: Coronaproctus castanopsis (assembly GCA_032883995.1). Classification (NCBI taxonomy): domain Eukaryota; kingdom Metazoa; phylum Arthropoda; class Insecta; order Hemiptera; family Monophlebidae; genus Coronaproctus; species Coronaproctus castanopsis. The sequence continues at coordinate 237,001,314 of CM065052.1, read as the reverse complement.
GGAGGCTAGCGCAAAAGGTATATAAATATGTATCCTGCAACTATGATAGTAGTGTGAAATTATTAAATATTTCGCGCGATTAATCGACAGGCAATAAGCGTTATTAATTTAATCTTATGAGTTAGTTACGAGATTTCTGTTAGAACGCGCGGTAACGAGGAGACTAAATATCGTCATTTAGTTCGTAGCGTAACAAATCTTAATGTATAAGTTAACAAATCATAATTTCGAGTCAACACCCGACCGATGTTGATTAGTTTAATAATTTGTCATTCGATAACCTTTTCTCACACCGGTAGTACAACCAAATAGAGTACAAAGATATGACGGAAAGAGTATTGATAAATTACAACACGCTAAAACGTCTTAGATATTTTTTCCGAAATTATTATTCTAAATTTAATTATAAAGACGATTGTTGACGGGGCATTGTTAACCTAATTTGTAGGATATTAATTAGTTCAATTCTTTTAACGCGGGCTAAATCTCTTACGTAACACTTTTCAATATTTCCCGCTAAAGTGATCTGTATAATAATAATAAGAGTAGAAACCTGTTAATGGAAACTATTATATTTTTATTCGTTAAACTGGCTCAGTTATAACTTCGTAATTTCTTGTCTGGCGCTTCGTAATTTTCCGGGCGATGAAGCGTTAATTTTATAATAATTTTCTTAATTAATTTATTTATTATTGGAAAAAAAAAACATCTAAATTTATAATTAACTAGTAACGTAACGAACTTACTACGTCGTTATGATTCCACAGTACGTAACCAGGCGGTTCAGGACTGTACGAGACGACGCAGGTCAGATTTATAGTGCTACCTCGATCGATATATACATCAGGACCGCCTAATATTTCGGTCGTTGGCTCTGTGAAATATAAGTGAAAAAAAGACACGATTAAACGTTGCACATATAATTAAACGATTGACACGTAGTATAACGGTTCCTAATTAACCTGGACAATGACTAAAATTTTTAATAATAACAAAGAACTGTAGTTAATTCTGATGTGCGTCCAATTGGTCGAGTAGCAGCTTGCTGGAAAAGTAAAGAAGCTGAGAAAGATAAAGGCAATGTTGTACTGACTTTTCGAAGGTTAGGTCGAAGTCCTCTATTACTCTTCAGATTGACGAAGACCTGTAACAACTTTCAAAAAATTGCACTGTCTTGCGCTCATCGTAATATCTACCCTCAATGAGGAACATCTCTAGAATATAAGTTCTAACGCAGAATGATATTTATCCTAAGTTGTAAAACAGTCGATAGCTTTATAGATATCGACATTAAGATCGGAATTAGCCAAAATTAGATTTAAAATCTCATCTCGAAAATGAATAACATCATTTAAAAAATCACACTAAAACCTTCTTGTTAATGTCACGCGGAAGATCAATATTATTATTATTATTATTATTAAAATATATATGTGGAACAGCTGGATTAGTAAACGATTCTGTTATTATTAAATTAAGTCGACTAAAATTGGATAATCACGAAAAAGTACCATAGATCGTAGATCAAAATTATTATTATTATTATTATTATTATAATAAGAAATATTTTATAGTGTACATTAAAGATTATATAGAAATTTACATCTAAAAATTGATAGCGGTAATATAGTGGGCTTGGAAAGTCATTTAGAGAAAGATCAGTCTTTAACGCTTATTAGTATTTATCGTTTTTGTGTGTCTTCCATAGGAAATTGTAACAATGACCTGCGTAAACTTTTACACCTAACTGGAGCCGATGTCACTGGTGATTTTAATATCGATTCGCTCGATATAACTGAGAGTAATGAATATTTAAACATATTGTATTCGTATTGGTTCAAGTGTACGGTTAATGAACCTACTTTTTTTCGGACGTCCTGGAACCCGTCCATCCTCGATCACATCTTTGCACGAGGGTGGCATGGCACTGTATCTTCAATTAACGTTAAATATTTACTTAACCGTGTAGATTTTTCTGATCATGCCGGTATTTGTTCAAACACATTCCAGTAACGTAAACTCTTTTTTCGATAAACAACTGTTTAGTAGATATTTACAAACATTAAATTTGTCTTATTTGTATACTAGTCGTGCATCTATAGATGAGAAGTTCATTTGGTTCACGTCCATAATCTCGGAAACACTTTCAAAAAGTAAATACACTCTGGGTTAACATACCCGGAATCGCTGTCTATGGATGACGTCGGAAATTGTTAGGTTGAGTGGCGGAATAAAATCTGCTTATAAGTTAACTACGCGTTTTCTATTCGATGAGGAGATAAAAAGAAAATTCAAGCTAATATTTAAAAGAATGCATGGTCTAGTCAGGTCTGTTAAAAAAGATTATTATTCTCTCTTATTGGATAAGTAATAATTCAAGAAATTACTAGAAAGTCGCTAATAAAATTATATGTAATAAAAAATCCGGGAATTGAGCTGGTAAATATTGATGGGATTAAAGCGTCCGTTGTGGATAGCGAAAACTTAATAGCAAATGAATTTAATAATTATTTTAGTATTAATGTTTATAATTTGCTCAACAAATTTAAGCATCGGACTTGTTTCTTAATGCCTAATCGCATTAATTCAAACTCTTTCGCATTTTTAGGTCTTACAGCAGCCGATGTAAAAGCTGTTATTACGTCGTCATCCAATAGTTACTCATTTGGACTTGACATTAATCAAGAAAAATATGGAGTTTTTTATTGAACCATTAACTTTCTTTTTTGTATAATGCGTCTATTACATCGAGAAAGTTTCCGGACGTTTTAAAAGTTGGCGTGATTATTACACCCGTATTTAAATCGGGGAATAAGGCCGAAGTGTCAAATTATCGCCTAATATGCATCCTTCCTACATTATTTAACATCTTTGAAAAATATGTTAAAAGAATTATTCTAAACTTTTTGGAAGACAATTTTTTTTTAGTAAAAATCAATTTGGATTTTTGCAGGCAGGGGTACTCTGATGATACTCTTTTCCAGCATGTCTCGCATATTGCAGACTGTCTAGAGGACGGTAGATCGGCTGTAGCGGTATACTTTGATTTTCAAAAAGCATTTGATACGGTTGATTATAAGATTTTGATTGTTAAATTGTACGCTTGTGGGATACGTGGTTTTATACATGATTGGTTTAAATCTTACTTGATAAATAGAACCTATATAACTAAAATAAACGGTGATCCTATAATATCTCATTATAGGATACCGGAGAGTACTGTTTTAGGCCCTTATCTCTTCCTAATCTATATTAATGATTTATGTAACTTAAATATCAATGGACGTATTTTCAGTTATGCCGGCGACACTGCGCGGGTGTTGAACTCCCGTTATATAAAAGTGATACAGTCTTTAGTTCAAGTAGATGTGATATTTGCGATTGAAATAATAAACCAGTTTTAGACATAACTAAAACTACGTATCTAACTTACAGTTTTCAACCGCAATTTGAAATTTCCGATAATTTCTCGATTCTTGTAAATGGTACCTATTTGGAGAGAGAGAGAGTACACGAGTATAAATACTTGGGAATATTGATGGATAGTAAAGTTTGTTGGACTGCTCACGCTCGCTACTTAACAAGTAAGCTTAGTTAAACTATTTATTTTATTATTTAAATCAATACCTGACAGAACGGCAACTTCGTCATTTATACGTTGTAATTTATCGGCCATCTCGGGCATATGAAATTATTCACTCAGGAGGAGCGGCCCGAATGTATATTTCTCCATTGCAGACTCTTCGGAATATTTTAACTAAGAATTTATTTAAAAATAGTTCGATTTTGACGGTGGAGCAGTTGTACGTGATGCAGTTGTTGTACTTTGTATTTAAAAATAGAAACACATTTAAAATATCGGTTAAAGATGGTGTAACTCTGAGTGCGTTTTCGGAATATGCTAAATCGCCTAATTACAATAAATACCATACGAGAATGCAGGCAGTTTTTATGGGTGCTATGTTATTCAATAAACTGTCTGCGTCTCTTAAAGTTGATTTGAAAAATTATAAATAATAAAATACGTTAAGGTGAGTTAGCCTATATGTAATTTTTTCATTAATTTTTTGAATTGTTATCGTTTATTTAATAGTGGGGGCTTTCTTTTACTTTGTTTACTGATACGCTGAATTATCAGTATTTTAAGCAGGCGAAGGTTGTTATTATGAGTTTAGTAGTGTTTATTACCTTCAGTTCTATGTTCGTCCCACTTGTAAACTACAATTTCTACCAGTCAAGTGAGTAAATTAAAAACATTTATTTTTGGCTTATACAACAGTGTCAATATCTGAATCAGTGTACATTTTTTCTTATTTCATATGCAATTAATAACGTGCATGCGTAAAACTAGGCTAATGATTCAGCACTCGACAATGTGTGTTACTATTATATTTAGTATTACTATTTCTAATTTGCATAACGTCGTTCGCACTTACCTATTCATGTTGAAATTCCCGCTATTTGCACAGGTATAGCGGACATTATACTATATCTTATTTATCTACTGTGTATTGAATTTATGTTGTAATGGAATTATTATAATTAGTATTAAGATCATTATCTATATATTATTGGCGTATATGTATCTAAAATGTTTATATGTATAGGCCTGTGGTGTATATATATGGTTTATGTATATGAACGTATATGTGTGCATATGGTTTATATCTATGTGTGTATATGTGCATAATGTAAGTAGTGTATATATGTGCATAATGTAAGTAGTGTATATATGTGCATAATGTAAGTAGTGTATATATGTGCATAATGTAAGTAGTGTATATATGTGTACGTATGTATAGATATGTAGCATTTAAGTATCTTGTATTTTCAATTCTATCTATTATTTTGAATTTTGAATTTGAATTATTATTATTATTATTATCATTATTATAATTTTTGTATATGTATTTCTGATTAAGCTCGCTACTCGTGCACACGATGCGCATTTGCGATCATTATATATCTAACGTTTACTTTTGTAATTGTATTTTCCTGAAATATTTAATTGGTTGAACATCCGAAACAGGCGGATCAATAAACGATAGATTAAAGTCAGCGGTTATTATTAAATTAAGTGGACTAAAATTAGATAATCGCGAAAAAGTAACCGTAACGGTGGACGTGTGTAGTGGGGCATACAGGCAAGTAAGAACTGTCGATAAATTACTATTTAAGTTAGTGATTTTAATACAGATAAATTCGATACACGAAATAAGAAAATTTCTCGAATATCATCAATATTTCTGACCGTTAAATTAGCTCTTATCATCAGCATCAGCATCATCATCATTATCATAATCATCGTATTGTTCGTTGCTGAACGTCGTGCTATTGTACGTTTATTTTTACGTACAGAATAAGCTAGCATTCAAGGCACTATTTATATGCGACGCGGATGCGCGCACATAATATGATGTTATATGGAGTGGGGGTGTCACTGCCTCCTCCGCGATAATTAATAATTAAATAACGATGAAAAATTTTCAATGTCGTGTGTTGGTTTCGAACGCCCGACAGTTGAGTTGACAGTCGAGCACTGTAGCAACTTAAAATAGCAACTGGCCGTTATTAACACGAAATGACTAACGCGTTGTACGTATTCTCGTTAATTTCCCGGGATAGTTTAGCGTTAATCCCTCGAAACGTTTTAGAAATTTAACGGTATTTAAGATATAATTTTTGAATTTTTATCGAAAAAGTAGAATACTAAAGCAAGAGGTTATCAGATTCGATACGTGTAATTAAGTGAGGGGGTGTAATAATCCGAAGTAGTTTGGAAAACTAATCGTTTTTGCAAGACTGAAACCCAGCCCGATTTCGATAACTGGTCGCGTGTTAACTGGGGGATAATAACCATCACGACTTTAACTGGACGAATATGAAGATATTTCCCGAAGAACGGAAATTCAAAATTTACATAATCGCTTAATCAGCTCGAATGCGCGGTAAAAGAAAGTTAGCGGAAGCAGTTTTCCATTTTAGGATATATCATCACGTGGCGTGACAAAATGTAGTAATAAGATAATGCAAATTACGTTTAAATTTATCCTTACTGTGTGTATATATTATATATATTATTTTTATATGCGACCCTGTACGCGGATATTTTACAAGATATCCCTGCGAATTACCGATTATCCTGCTAGCATTGCACGCTAAGACCGGAAACCGGAAAATTTTCTAACTACTACCGCTTATATCCTATCTTCCGTTGCTACCTGCGGATGCGGTAATGGCTTTGTAGTTGTGTTCGTATCTCTCGCTACGGATATTTTCAATTTCTCTTCATCGCTATAGACGGTAATCGCGCTTATGTACGGTACCGGATCATGTTATTTCGGAAACTAACACGATATTAATGTTGATGTACCGGCGGAAAGTAGTGATTTTAAGAATGAATAAATTAAAAACAAAATTAATCGCTGCAAAAAATTTTTATTTTCGACAATCACGTCGCTATCGAGAATATAAACACGACGATTCTTATTTCTCATTTATCGTATCGACCGCGTTATAAACGCGTTGAACAACTCAAAATTCAAAATATAAATCAATAATTTCTAAATGTATTGTATCTTAATTGTTCTCAATGTTAAACATCTTCTCACACTTCTTGATGTTTGCAAAAACATTTTCAAATTCTTATTTTCAAACTTGAGCGATTATAGATGCTGGGGCGTATAGACTTATTGTTGCATCCGGGTTCAGAGATAAACAGGTGTGCTTTGTGTACATATCTGTATCATATTTTTAGATTCCAGCTTAGGTTGTATCTTTCCATTTTTGATTTGTTTTATCTAAGCTGTTTCGATCGGTCTCTTTTCTTTAAAATAATTCTTTCGTAGATTAAAACATATTTCCGGAAGGTCTGATATCTTGAAAATAAAATTATAAAATTTTAATTATATTTATCAAAATACATACGCGTAAAAAGCAAATTTTTAAGTTTATAACATTTAAACGGTTACTCGCGATCGAGCTGAAAATTTTAATGTCACGTTTTCCAGACATATTATTCTTAATTTTCACGGATGAGCACGATATTTCTAACCAGCTTGTTCAATTTGTCTATTGAGAAAAACCTTGAGCCGCTCATTCAAAATCTTTAGTAGTATTTTACTTGGGCGCGAGACTAAAGCGATTGTACGATAGTTTATACCCCAGTGTCACCTTTCTTGTGAATTAGCATCAATACTGATTTCTATAAATCTTTCGGCCATTTTCCGTTGCGTCAAATACATTTACATATAACTTCCATAAAATATTAATTACATTACCCTCTATATCCTTTAGATTATCACCGCCTGAAAATTTCCTTCAAGAACTTTTGACCGCTCTTCTGATCTCTTGGATTAGTATATCGGGTTTTGTTTATTGGGATAACGCAATGTTCGTTTTGAAAAAATCGATCTTTCATGTTTCCTATATAAATTTTGACAATAATCCAGTTAAATTTTCTTGACCCATTTCACATTACCATCTTTATCTTCAATTATCTTTCCGGTATAAATCCTTTGGAAAGTTTAATTTTTTTTTTATTTCATATTCAAGCGCTTTTATTTCCTGGCACATTCCGCCATACGATCTTCCCTACACGCCTTCTGAACTCTTCGATTCAAATTCCGAAACTGAATCACGTCACCAATTGTTTTCGCATCTCTTCGCATGACGTTTAAATTCAGAGTGCGATTTGTTATCCAAAGTTGATGTCTTTTGTTTGGCTTTGGTCTCTGTGCAGAAATTTCTTTTTTACTGGTGATTATGTTATTTTTTTTATATGGTTCCGTGTTGTTTGAATTTTCATTATTTAACTCATCAATTTTCGTAATTTACAAATTACCTTTTGCTCTTGTTTGCTAGTAAGATCTATGCGTCTATTGACTTTTCGGCTTACATTGCCTATTCTTATTCGAAACCTAAATTTAGCACATAATAGATGGTAATCAGATCCTACATCATTTCTTGTAATTCCACCGGGGGTGGCTGGCACCATATGACGGTCGAGTGATTACTGACTAGTGAAGTTAAAAATCTATGTCCCGCAGGATATATATATTAATGTATATATTCCGAGAATGAGGTACAATAGTGAGCTGATAAGAAAAATAGGAATCAAATAAAGTGTTTCGTATTTTAAATGTATTTGGACAAGGAAAAATATATCCGTAAAACTCGTTGGCGTGCGAAATTGTCAACATTGAGGTTGCTGTCGCTTTAAGTTGGTCCCAGAAGACATTTTCGAACATAGATTTAGGAATGCGCGGACAAAATAGATGAACCTCATAAACTTTTAATAATAAGCAGGTTGTGCGGGATGTTGCAACGCTCGTCTCTTCCTTAAACCGGCGAATAGCTCGAAACGTAATATAACCGATTCATTTGTTATCCTAGACGACGCGCGCTTGAACATGCCCCGCTCGGTCCAGAACTTTACGCAATGTCGCGTACAAAGGTGTCGGGTTGAAAAAAATTCCTTCCGTCAAATTTGTAAGTCTCCGAAAATTTCTAAAATAAATTTTCCACTCCCCTCGATGCGGCTGTCGCCAAAAACAGCGTGTGTCGGTGACAGCTGAAAAATGTTTCCTTATCTTTCGTACAGGCCGGGGTAAAAAAATTAAGGCGAAATTTGAAACATTTCCCGGTTAAGGTCTATGGAGATTTAGTAATAAATAATCGATTAATTTTATCGCGATATTTTCGCGGCATTATAAGTCACACGTCAGAGGGAAAGTTTGAAATAGCGCAGTGTTTCTCTACGGAAAAAGTTTTGCGCTATGTAAGTTTTTTTACAGAAAAAAAATTGTCTGAGAATTTTTTCTTACATTATGGTTTGAGCTTTATATTTTTTGTTTTGGCGTTTCCTTGACATCTACTGATATACATACATACATATACATATATACGTAACTTAACTCACACTTCTACGTTGATAAAATGCATCGCCATCTACCGTCTTGCAAAACCATATTGGACCTATAAGAAAATGGATTGACTTAAATACTACTCACTGTCTCTATCAACAGACCTTAACATGTTTTTCTTTCTTTTTCCTATACCTAGTTTGTGCTATCAATAGTGCGTATGAGCTCTGCAGTTACTTGAGCGACACTACCTCGTAAAAGTAGTGCGCCTAGAATGTACAAAAATTGGATTTAATTGATCAAGTGCCATAGTTTGACCCCCTGCATTCGTCGTAGCTCTAACGAGTTATCCATAAAATTGACTAAGGTGGTTCAGTTAGAGTGATCATGTAACGTCGTTTAATGTTTTATTGCTTCCTATTATATCACATCAGTAATAAAAAAAGAGACATCTATGAAACCTCCACCAATTATGATTAAGAATATTGCGAACTTTAACAGCTTCAGAAAGTTCCTCCTATAATTATCGGATGTAGATTTTGATTTAAAAGCTACCTTATATGGGGTTATCATTAGGTCTAAGAACCCGAGTAGTTACCGCTGTAACGTCTTAAGAATATAGTTGATATTATAAAAGAAACCGAGGCCAAAAGATTTCAAGTAAAACGTATCATTAATATTCTACGTTATAAAATCAAAGAACCACTTTCCATGTTCTTTTCAGATTAAAAAACACTGAAATATTTGAAATCACTCGTATCTTAAATACAGTGGTAATAGTTGAAGAACCGAAAAAAAATCACCGCTTACGCAATGCAAAAGATGCCAATTATTCGATCACATGGCCAATTACTGCAATTTACTGTTACGTTGTGTCAAGTGTGCTGGAATGTACGATAATAAACTTTGAAATAGAAGCCCATCTGAATCCACAAAATGCGCCTTCTGTGACGGTAATCATCCGTCGAGCTAGGGAGGGGGGGATACTCAGTATACAAGCAGCAATCGGAATTCCATAATAAAATGTGCTCTCGTAATGATGGTGCCAATGTAAATGTCAATGTTCCAATGATGCTAGAAATACTTATTTTAATGGAGACCCTAGTAGACTAAATAGAGGGTATACAGATTTCACCAGAAACTTAACTGAACCAGATCAGATGTCCACTGACCATACAGATAGTAATTGCAGTTCTAATAGTAACGAAATTTCAGTGATGTTGACAATGTTCCTTAACGAATTTAACAGTCTCTATTGACAAAAGTTATCGATTAATTACTTCCTAAGTAATATCTAATGTCAATATAGTCACACAACATTCACTCGTGATAGTACTAGGGAATGAAATACTCGAAAAATGAAATTAAAACGAACTTTTCCTTCAACAAAATGAAATCGACGTGGTATCACTGAAACCCAACTCATGCATGAGAAGAGTGTCAATGTTCACGGGTATATAGCATATTCGGTTCACCATCTGGATGGAACAGATCATGAGGGACCACTAGTATTAGTTAGGTACATATACAAACAATATAAAAACTTTGCATATAGCACATTCGCATATCAGATTCTAGTAATGAATATCAAAATACATGCAAAGGATATAACAGTAGCTTCAATCTATTATCACCCAGGCTTTTGCATACCACAGATGGACTATACTTCAATTTTCAACAAATTGGGTAATGTGTTCGTGTGCGGTGGTGATTATAGTTCCAAAATAGTGCACGGGGATCAAGAAAAGTAAATACATCCGGAAAGAAGCTATACAAATCTATACAGAATAACGCACTTGCTGTTTTATCCCCAAGGTCCCTTACATATTGGCCGCGGAATCGCAATAGGCTCCCAGACATTTTAGATTTTTCTATCATTCGTGGCTTGTAAATTTGTAGCGTAGAGTGCAGAATAGTCATTGATTCATCCTATGATCATGTTACAGTGATTGTTACTTTCGATCGCACAAAAACTCACAAATCGCACACAGAAATGAACATTGACGCAGCCGTTTGAAATTTGTCTAGTCTTATGGAATATACGTTTAATAACTGTACTAATCCCCACATATGAGGAAAATCTCATGAAAATCTGTACATACTCGTGGAAATAAGAAAGTTAATCAAGACGAGCATAAAAATAAAGTGTTCAATTATTATACGCAATCTACCATTGATCGCGAAAAGCCAATATAGACTTCGGTTAAAAAATTATTGATTCACTCAGAAGAACCGTACTTAGAATAACGACTGGATTAAAACAGAACACGAAAGGCGAATGCGCTTGTGGACTCACTTGCCACGGTTTTCACCCCATGGTTAATTCAAAGCGCATTCGGACTATGTACAAAATTCATTAAGTGAACCGCGCCGGTGCGAACACGTTACTTCGGTATTTTCTCCAAGAGAAGTTCTCACAGAGATAAATGAACAGTTTTCTTCTTGAAGACCAAAATTAAGTAATGTGTTGGAATTGTCTAATTAATATATAATTTCATTCCTATTCCACTATAATCATCTCTACTCTTTCCATCATTTTTTTCTTTTTCATGATCACTATTGTTTATGTCAGGGGACTGTCGGTACAATAAAAAAAATATTCCAATTATTAGATTGGTTTGTTAATCGATTTCTGTTCTACTGTATAGTGGAATTATGTCTAAAGTTTGTAATATCGGTATGTTATCGGATGACAAGTCTGTAATCGTAGAACGACTTTTGTACAAATTTATTATTTCTTTGGTGAAATAAAAGTTCAATACATCATATAGCCGGTTTTTGGCCAGCATTCAGGTTTGAATGGTGAAATAACATCTAAACGTATTTTCCCATTAAGATGGAAAAGTTGCCATCATTGTTCGGAACTCTGGAACCCCAATTATGGTACTTTGTATTGTAATCACCTCCACATATAAATGTCCTGCATATTATTGGTGTTTTGAGGCCACATTTTTCTAATACATATTTATTTGTTCTTTTTTTCTTTCCAGGATACGCATTTCGAAGGCTTCTAGCCGTTTTAAGCTTTTTGCGCTCACTGTCCATAGTTCACACGCATATTTTAATATAGACATGACATAGTAATGGACCAGCCGAAGTTTTAATTTAATATTTAATTTTCTATCCTTAAATATGTATGCGAGATTTTCAAACGCTTGTTTGGCCATAGCGATTCTTGTATTGTATCTCTTCCATCATTAGATATAAACGTTCCTAGATAACAAAATCGATCCAGGTTTTCTACAATCTTGTCTCCAATTTTCAAGACTGCAGTTTTATTACTCGATCTCGTGAACTTCATCGTTTTAGTTTTGTAAACGTTTATAGTCATATCCCATTTTTCATCTGATTTATTTGGTTTATTTAACATTGCTCGCATTTGATTCATATATCCTGTTAATAGGACTTTATCGTCGGCGTAAGTGATACAATTGATTATTTTGCCGTTTATTTTAAACCCTAAGTGATCTATATTAGCGTTCTTCATTATTTCTTCTATGTACATGTTAAACAGTGTAAGGGATAAAGGATAGTCTTGTCGAACACCCTTCATTATCTTACAACGTTTTGTGTAACATTGGCCGTCTATCTTTACATTTGCAGTTTGTTCCAAATATAATGTCTTCAGTAGTCGTAAATCTCTGTTGTCTATACCATATTTTCCGAGTGTCTGAAATAGTTTCTCATGATTAACTTTGTCGAACGCCTTCTCATAATAGGCTACCACATCTCTTTTAATGTTTAGAGATCTTTCGTATTCTAGATGAGAGGAAATTATATAAGTGGACACTACTACACATAAATGTGATCTTGGTGTTCATTCGAATTAAGTATATTATATTAATATTTACATATTCGTTCGTATTACGTGCACATTAAAATGTTTAAATTGACCGGCGTTATTACTTCCTCTTAATTATTAACTAATTCGTTGGTCTTTCGTTCATTTTCACCATAAAAACGCAGTAAGGTTTTCTTTCTTACACGATCTTGCGTCAATTAATAAAATTAATTTAAAAAGTATCGTTTGTCCACTAAACAACGTTTGATGTCTGTATATATGTCTGCATTTAGGAGTTATCTTTGCTAGAGCTTCCGTACTGTGTATGCTCGGTTGTTTGCGATCGGTACTAAAAGTAAATGTAATCAGAAATAAAAATTAGGCGAATTCAGAAGAACGGATACATTAAACAGACACGTTATAATATACACATAACGTACATCACAGGTTTAATGAAAAAGAAACACTTTCGAACCGAATCGACCAAAAATGAGAAATACGGATTTGGAAATTACGAGAGCGGATGAAATATTATTAGAACGGTTACTGGTTCTATTCGTAAATTGAACACCGATTTGTGGAAATTTCTCTAGGGAATGATATAGTTCCATTCGTCATTTACTGGAAGCGACGCACCGTTTATAATAATGCGATCCAGTGTAATTCTGCTCCATATATAATGTGTACATATATATGTAATACGTTACGTACATAAACGTATATATATATATATATATATATATATATATATATATATATATATATATATGTATATATATACTTGTGTGTGCTTTCATATATGCATAAACATTTATATCAAAAATTCGAAGTTATTCTATCTTCATATTTGCATACTTCCTTCTTGTTTCGATCATAGTATTTGCAATTTAGATAAATCGTAATCAGTTTTGGATATCCGTGGCTTTGTCATCATCATTACTTAGCTATCCGAGTGAAAAACGAAAACAAAACAAAGTTAATCCTATCCCGAGAACCGATACGGTCCCAAGTTTAATCAGTAAGGCATAGCGGTTGGAAAAATCAATTTTCCCCAAGGTAATACGAATTAAAACGCACAGAAAATATTTAACCAAATTCAATTCTGTTGAAAGCAAAAACAAAACAAAATACAGTTTCAACGGAGCTCTTAATTTCACTATGTATTTTCTAATTAGTTTTAAAATTGTTTCATATATATATATATATATATATATATATCTATATATATATATATATATATATATATATATATACAGTTATATCAGTATCAAAGTGTTTTAAACAAACAAGCTTAGTTGTTGTCGATATATAAACGTATAGGTGATAAAACGGACTTCAGAAATTATAGATGTATTAGTTCTTATATATACCGCGAGTAAAGTGTTCCGAAAGATCCTTCAAGGTAGATTCGAAACATGACTAAATGCATATCTGCCAAAGAATAATGCAGATTGGTGTTATTGACGTGGTTTTTTACATAAGACGGCTAATGGGGAAGATCGCGGAATAGTCATGCACATCGTACATTACCTTTATAGATATGCGAAAAAAGCATTCTGTTAATAATGTTCCTGTCCAACCGTATAGCACTCAGCAAGCTCCGCGTTAGCAAAATACGACTCTCTAATGACCATCTACTTCAATGTGCTCACCCATCATGCTTTTTCCCCATTGTATACCACACAACCGCTGTTTTATTCGCCTAATTTTACTATCTTGCCCTACACTACATCACTATCGATCCAATATCCGCACTCCCTATCTGGTTTCTTTTTCATTAGTCCTTCAACTATTCTCTCAATTATATAATTTCTTTTCTCTTCAAACCTTATTTACGGTAGTTACACCCGGCACTATAAAAAAATAACTATCAAATAATAGAGAGAAGTTTTATAGATTTGTCTTAGAACCGCTCGCTTTCCACCCCACCTTGTTAAAATTATACAAGCAAACGATTGGTAGTGTTTTATATGATACCGGAGGCACAGAAGAACTCGATATCAGTTTAAAACGGGAATAATTATTTCTTAATTTTCTTTTTTTTTTCTCTTTTAAATTAAATTACTTAACATTTATTAAATTGCGTGTTGTTCGTAGAAAAATTACTTTCGCATATTATCGAAGTGATTATATCCCTTCAGTCATACATTATAAAATTTTGATATAAAATTATTAATTTTATACAGGCGTCTATTATACAATATTTCTCCATATGTGAACTGTAGATAATTTTCGTATGTATTTTTTTATAAATATATTGAAAATTAAGACATTCCGCGTCAACCGCAAAATAAAAAATTCTGTTAGCATTAAAATTTCACGTACCATATAGTGGACACCGCAACTGAAAGATTTAATGAAGAAATTTAAACGACCCAGTGTCACACCTTTAGTGACGGCACGACAGGTAAATAGTTATTCATTTTGTTCTAAGATACGTAGCCGCAAAGAGGACATAATTCCGTTCAAAGAGTTTCTCACTTTAACTACGACGAAACCGAGCCAATCGTGCGATAAGTACACATATATATCTATATATCTGCCTACTTATCCATTTATCTATCTATATGTCTATATATATATATAAAATTTCGATTGAAGACATACTCCTATCAACTACAGCATTTTCGAACAAAATTATATATATATATATATATATATATATATATATATATATATATATAATGTTTGTATAACCAAATGTGCAACGAGCATAACTTATTAATTACAGTTTTAGCTAGCGCAAAGATTCAGGTTACGTAAACAAAAACCACACTATTAGAAGCGCAAAAGCACGAAACCCAATTTGTATTTGGAGGGCTGGGTTAATTTCAAACTTTATTGAAACTATATAAGAGTATGTATATCTTAGCTGCGTCAAGTCAATCATTCACTCGTCGAAGTATACGTAATAGTGAATTGTACGTAAGTACATGAGCACACTTGAGTTAGTATATATTTGTAAATGTACACAATGTATATATATATATATATATATATATATATATATATATATATATATATATATAAAACGCATTATTGAACAATCTAGTCAAGTAACCGAAATAATGAGCCCACGTGTAGTAGGTATTTGGCACATTTTATATATGTGTATTCACGACGATTATCGTATGTTTACCGTATAAATTTAGGAAATAAAAAAATTATATCCATTTTAATAGATTTACTTATATATATTTATAAATATAAATATATATATGTCTCAAAGATCGCTCGATAAAAAAGCTATATAGGTTAATTATTAACATAGCAGTAATAATTAACGTGCTTTACATTAGCTAACAAAGTATTTAATTTATTTATTTATTTTTTTGGGGGGTCAAGATTTAATTCGACACTCATACGTATAGTTAAAGTTATTATTATAATAATTATTCTATCATATTGCAAAAATTTAGTTTAAAATGAGCGAGCTGTTGTCACACACTAATAATAATAATAATAATAATAATAATAATAATAATAATAATAGTTCAGCTGAAAACCCTTCTATGATTACAAGCCACAGTGCTTATAGACGAATGTCTAAACTTGACTTCAAACGAGGAACTGATTCGAAAAATATCGTGTCCTAGTTCGATAAACGTTGCAGGGAAAAAAACAATGGGGAAGTGTGCTAAACGATAGAAAAAAATCGAAGAAGAGATACGTTTTAAAAGAACGGATAACGAACGCTCTTATCCAAAGAATTTGTGCATGGACAATCCAAAAATCGGATTATGGCGCAAGTTAAAATAGACGTCATACATACCGGAGGATACGCGACGAAGAAGAAATTAAATTAGGCATATGGTTAAAAGTTTCAAGGATTCCACGAGATTGCAGCAAATAAAACAGTATGGTCGGAAGAAAGATACTCAAGGATGGAACAAGAATAGAATGAAAAAGGAATGATTTGTAATTGATACTAGACGAATCATATCTCCGCGGTCCATAAAAGAGAGCCAAAGTCCATGACAAAAAAATAGGAATAACGATGATGAAAATAGTAATAACTACGACAGAGAATAAATAAATAAAAAAATAAATAAATAAATAAATAAATAAATAAAAAATAAAAATAAATAAATATTATTACGATGATAAACAAGAAGTAAATAACAATTTCGTAAATTTTCTGAATGCTCCACGCACCGAGACAGTTAAATGTAATTCAGTATGGCTACTAACGGAATACTATAATTTTTTATTCGTTATCCTCTACATATATGAAATAATATGTGTGTATGTGTGCAACTTTTTACTGTGTACAGTTGGAAACTAAAAACTTCTTCGGTTTCATAAAAATACGACACTTCCCAGCAATAGCAATAGTAATAGTCGTAGTACTTGTAGTAGACTTTATATTAAGCGGACTATTTTTGCAACATTTAACTGCAACGAAATCGGACGATGCAACCCAGTTGTAAGGAAGTTTCTTCTAACAGGACGTTCCGTTATTTATATTCTTTTATTTTTTAAAGTTAAAATACAACGGACTACGATGGGCCGAACTGTTCCCGAATTTTAGTCCCGGGTAATCCCTATTTTTGTATCTTGTCGAGGATTATATAGAATACATCCGATAACGTGCCATTCCTAAAAGAAAACTCTATTTCCTACTATCGTACTTCTCGTAATACTATTACTATACCACTAGCAAACTACCAGTACTAACTAGTATGTTAGAAAATAAAGATTTTTGTCCGTGATAAAATAACGTTACTTCTTAAACTACAAGTGGTGTATGGTAAGCGTTAAGGACAATTTTTGCGCAAGCTCAATCTCAATCTACTCTTGCAGTTTATTTTTCGAGATTTATTCGCTGTCGTCAAAAGTTCGTGAACGAACAGCAGACGATGGCGAGTCTCGAGAAGACTATAAAATATACTATATATATATATATATATATACATATATACACACACATATATATATATACATATATATATATTTCATGGATAAGGGCTTTTAAATTTTATTCAGGAGTCATTTCGTTATTCTTTTCCTTCTTACCCATTTCACTTACCCTTGCACATACGTATATAAGTAAACATACACACGAAACACGCGCATGTATATATATAAATTATATATATATATATATATATATATATATATATATATATATATATATATAATAAAGAAAAAACGATTCCATCAAATGAAAGTTAGTAGGAAATGTCGCTTGACGATCATCCTCAATTCGAAAATTGATGGCTGAATGCATAAAGGTGTTGCTTTTCACTACACACACAGACTAACACACATATATATATATATATATACATGCACGTGTTTAGAATAGGAATAGTTGAAAGAATTTTCTTTAACCAAGTTTATTTGATTATATTTTAAGGTTAGTTTATTTTACGTTTCACATATTTATCGTTCGCGCGTATGTGTATGTAAACTTTCGATTTGTGAATTTTTGTTTTAACACTTTTTCGGCAATGTTCACAATATTATATACGAACTCAATTTGAACGTATTATAAATTGTTAACTCGGTTCTTCGTCCGGAGTGTGCACTACCGTTATCTCAATTGTTATTTAAAGAAATTGTAAATAAATACTTATTAATTTGTTACAAATCTTAAGACGTTGCAATACTGCTAGTTAGGATTAGTTTATTACAAATATATTTTTTCAAATAAATAGAACTGAAAATCGGGTAAGTGTTACTTTCTAATACTTTTCAACATATAGGCGAAACGAATATATATTTGCGTTTAAATAATTAAGTTACGTTCAGGAATCTCTTATACAGACGCTATCTGGCGGACTGTACGTAAACTTATTTTATCGTAAGTTTCGTTTTTAACTATCATCAACTGGCAACAAACTCAATTTTAATCTTTGCTCCGATTTCCGGGCATTCTTCTTCGCAGTATAGGTCGTAGTATTTCGAGTTTAGCATGTGTAATTATGTGTTCCGAATCGATTAATTTACGTTGTTTTTAATAATCGTTAATAAATATTCGGGTTCGTTTTCTAAATGTTGTGAGATCTTTTGATATCTATTCATCTCATTTCCAACGTAGTACGTCTTGTATTTATTGCAGAGATGTTACTGAGCAGATAATATTAGAGATCGGAGAAAGATCAATCACGATGAAAAATCTGCCAACAAAAATAAATTTATAGCAAATCGAAGAAGACGTTTATATGTGTAAAATGCGAATAAATAAAAATATTTCAAATTCCGCCGTCGTAATGCAAAATACAATTCAAGTTAATAACTCGAAACAGAACAATAGGAAATGATGAATTTGAAATGAAACTGTCCGAAATTATAGCAACGCAGTTATACTCGAACGCATCCATTATCCCAAATCACAAATTTTTATACCAAAAATTAATTGAAAACAGTGACGTACGTAACGTGTCGCACTCGCATTTAAATATATAATGCGTTAAGGTGCGCAGAATATACACTGGAAAACGATGTAAAAAAAAATTAAAGAATAAGGATATTAGAACCATCGAGGAGAATGAGATTGGTAAAGCAGATCGAAGGGAATCTGCGAAGATATATAGGTAGGCCTAAGTCAGTGTAGAAATAGACTCGCTCCTTAGATTGTATCCCAGACACGATAGGGTTGTCGATGCTTTAGCGAATACAAATCTCACAGGACTAGTGATGGGTCGATATTATCGAATTAACGTAAGAAAAACGTTAGGATATCGATATTGGTTTTTTTTGGGGGGGTCGTATACTATATATTGACCTTTTTCATAGTGATTTTTCTTGTAAAAATAATGCGGTGGTTTCACCTTGCCTTTCGCATGTTTTCTGCCGGAGTTGACTCTCATGTTCTAGCCTACGAAGCATAAAAAAAAAGAGGTTGGAATGGATCGGACATACACTGAGACATGGAAGAATGTTAGTTGATACGATGGAAGGCTGGAAAAGATCGAAAGACAGATCAAGGCTAACACGAATGGACAACATAAGACAAGAAATAGGAGTACGGTCAAGTACTTAGGATCACACGTGGATAGCCATGGAAACATCACCATACGGATGAAAAAAAAAAAAATAGATATTCGAGTTAAAAAAATGTATTAGCTGATAGGAAGAAACAGTGTACTGACGGGAGATAATAAACGCTTAATATATACAGTGATTCCGTCTGGACGTATGGGGTGCAACTTAGGTGTTGTGCTAGACCATCAAACGTGAAAATAATACAAACGTCACAAAATAAAATTCTTCGGATGATAACCAAGGCACCCTGGTACGCAACAAAAGATTTACGTATAGATTATGTGGCCGAGGTCATAAAAGTTCACGCTAAAAGACACGCAAGAAGACTCGATAGCGAACAATCTTGGTAGAGGATTGCTTGATAGTCACCGGTGACATAAGGATACTGAAACGTCGGAAACCGCAAGATCTCATCTAGGATCGAGGTAATCCGGTAGGTATGGTTGGATACTTGTCCCCTCATGTTCAATTCTCTTAAACGTATTGCTAAATGTCCTTGGTGGATAGCTCTCAGTATTATAAAATATTTTTAAAAAAAATGATCTCTAATCTTTATACGGATGATTTGAATATATATGCGTCGAATCTGCAACAATTATAGACTTTACAGAATATTTAGACTGCAGGTAATATTCAATTGACTTAGATAAATGTAAGAAAAACAAAAAATTAAAAAGAGGAAAACTCGAATGAGAAAAAGAGCGTATATATGAAGAATACATTACAAAAGTATCAGAGAACTACCACATCTATAAATATTTGATAGTGTCGTGCGAAACAGGGAAAATAAAATCCCGTTGTAGAAAAATATATTAACTAAATAAAACGAATACTAAGACATAATAATAATAATAACGATAATAAAAATAATAGAAATAAAAATTATAATAAAACTGAAAATCAAAATATGAACAATAATGATGACAAACAATAAAAAACTAATTAAAATTTTATATGTTAAAAGACAAAAAAACATCTGAGCCTGGGAGTGCTCGGAAGAAGTGAAACTTGAAGAGACATCTTAACTAATATATATATATATATATATATATACAATTTCACTTGATAATGGAAGTGGCGTATTTTGAATTAAAGGAAATAATACAGAATCTGAACAATAAAAAAGCCCCATCCTCTGATGGTATAACAAATAAGGTAATTAAAATCATATATTTTTACTTTCCGAGTTTATTATTAACGCTTTATAATAAGCTTTTACAGCTTAATATGTTTCCAATTATGTGGAAAAGTGCTAGTATAATCATGTTAAATAAACCGAATAAAGATCCCAGTAATATAAATGGTTATAGACCAATATGTTTGTTAAATTCGTTAAGTAACGTTTATGAAAAAATTATTTTAAAATTTTTAAATTACGAAATTAACTGTACATCTGTGCTCAATCCGTATCAATACGGTTTCAGAAAGTATTATTCTACAGAATTAGCTATATCAGATGTAATAGATAATCTATCACAAAATAAACAACGTAATAATAGATCTATTGTTATCTCATTTGATATTGAAGGTACTTTCAATAACTGTGATCGTCAAGTTATAATTGACACGTTAATTGTAAATGAATTTAGTTTTAATGTAATAAGTTTAGTATATAATTTTTTAACCAATAGGAGAGTTACTTGGAAATATCAGAACGATATCACAGATGTCAGTAATAATTTTAGAGTTCCACAAGGGTCTGTTCTTGGACCGGTCCTGTGGAATATTTTATATTCCAATATACATTCTTATTTTAATGACGCTTTAGTTGGTTTACGGTTGTATAGTTATGCAGATGATCTGCTTTTAGTATATAATGTTAACTTATGTAAGTAAATTGACGTTATCGTCTCATATTTCTAATTGTAATGAAATTATTAATAAGCTTAAAACAATAATAAATGCCTTAAATCTTAAATTTGAGATTTCTAAATCTCAAATTATGGTTGTTTCTGGTCGAGATAAAAGTTTTGATCAGATAATTTATGATAACATTAAAATTGACAATCATGTGTTTAGTTCTACTGATCACATAAAATATTTTGGTTTCATTATAGATAATACGTTAAATTATAATAAGCATATACAATATATAAATAATAAAACCAACAAATATTATTAGATATTTAATGCTCTTGGTGGTAAATTATGGGGACTTAACTATAAATCTAAGGTAATTCTTTATAAAGGTTTAGTACCTTCATTATATACATATTGTGCTGGTGTCTACTTCAAACATTTAACTAAGCAGCAAATGCATAATGTAATTTGTAACTGCCGTAAATAATTACATTATGCATTTGCTGCTTAGTTAAATGTTTGAAGTAGACACCAGCACAATATGTATATAATGAAGGTACTAAACCTTTATAAAGAATTACCTTAGATTTATAGTTAAGTCCCCATAATTTACCACCAAGAGCATTAAATATCTAATAATATTTGTTATCTTACCTATTGATCTTTATATTAAAAAAAGATCTTTAATTTTTAATGCTAAAAAAAATAATTATGGTGTCATAAGTAAAATAGTTCTTAAACAGTTGAATACACAAATTTTAAATGAATTTAGTGTAAGATACAAAATTTTAACAAAAGATAAATTAATTAGTAAATTTTTTCCGAATGTAATAGATCGTTTTAAAAATAAAAAGATTATAGTAAATTTTTACATGACTCAGATACTTTCTGGTCATGGTTCCATTGGATATTATTTGAATAAATTAAATATAATCGGTGATAATAAATGTCACAACTGCAAGTGTAATGTAGTTGAAAATGTGTAACATATAATATACAAATGTAACAAACATGATCACCTGAGGCAGTTGTATAGTATTGATTGTACGCTTAAACCGAATGAAATTATTTTATTAAACCAATTTCCGGTTTTTACCTTGGAAATATTTAAAATTAAGTACTTTTAGAGATAATCGCTACTAGTAGCAATAAGCAAAAATTTTCATGCTACTACAGTTTTTTGTTTCAATTGTAATGTATATGTTAAATATATAATAAAAAATATATATATATATATATATATATATCATCTAATCTCGCTCGATACCGAGTATGATTTTTTCCACCTAATCTTATCAATGCTTGTGCCGCATATGAGGGACCAAACTTTTTAATGTTCTCTAATTTTTTTACAGTATCGATTCATACTTTGCGATTGTGGGCGTTGTTTTCCCAAGTGTTCTTTTTCGGCTGGATGTCGACTTTTTTTTTAAATCATCCGCAATGACATCTTTAAAACGTAGTCGTGGTCTGCCGAGCAGCCGTTTACCATTAACCAGGACACCGTATATCATCCTTTTTGGAATCCGATCGTTATCCATTCTGAGCACGTGTCCCGTCCATTTCATGCGTTTCGCTGCCACCATCTGACTTATTGCGCTACAATTTGTTCTAGCTAGTACTTCTTCATTTGAAACATGGTCAACCCATCTTAATCGAAGAATTCTCCGCAGAAACCGTTGATGACACGTATCTCTTCTTCACCTCTTTCACCATTATCGGTCATGTTTCACCTCCATAAAGAAAAACCGGTATGACCATTGCTCTGTATACGACCATTTTAGTTCCAACCGATAACGCTCTGTTGTTAAACCCACGCTGTTGCAGTTTGCCATAGGCGCTATTAGATTTTTTCAACCGTGATGAAATTTCGTCATCGCATTTCTGTTTACCACGCTACATAGGTAGTTCAACGCTTCCGCCAAGCGTATTTTATTGTCACTTATTTCTATGCCTACCGAATCGTCGTTGATTAGTACAAATAATAAGCCTACCTATGTATATAAGTTGACGCACATAACGCTACAAAACGTGGTTTGAAGATGGGTGTTAGTAGCGTAGCGCGGTACATGCGTACGGGACATTTTACATATCCGCCCGTTACTTCCTTGACACACACAACGCAGCAAAACGTGGTTTGATAGGGGGGGTGATGGTATATATATGTGCGTGCATGGGTATATACACGTGTATATATATATATATATGTATCCGTCTGTTATTTCCGCTCGCTTGCTCTTTTTGCAGGTTAACTCCCCATGTATAACGCGTCAATAGAAGTTTCATTTCAATAAACCTTTTTAGTTATTAAGTCACTTTCAAGTAGACAAAAATAAAAAAAAAAAAATACAAAACGGCTGAAATAAAATATAATAAAATAACTAATCTAAATACCGTTCTGATTAGAGACTGAGCTGTGTCAATAAACTGACCTCCTAAAGTGATAAACAATATATTTAAGCAGCATATCTATACATAACCACGCCCAATTACCAGTCAAAATGATTAGATTTATCATATACACCTTAAAACGATATCTTCATCGAAATTTATAATCGAATTTAATGTAAATTATTTTCATCTCTTTCTTTTATTATTTTCATTTCCTTTATAATGTTTCCCCGTGTATAAAATTTTATAATTTCGGTTAATATTATCGATTTGATAATTTAATTCTTTACGAGACGTTTTCCGAATAATGTATTTTCTACACGTGTATATTTCTTGAAATTAATTGCGATTTTTATGTATATTTCCGAATTTCTTATAATATCTCTATTTTGTTCTTATCGAATGATTTCAATAACGTGATTCCTTATCGCTAAATCTACGTTATATTAGTCGAATACTTTTATTATTTTATACGTACGACTTCCTACGTAATTAATTGAACTTAATTATTTTTCGACACTTCAAGATTTCTTTTACGTTTTTTCAACTACATTATAGTTGAAAAAACGTTATTTATTTTAGTATGTTTTTTCTTTGTCGACTTTACCACTATCTGTTAAAATTGTTTTTGATTTTCCTTAAAATGCCTAACTTATCCATTTTACATGCAACATAGAAAGTTTTTCATCATGATTTAATTCTTAATTATCATGGAGAAATCAGTGGCACCCCCGTAAATAATGCCTTGAACTGTGGCTCATTTTGTACGTAAAAATAAACGTACAATAGTTCGGCAACAAACAATACGACCATGATTTTGTATATATATATATATATATATATATATATATATATATATATATATATATATATATATATAGATATATATATATATTGGTTAATCAGGTTGATTTTTAAATTCAGAAAACTGATTCTTTTTTCGTATATGTCTAACGCGAATTGAACGTTTCTATTATAGTTATTTAGATTAAATATAAAAAGTGTTCAACATATTATTCCTATCATCGTTATTCCATATTATTACGACATCGTCGACATATCTTTTCTATAATTTAATATTATTTATAAATATATTAGTATTTCTAATATAATGCTTAGTGTGTTCATATAAATATAAGCTAGAA
This sequence comes from Coronaproctus castanopsis, assembly GCA_032883995.1. NCBI lineage: Eukaryota > Metazoa > Arthropoda > Insecta > Hemiptera > Monophlebidae > Coronaproctus > Coronaproctus castanopsis. The sequence goes on along the minus strand of CM065052.1, from coordinate 236,976,343 downwards.
TGGGTGATAGTGGAGATGCCCCATCACTAACCCACTGTTTTGTTTATAATATTTATTTCGAAGCTGGAAATAATTGCCTTTAAACATATCAAATTTAGTGATTTTAACTTTTTCTTCTTCTTCATTCTATACCTTTCGAGGGCATAGAAGTTCTTAAATTATATTTACCTCTCTCTTGCATACTGAAATACCTTTCGGAGGGCGTAGAAGATCCTCAATTATATTTACCTTTCTCTTCCATACTGAATGAGCTCATATGCTGAGATGAAATTGATCTACTTCTTTATGTTCTTGATTCAATTTGTTCAGCGCCTTTATGCAATTCGTTTCCCCTCAATTTGGTTGTAAAAGTCTGTATCGCTGTTCTTTAACCATTCCTGTTTTCTTCTCTGTTATTCATTTTTTCAACGTTCTCATTGACTTCGCTATTTATACGACTTTCTGATTTGGTATTTTAGAAGTCCATGTTGAGAATTCTGCTTCGTATTATTCAACACGTCGTTTATCGATTGGGACAGCTGCTTCTATACCGTATAGCAATATAGGTTAAGAACAAAGAAGAAATTTTCATTTATTTACATAAATTAAACAATTTAGCACTGAACTAGTGATTGTTTTATGCTTAGATTTAAGGAACGATTGCATAGTGGATTCTTCATATTGTTAAATACTGATCAAGCTTGGGCACATCTGCTTTCATCTTCGCTAGGTCCAGCTGGTCTGTTATGATACGGCTAAGATATTTTGCATTTATTTACTCTCTTCAACGTTTCATCATTAATTGTAATTGAAGCATAATCAATTTTCATATTATTAAATGTCGTTCCATTTTTGTCTTTTTTACACTAATTTGGAGGTTGTACGACTTCCCGACCGAGTTTAATTTATTAAGCAAGGAGTGGAAACTGTATAGAGCATCTGCCGATATATCGAGTATAATTTATTATTCTCCCATTATTGAAGAAAAACAGTTTTGCTCGGCCGCCTCTCTCGACGTAACACAGGCTTTCGATAAAGTCTGGCATGAAGGTCTCATCGTCAAAATGTGTAACCTCTTGCCGAGTAAATTTAAGTTAACACTTAACTTTATGAACCTTGTTATGCATATCTCATTTTTTCAAAAGAATACATAGAACAATAATAATAATTATTATTATTATAACGATAGTATTGTATACGCTTACTCTAATGGATATGTATTTCCAATGGGAGAATTTCGTATATATATATATATATGTATATATATATATATATATATATATATATATATATATATATATATATATATATATATAAAACAATTATTCATTTATAGTTGAAGTCCGCTTATTAAAAAAAAAAAAAAAATAGAATAAAAATTATTGATTCTATAATTTACTAATTATGATAATTTTACGACCGATTAAATTATTCAGATTATTTTACGAAATCGCGAAAAACCTTTTAGACTTACCTACGACTTTTAAGTAAACGTGTTGGCTAATATGAGGCGTCGCGCTAACTTGACATTCGTAAATTCCGGAATCCCTCAATTGAGGATATTTGATCATCAGCGTCCAACTGTCGGACGATTGTGGATCGTTAATCGTACGAAATCGTTGATCGCTCGTATACGTGTATCTACCGACGGTTAGCAGATGAACGTCTCGATGTCGTACCCACGATACCTGATGAAAATTTAAATATCGACCGTTTCATTTTATAATTCGTATCGAAAATGTTTAAAATAAAATATTTTTTAATGTCCGCCAAGTGAAAAGAAATTATTTATTTTTATAACTACAAAAAAAAAAAATTCGCTTTCAGTAAAACAGCGTTAACCTTGCTTATAATTTTGTCTCATTCGAACTAAATCGCAAGTATCAGTGTCGGTTTAAACGTTAAAAGTTTTTGCGACAAAAACAATGTGGTTTTATCGAAAGTAAATAAATTGATATGAACACAATCGTAGTGTGTAATTCGGGTAATTAAATCGTTCGCAACAAATCTTTTACTAAGCCATTATCAATTGGACACTACCAATAAAATATGAAAATATATATACAATTTATAAAAACAAAATATTAAAATATAATATAAGAAAATATTTAATTTATATGTAATTTTATTTTATTTATGTCCACACGATAATGGCTTAATAGCCGAAAAGCTTCGTGATCTTTTTATACAGAAAAATTTTGATATTTTTAACTATTTTCTCGTTTTTTATTTAGTTTTTAAAAATCTCATTACATTCCACGCTATCCAAATGATGAAAATTTAAAAAATTCAATAAATGTCCGGTTAAATCGAAAAAATATCTGTAAAACTTTACTCTTAAAAGACGGTATTATTAGTAATATTTACGTTTCGAAATTAAACTTTTATTTTTTAAATAACTATAGGGTATTGTTTCTAGCGCGAAGAAATTACTATATTAGTATTAATTTATTACGTCTGACTTGATTTTTACTAGTTCATTCGTAAATTCCCGCGAGAGTTACACCAATTAACTTTAGCAAAATTCCATCTTGGTTCGTTTACAGACTTTACGGAGATAATTTTCACTTCCATAGTTTTCATTTTCCATTGGTCGTAATCACCCGAAGGGACGTCGTGGCCGCAATTCATGTCATCGTTTCTTACACTAATGTAATCTATTCCTGTTTTCAGCCTCTCACGTACATTCCACGAAAGATTTCCCTGTTGCTTTCTTTATGGTATCGGTCCATCTCGTGTATACTCGTCCTCGACGTCGTTCTCCAGGCGCCTTTCCCTCTATAATTAATCGCTTAATAGATTTCTGTCGCCGCATAACATAAATAATTGCAACATTTTCGTTTGGAACCGGCTGGTTAATTATTTTGTAATTTTCAGCCCGTATAATATTGACACATTTGTTTGTTCCGTGGTATTCTCGATATCCGTCGCTAAACCCACATTTCAAAGATGTGCGCGTGTTTTTTATCTACCGCTTTTATTGCGTTGGTTATTCGAGAATCTAGATTCAACATGTTTAAGTTATATATAATTGTATGCGAAACACGTCTTTAGAAAAACAATTTCCAGCGCGAGATATCGCGTTAAACTCAACGGGAAAACAATAAATAATATTCGATATGCAAATGATATTAATCTAACAGATGATCTTCATGGGTTTCAATACTTGCTTGATAAACTGAACTCAATCGGATCCTACATATTAATATGAAAAAGACAAAATAGATAATAGTTGGAAGGCAGAAAATTGATCAGGCTTCAATTCAAATTGATGATGAAACGATCAGGAGAGTAGATAAATTTAAATATCTCAGCTGTATCGTAACATATCAGCTAGTCATGGATACCGAAGATAGATGTTATCAAGCTCGATCAATATTTAACAACATTAAGAACCTACTATGCGATAGATCATTAAATTTAAATATACGAAAATGACTGATTTAATGTTACGTCTACCCTAATATTGCTGTACGATAAACGACAAATTGACCTATATGAAACATCGAAAACGTGACTATATAGAAAAATGCTCAAGATATGGCAGACTTCTAAAATACAAACCAGAAAGTCGAATAAATGACGAAGTCGAAGAGAATGTTGAAACAATGGATAACAGAGAAGAAAACAAAATATTTAATGTTAGAGGACAGGCTTACAACATATAATGTGAAGAAAAATTGAGGATGTAGAGAATTGCAGAAAGGGTGTCAGAAGTGGACTAATGTAATCTCAGTACAGGAGCTCATGTAATATTTCGAGAGCCGTCGCCCTTGAAGGGTATAGCAAAAAGAAGAAGATATGTATATATATACACCTCTCACGTAGGTTTTGAATAAATGCAAAGGACTGAAGTCTATTCTACCTTATCCAGTGAAACGTGTCCGGATTCTTATGCTAGAATTAAGTCATCATTCGCTGACATTGGACAGGTTTGTAAACGTTTACAAGAAAAGCATCCTTCAACTTCGATAGCAGTTTACGTATCGTATGCCTTATATTTCACCTTGTAAGAAATGGTGATTTCTCAATGCAGGTAACTACTCGGAACGGTTTACGGTGGACTACGCAGCCATTGTAGAGAAATTGGTAATTTAGCTTATTTGGAACTTTTCCCATTTGATGCTGTCTACTACATCGGTGTATTTTTTTCGGTGAATTCGCATTTAGCCCTGCTAATTTCTTCTACAAGCTAAAGGATTCGAACGTGTGAATTCCGATCTTCGACACGAGGCAACTCTGAAAAGAACTATTTCTATTCGGCTCATTATCCGGCTTGCTTGTCTTTTGTCTTCCGTCGGCATGTTCCATTTAAAACGAAATCTTTTTTTTCTTTTTATTATACTAATCACGAAAAATTCCTATCTGACACTTTTGATAAGTATATATGTTATTGATTAACAATAAATCTTTCCTATCTCTGTTCGGTTTCATTTTTCGTGTACAATTTTTCGTATTGAATCGTACAGCGTTTTTTTTTTTTTTTTTATCTATAGAATCACTAAACAGAATATTTTATTTCAGCCACATCGAATTGAAAGTTTTTCGTTAATTATTTTCTAATCACTCGTTTATTTATTAACAAAAAGTTGTATTTCATCGACTTATAGGAGAATTCCAGAGTAATGAAACAATCGCGAGTGAAACCCGTGTATATAATGTTTCAAAATTATTTTCCCATCTGTATTAATTATTGCAGAGGCTAGATTCGTTAATTATTTATTTTCTCTCTCATTCGAAGCGACCACACTATAGTACGCTAATTGAGCTCTATATCGCAGTATTCCGTAATTATCTAATCCGGCGTAACACACCCATATTCTGCTGTTCTCACACCCATTACTCGTATACATCTGTATTCATATTTCTATTTTTCAGCGAAAAAGATTAACTATTTTTCCTATAATCTTCATTTGATTTATCAATCGATCTACGTACGTAAATATATAATTAAAATTATGTTAGGGTGACCCAGAGAAGAGGAACCGTTTTGTTTTTTGAATTCCGCAGTTGGTAACACTGCTACAACCCCAAATCGCGTGCTCTACGTTTAGTGTAGAGATTCGTTTTTATCCAGTTTAAGTTATCACGGCATATTTTATGAAGGGGAATACTTTAACGTACACGAGACCTGGAACAGGTAAAAACTCAGATTTCTGAAGAAATTACAAAAATTCAACGACCCACGCTAGAAAAAGTGTTCGAAAGTTTTGTAAAAAGACCGAATGAATGTATTGTTGCAAATTATCGTGTTGCGTAGATGATTGTAGGCTAATGTCTCGTTTTTCTATTTTTAAACAAAATTTCACTCAAATTGAGTTATTCAAAAAACAAAACCATCCGTCTTCTCTGAGTCACCGTATATTTTCACATTCTCGTCTCATTTTCTTTAAGCACTTCGTCAAAATGTATAATTTCTTTTGGGGGGAAAAAAGAAATGATAATATACGACTGAAAGCGTTAATTATTGTCGTTATTTATTATTTAATTCGTTCCGATATATAGTACTATATTTCGTTATTTCGTTTGTCGCGACATTGTTTAATTTTTGACGCCTATCTTTACTGGAATTTTCCAGTTTTACTTTTCCGACTGGAAAACTGTATAAAATTTAATCTACAAAATTTCAAAGTAGGGTCGTCGTAGGTAAATTGTTCGTAAAAACCGGCCGGTTTAAAAGTCGTTAAAAGTTAAACACGGTCGAATTTAAATATTCCCATTGGGATGTGGAACGATATTACTTTGTACCACGTAAGCTTTAAACCCGAACGGTCGACCGCTAATTTATATACGGGCTTTTTAGCGGTTAAAGTTCATTTTGCCAGTCACGAATACGCGTAACTGCTATTAACTTTTAATAGAGACAGACTACTCCGCCGCCTGCCTGCTGCTGACCCCTCTTTAGTGTAAACATATCCTCTTACGGGACTAAATAATTCGCGAAAAGAACGAGTTTAAACTACTCTTAATGAATGTACATAAATATAATAAGGTTAGTTTTTTAAGTAAATAGCCCGTTGCGTTATTTTCTTTGCATTCGAAACGGGCCAGCGTTCGAGGTACTAATTACATGCAATCCAGGTACGCGTATGAAGTTATACGGATACATATAAAATACGTATACATAATATTAATGCGCAACGTGTTCGTTTCTATATGAGCTCCGATTTGCTGACAAGTTTCTAGACGACTTATCTTTTTCACGTTTAAATAAATGATGAAATGAACAAAAATATTATTTGAAAGAATTTTAATCAATTCAGACGCATATGTGTTTGTGTGTATGTATACATAATTCATTCATATAACATGGAGAGAGAATATGTAGTATATACCTATATGTATTATTTCTTACGTAGTAAGGGTTATTATGTGTATAAACCACAAAACATTTGTATTTATAGTGATTTTTATACTGTTTTCCTTTTTTTACTTGAATATTTACAAGTTTTTTTATAAATAACTGCCTTTTAGGAAAAGACAGTTACACTACTACAATCTTCATAGGTTAAAACTTTGATAATTTAACGTGTTGTTTAAGCTGATCCAGTGATCATTAATTATGAATATGGAGTTCGATAGAACTATAATTATTATTTAACTACAAATTAGGTCCAATGGATGTGTTCGCTTAATCTCACATCATTTGCGGTGTCCAGTAACCGTGTAACTTCTTTATTAGTGTAGCCATGCAGTCTCTGTTCGTGTTTGATTGCAAAGTTGTGAATGATGTCATTAATTTGTTGAATGATCAAATCATAATGTACATGCGGCTGATGAATGTAAATAAGAACATATGTTCATTTGTATTATACGAAAGCATTTGATCAGGTCAGTTTGGGTAAGCTTTTTCCTCTCCTTGAGCAAATAAAATGCCCCCAACGCATATTAAACTTGATATATAATTTATACATACGTCGAACGGCGATTATTAGAGGATATATCTAAACCCGCAAAAATAAATAAAGGAGTACGAGACAAGGTTGTTTGTTATCTCCATTCCTTTTCAACGTATACGCGGAACTTGTGTTTTAACTCTATAAACCACATATTGAATTCACTTAGGCGGAGAAAGACTTCAAACGATATCATTTGCAGACGATCAAGCTATAATACTACAAAAAATGGTGGTACGCACCTTAAGTGATACAGGAAAGCAGTTTGGGTTAGAAATAAATGTTGATAAAATTAAAATCATGATCTTTCGTAAACATCCTAACCGTTTTCAATTGGAAATTAATGGTCAGAAAATTCAACAAGTGCAAAGATTCAAATATCTCGGTCAGATTATAACGGAAGACTTGTATTGCGATACAGAAATAAACTCAAGAATTAGATTAGCTAAGCTAGCCTGGCAAGAAAAGCGAAACATATTATGCCAAAAAGTCAATACCGTTAAAACTACGTATATTGTTAAAACTTACGCGTGTATCGCTTTACTGCGTCGAAACGTGGACACTGAGCAAAATGAATGTTCAAAAATGGCGGGCTTTTGAAATGTGGTGTTGGAGGAAGATACAAAGAATAAGTTGGACTGAAAAAGTTTCGAATGAAGAAAGAAAAGAAGATTAACCTGGATGGGGCATGTACTCTGACATGGTGATCTGTTGCGCGATGTAATAGAAGGAGAGATTCCAGGGAAAAGAAGTCGTGGTAGACAACGAAATACTTTCGTGACAACATTGTTGCATGATACAGGCACAAATCAATACTGGAAAATGAAAAAAACTGCAGAGAATCGGTTGGTCTGAAAGTTAGTCCTAGAACTGCCTAACTTATGATAATGATGATCAGTGGCGTAGCCAGACTTGTTTGAAGAGGGGGGTTCAAACAAAACTAAATTATAATAGTAAACCCAAGTTAAATTGAACTTTAAGTAAATATCCAAAACTCAAGTAGGTTAAACCCCAAAGCAATTCAACTCATCAGAGATATTTTTATACTTATTAGACGTTATGTAATTCTATTAGAAGCAATAGACGGCAGAAATATTTAACGTCACTGGAACACACTAACATCATGTTATTGAGGACAGAGGGAGATGGTTAGACAGTGCAATAAATTCCGCGAAAAAATAAACGATAAATAATGATTTTATATTTTTTGAAGGAATAATATATAGTAATACTTAATTAAATTTAAAATTTAAACTCTATTCTTCGCGTTTTCCTACAAAATTCTTCTAGTACCCCCTCTGGCGTGATTTCAGTGTCAGTGGTTGTATTAAGATGCGCCAATCGGTTTAATCTTTGCTCGCTCATCGTATTTCTTAAATAGGTTTTTAAACACTTTAATGAGCTTTCTACGTAAGCGCTTGAAATTGATAGACAGCAGAAAATTTTCAATAATTTCTATACATTTGGATACAAATCAGCATGACATCGTTCCATTAATTCTGTTACTTTCATTATTTCTGCGTTCCGAGCTGCATACATTTTGATTAGTAGTATTCGCCATAATTCAATTTCCGCTTTGACTTCGACAGAACTTCATAACTTACCCCATTGTACTCGATCGAATGTTTTCTTCCAGCGAAATAATAATCATATTTGCCACCGACTCTCGTTCAGTAATCGGCAGCATTCAAAAAATCAGCATCCGGTGATCAAGGAGATAATCGGTATCCTATCCACCGGTCATTCCCTTCGACCATTATTTATTGAACGTAACCGATATGGTCTTCCATCAGCATTACAACAATTTTAGCCGGTCAAACAGTAGCGGCGTTCCTACGTGGAACCGGCCTGTTTCAATAACTATAGCTTCACACATCCGTGCCTCTAGCCTCGTAGCAGTATACCTCACGTAAATGGATCATCATCATCGAATGTTTTATGGTAATCCACAAACGAGACATATAAAAATTCAACTCGAATTGATTTTTATTCGGATAATGTTGTATATACCTCTCTAATCTTTCTGATTTATTTTCTGTAGCATTTTGTATAAATGCATGTGATATGAAGCTTATTGTTCCAAAATATTCGCACGTTATATATATATATAATCAATTTATGTAAAATTGGAGGACAATAAATTTTTTATTGTCTTAAGATAACCACCTTATTTTTCTGGCACGTAATATATATTTCTATCTCGGCATTCCTTTTCTCTTTATTACATTCAGTTATTCGTGTCAACTTTTTATTTATCGTGGGTTTGTAGACGATACTTTATCGATATCAGGGTGATTAAATGAACTACAAATAATGTTAAATGAACTGAACGAGGTAGAAAAGAATTCAAACAAGTCGAAAATTTTATTTTTTGCGCGTGTAACTGAAATAATAATAAAATAAGAAAATTTGAAGGAAATGCATGGAAGTACGACGAAGAATGTAGAGCGCACAATTGTACTTATTCGAAGGATATAGCTGTGTTTAAAATACAGCTTAAACGAACAATACGATAAAAGATTAAAAAGTAAAGTACCGCAATGCCGGTGTCTTGCCTACTCTCGCGTATATTTGTCAGAAACGTAAGGTAATTTAGAAAATAACGAAAAAGCAAAATGCGCCAAAGAGATTCGCTGTTAGTTATAAAATTAAAATGTAGATTTATCAAGAATAGACCGAAATATGGTGATAATTTTAGCGGAATAATGAAAAGCTTAAAATGGGATTGGATAATAGCTAAGGGGGCTAAAAAGGATAAATGAACGAAAACGGATAGTTGTAGTTGTAACAAAAGAAAACCATGGGGGGACGGGAAAACAAATTATGAACATGCTCGGAAATGAACCGGCTTGAATGAAAAAAATAAGAGCCTCGTGCTCGTTACCATAATAATTATCGTTATAAGCAATTCTCATATATGCAGTGTAAGATTAGTCACTGGAATGATTAATTATTGACGTTTTAAGAGAATTTAATTTTAATCCCTTTTCGCATTGAAATTCATAGAGCCGAGATTCTTCACACGCGCGGCGGGTAGAACTGACAATCGTCGGTACAACCGATTTTTCTTTATTCGTCTCTTTTAAACGATAAATTTTCTTAGATCCTATCCAAATTAAATATTTTTCATGCGTATCTTTTATTAATAGTTTAAAATTGATATTATCGAACTCTACCGAGTCTGTAACCTGGATGTATATACATTTTCAAAACACGAGATTTTAACATTTCGACATTTAGCCAGTAATCTTTCATTCTTTATTAACAGCTGTACGTGCTATATATTTCACAGAGCCTAATGATTTTTTTTTCCATAATGTACTAAAATGAAGATTTTGAATTAGTAAGTCGTAGTTTTAACGAACATCTATAAAAATTCACGACCTAGTAACGAGTAGAAGAAGCGAAAAATATCATCTTCTTGCCTTTTCGCGGTTAAAATTGTGCGACAACGTCTAAACAGCGAGACGTAATTAATTAAAAACGTTTTTAGTCATCATCCAAATCGATTGACAGCTAACCTACTTAGTGAATAAATACCTAAAAGATTAAAACGGGAAAAAATCATAGATCTGGTTTGAGTACAATTAATATTACTCTAAGGCGGTTGGATTTGCTAATGGGCAAAATCTTCATCTTCTGATATATACCTACATAAAATCCGGTAGATGATTGTATTTAAATCAGTTCTGGATTAAAGGGAAATTAAAAAAAAAAGTTTTTTGTTTATTTTGTTCATTTTTTTTTTTTAGACAAATTATCATCAGTCTTACAATAAAACGAGATAAGTACTATACCGACCGAAAAAATAAATATATAAAACGATGCTACCGCTCGATAAAAGCCATCGTCTTCAAAGACGTTTGTAGGATGGGTGGGTAGAGAAAACCGGAATTGATTAGATAGCTCTAGAGCACTTTTCCAGGCGATAGGCAACAATTTCTCTCGATTCGGTCTGTAAATCCCCTCAACCCCATTCCGCTTTAAACACCCTCCCTTCCTTCGTTAACTATTTCGAAGACGGTTGTCGAATTTTCCAACAACGTAATACAAAAAAAAAAAAAAGAAAAAAAGTCGAAGTCGATGGACAGGATCGTTTAATATAACGAGGCATCCTTCCTCGTTGGTAGCAGCAAGCTACGGTAAAATTTCTTCGATTAGCATCTCGACGACGTGCGTTCTACCGCCACCACTATTTTTAGCACGAGGGGATGGATGATTTGAAATCCGTATAGGATATAGAAAATATTGAGAACGTGCGCGCGTTGTAATAGACGTAACGGTGTTTTCATTAAATACTACAACCGGCAGCCTGGTGGAGTTTCTGACATTTTTCTAATTACTTTCGTCAGACGAGAGGCGATTAATCAACCGTTATTTTGTTTTTCGTTTAATGAGATCTTCTTGTTCTTTCGGGGGCTGAACAGGAATTCCTGCGCAATCCACGAACTATGCACTCGACCGTAGAAGGAAACTTTTCGTACAACCAACAAAGACTTCCTAAATTACGTTCAACCTATTATTATTATTATTATTATTATTATTATTACGAATATGGTTATTAATTTTATCTGAAGAAAGACTTTATGAAATCTAATTTCGTTATCAGTATTTTTTAATATTTCATCATATCAAATTATATTATTAGCATTTATGCCCATTAGCGGAAGTTTACGGATTATACGTTTATTGTGCAATTCCGATAACATAAAAATAAAATTATTTGATTTAATTTGATTTTTATTATTATCATAATAATAATAATAATAATAATTATTATTATTATTATGGAATGTTATTTAAAATAATGAATATTACGATGCAAAATTCTGTAATGCTGAAATCGAGTGTTTTGGGACTGTATCTTTTTTTAATATAACGAATTATGTAATCAAAGTATCAAACAGCGAATATTATTTCGACGATGGTTTCCCCACGTATGTCGGTTTATATTGCAAAATTTATTTCAGCTGAGGATTGAGAATCAATCGACCTCGTGTGGTGTTTGATTTTAGACCCGGACTTCAAACTTTAGACTCTATCATTCTCGAATAAAAAGTTCACCTTCCTAGACATTTGACAACGTTCGTATTTCCGCCTTATATCAACAATTAGCAGCTCTAGATATACCGACGATATTAAGTTATTGACTCCTTAGTTACATAAATTTATTCCAGCTCTGGATTGAGAATCAATCGCCCTCGTGTGGTGTTTGATTTTAGACCCGGACTTGGAACTTTAGACGGTATTGCGTAATTAGTTAATGATATTTATCTATCATTCTCGAATAAAACGTTCATCTTCCTAGACATTAAAGGCGAATTTGACAACGTTCGTATTGCCGCCTTATATCAACGATTAGCAGTTTTAGATATACCGACGACATTAAGTTCCCTTAGCAGAAAGTTACATTAATCCGGTCACTAAACAAGTACTCTTTAGAGTTACATCTATTGGGCTGCCTCAAGGTTCAGTTTAGCAGATGGGCTGAATACATCAATGGATGTATTCCCCATACAAGAAGATGTTACTCTTCATGGATAGTCAACATAAAAATTCGTTGAGAAATACATATATATAGTTTTCATAAGTAAAATCAAAAAATTTTATATTCAAATTTTAAATGAATTTAATGTAAGATATAATACATTAACAAAACGTAAATTAATAAATTCTCTCCTAACGTAACAAATCGTTTTAAAAATAAAATGGCTACAGTAAATTACTACACGACTCAGTTACTTTCAGATCTTGGTTTTATTAGATATTATTTAGATAAATTAAATGTAATTGGACAACGTTGCAACTGCAACAAGAATGAAATAGAAAATGTTCATGTAACAAGTACTACCACCCGCGACAATCGTGTAGAAGTGTCAATTCAATAAAACTATTTCATCAAACCTGTTTCCAATTTTTGTCTCAGAATTATTTAAAATTAAGTATCATCATCATCATCGGTGGCTCGTTTCGAGCATCGTGGAATCCTCATGAACGTGTTTGGCCGCCATGTAGTTCGATCTGTTGCCTGGTCCGTCATTTCCCGTATTTTCTTTTAATCCTATCTATATAGCTTATTTTTCGACGACCTTTTACCATAGCCGTCATAATAATTTTTTCCAATCCATCCTGTCGTATGATATGTCCAGCGTATGCTGTTATCCGTCTCTGTACCACGGTTTGTAATCTCTGATCCACCTTAATTTCTTGAAATATTGACAAGTTAGTTTTTTAAGCAGTCCATGTTATCCTTAGCATTCGCCTCCAGCAGTGCATTTCAAGCTTCCGTCCTTTGCGATCAACCTTCTTAAGTATACAAATCTATCAACCACTTGTAAGCCATCTATACTTTGTGGACTATGTGATTGACTGTTGCTATCTATAATCATTATCTTGGTCTTATTTCTGTTTATATATATATATATATAATCCATGTTCTTTACTTATGCTTTCCAATTTTCCGAGGAAACTGGCCAGTTTTTGTTTCTGTCCTATATTTTCTGGCAAATTTCATATAGGACCTCCACTGCTATATTGTCTAACAATTTAATCTTCTCCTGCTGCCTTCTGGGTTTTTAGCTTCTGCAGGGCTAGAGCCTGGTTTCATTTTTCAGCAGCGGTGAGTCTTTTTCAGTTATTGTAACTTCCGTTTCCATTGTGTTAATCCCCTTTTCATCAGTTCTTCACAATACTTCCGCCATCTGGATATCTATTTTTTCTCCCTCGTTTTTTATTATCGGATACTGCCGTGTAAAATGTCTTGTTATTGGTCTTATCTTCCGAAACATGTCTCTGGTCTGGTTATTGTTCTTATGGTCTCCGATGTCCTTACATATGTTGTTTATAAAATTGTTTTTAATCAACTTTGCACATTTGTTTAATTTGTTTATGTACCTCGCGATACTTCCTGAGATGTTCTTCACATTTCCAGCCATTAATCTTGATTTGTTTCCTTTTATTTATTATCTTCAATGTTTCATCACTAATCTATGCTTTCCTTTTACGTCAAGATTCACTGTAGCCTTTTGCTACCTGTTCCAGAACGTTCTTTGTAGCTTCCTACATGGTGTTGGCATCTCTTCATCGGTTGTCAGCCAATTTTTGTGCTGCTTCTTGTTTGTACCCTGTGTGGGAGCTTAGGTACCGTATGTCCGTATAGGTTTCGACGTTTGACATTTGCATAACTTTAATTCTGCAGCTAGTAGCTGATGATCGCTTCCACAATCTTTGCCCGGATAAGTCTTAGTATCTTTGACTGTATTTCGTTACCTATTATCAGGTGAGCTCCATGTGTGCAAACAACCTATGATGGTTCTGGAATAAAGAATTACATATAAACATCCCTTTGCGGGCGCAAAACTGTACCAAGCATTCGCCTCTATCATTTTCTTTCCCTAGGCCAAATTTTCCTACTATGTTCCGTAAATTATCGTCCTGAGTAGTATCGCCAATTTTTGTATTGGAGTAGCCAGCAATTATGGTAATTTCGCGGGGGACGGTATCCTCGTCATAGTTCCTTCCAAGGCTGCATAGAAATCGTCTATACACCTTCGCTCGTTGGAGCAAAGATCTGTAGTATATTCAGGTTGACAGGATATGCTTTTATCCTAACCTTAATTATCCGACCGTTTAACTGATTACTTTGTTGCGAGAGACCAAAGTATTAAACTGTATTACCATTGCTGCTAATAAAATGCCCTTTACCTTTCCAGTGCGTTTCAGATATGCCAACCGCTGTGTATTTATTTATTTCTTTTTCGACTACAGTCAGCTTCCCCCTGCTTTATTTAGTCCGCGTACGTTCCACGTTCCAATTTTGTTGAAAGTTTCCCACATATTCATTCCAAAAATTAAGTATATATATAAAATGGCCACTGATAGCCGTAATCTAAAATTTTTTGTTTCATTCTTTTTTAATATATATATATATATATTTATAGTCAAAAAGTGAATTTGACGGATATTACTTTTCAGGGAATTTAACGGTCGCGCTTGACCTTCGGGTTAGGCGCCGTTTCAGGAAATTCCTAACAGACGTAAATCTTACGGCGCTGCTAGACAATTCTTTCCGAGTTACGCACACACCTCCGAAGATTGTTTAATACTTTATAACATCGCGTTAAAATTACTATTTAACAATTTACTAGAAATTCGTAGCACGTTCCTACTAAAAACACCAACTTAGGCGTTACACGCACTCGCGTCGACGAATGAATTAAGTCCGTACAGTAGGAAGTATATGACCCCCTCCCCATTTATTTTCAGAATTAAGCCGTACCCCCGTTCGATGATCGATGATGATGACCAGAATTTCGCCGGTATTTATATCCTTCCCCCTTTCTCTATAGGAGGCTGCTGCCAATTTTTTTTTTACTCAATTTTAAATTTCGACACTATCCTCCGTTAGGTTGATTTCTTTTTTCTTTTTGTTTTGTTCATCATTACAGGACCTGCATACATTCCGGCTTTTTTTTTTTTTTAAGTTTCGTCCGAAATAGCTTTACACAGCTTACACGTCACTCGTGACATCGGTCGTTCCTATGTTTATATGCATAAATATATGTATAATATACACGTACAGGTATAATCATGTTTTAGTTTCGAAGTAAATGGATACGGTTGCTCATATCTGAGAGAAAAAAATCGACTAATATGCCGAACACGTTTCTAACCATCAACGCTGTTTTCCGCGACTACCACCATGGTTGCGGTTTCATTTTTTATAATACGTTCTATATTTCCTCTGGGTTTTTTTTTGTCCATTTTCCTCGGGAAAAACGTGTTTCCATCGGAGTTTGACCGCTACTAAATTCTCCCAAGTTTAATTTATATTTTCGGTAGTTTCCTATTCCAGCTTGTTACTGACGAGAGATCGGGATTAAAAATTGTAGATTTATAAAACCCGGATCGTGTCCTGTAATTTAAACACGTATTTTTTTTGTTCGTTATTGCTATTTCGGTCGCAATAATAAAGAATTTTTTTTTTACCTGTTCGTCGTTAGAAAAATATTGTACTAATCGAGCCAAGTTTTATTTAGGAAATTAGTCGATAGATGTCGCGGTTTACAAAAAAAAGTCGAACCTTATTGAAGGAAAGGAAGAAATATCAGTATTTTATAATAAGATTATTCTTGTTCTTATGCTCTACTTTACGAATAGCTGTGATCATGTATGACAATAAAAACTTCCTTTCTCCGGCTCTTGAACAGCTTTTCTGTATCGAGTTCGTCCATTCCTCGATGTTATCCAATCATAATATTTATCGTCTTGCTCGACTTCCTTTCCCATCCACCGGTGCTTGCACAATTAGTTGCGGTAATTGATATTTATGTCCTTTAATTTTATTGCCTACATATATACTTTATTTTTCTTGAAATAACTGATTTCATTAACCTTCTCTCAGTTTTAGTCATCTGTAGGACTTTTCGATTTAACGACTTGATTTACTCACGCTAATTTCAACATCCTTCTATACATCTCTCTACAGATTCCAATCGATTTATTTGCCTTTTGTTTAATGCCGTTCCCTGAATTCCATGTAATAAGGTTTTGATATATGTAGAAAATAGTTATACAAAAACAATTTAATAATAATACACGTAGTTCTATCGTTCCGAAAATGACGAATTTCATAACCGATAAATTTGGTAATAATTTAAACACAAACGCGAAAAAAAAAATTAGGATCATTTATATTTTCCGATGATAATTTTTGCGTCGCCATTCGTATTCGAACTCGGTGTACCTTCCGCATAGTAGTCCTTGTTCTTAGGCTATTCCGAAGACATATATTGTATACAATATAATATACTTATATATGCATATAATACAGGGACGGATTAAGGGGGGGCTAAAAGGGGCTATAGCCCCGGGCCTCACTTCTAAGGGGGGCCTCATAAGGTGAAGAATATATTTTTGAGTATAACTCAACAAAAAATAGTATACTATATGTAATGATATGAGAAATATATGATTTGTATAATTAGAAAAACTAGTTATGAAATTGTACAATACGCTTTTATCGAGTGGCATCCAGCGTGTGTGAACCGGATATATACGTGTGATATATATGCGCACAAATATACTCAGAAATTAAAAACGGAACGCAAACGAACTAAATCCGTCCGTGTGCGGCTTGCTGCGTTTTTTCGTGCGTTTCTCACGCTAATTGCATGGTAAGCAGATATTCTCAAAACAGGACGTTTTTTTTTCACGTTGATGAAACGTACTAAAAACGCGCGTATGCGCCTAACCTAACACGATGTCAAACGTCAATTGTTTTACACGATCGTGCATATTTTTACGTGCACCGTACGATTCGTAACATAGCAGTTGAACTGTACCAAGTTAAAAACTTTTTGTGTAGTTTAGATATTTATTCAGTGGTATATTTTTGAAATGTCTCGAAAATTTGAAAGCGGAGCGCAAAAAAGAAGAAAAGTAGCAGAAAGAGAAGAGTTTGTAAATAAATTACCGAGATTAACAAGTTTTTTTCCAACAGAATCTAAAAAAAATAGTGAAAAATTAATTGAAAACGAAATTCGCGATACAGACAACATTGAAAAAGATCAATCGATCACAAGTGGCGATAAAGAAGTTTTATGTGATATTCCGATTAATAGCGATAATTATAAAAACAATCTGCAACCGGACGAAACTATTGAAACACATGCAAATGTTGATTCATCTAGCTCGAATGACAAAAGAGATACTACAGGTATTTATTAAAAAAAAACTATTCTCTCCAGTATTTTTATGATTAGTATTGGGAATTTTGTTTGGTAAATATGTTGTGCGGATCAACGTACCTATTGATTATTAAAAAGCTTAGTTTACATTGTATGCTGTTTTAGCGATATTTTGGGTCTTTGAATGCGGAACGCCGCTTTTTTTATTTTTTTTATTTATGCATTATTTCGGGTTTTTTTATTTATGTATGTATGAAAACAGTAATATGAAAAAGCAATATTTATGTTATGATACAAAGCCATAAAATAAAAAATATTTATTTTTATTAGAAACAAACAATATGTTATGTATAAAATAATAAAAGTATTATTTATCAAATTTTATTCCGAATATTATCAAATCAATTGTTTTTAGGTATTGTATTAAAGGATCCGGCACTGTGGCCTATCGAATTTAAGGATGACGACAGAAAAAAATATACAATGAAAGACTATTCTTTTTTTCAAAATAAAGATGCCTCTTTTGAATCTTCGAAGCGTGAATATACTAATCAGAATAGATATT
Organism: Coronaproctus castanopsis; assembly: GCA_032883995.1. Taxonomy (NCBI): domain Eukaryota; kingdom Metazoa; phylum Arthropoda; class Insecta; order Hemiptera; family Monophlebidae; genus Coronaproctus; species Coronaproctus castanopsis. The sequence goes on along the minus strand of CM065052.1, from coordinate 236,958,215 downwards.
TTAGTTCAAAATATTACTGGCGAAACTTGAATAATGGAGAAAAATGCGAAAGAAAATGGTTGATATTTTCCGAGTCAACAGGAAATATATATTGCTTCGCTTGTAAAATGTTCTCTGTGGTTTGTGATAACGTTTTCGTTAAAGGTTTTTCAAATTGGAAAAAAGGAGAAGAATTTATTTGCAGTCACGAAAACAGTAGAGAACACAATAAAAGCATGATTGATTGGGTTAATTTTTTACAAAGAGATTCGCATGTGGATAATGCGATGATAAGTGTAATGCGAAATGAAATTAATTATTGGACCGAGGTTTTGAAAAGAGTGATTGCGGTGATTATATATTTAGCTGAAAGAGGTCTTGCATTACGTGGAACTGATGAAAAAATAGGGTCACCTGGCAATGGTAATTTTTTAGGAATTTTGGAATTGATAAGTCAATTCGACCCTTTTTTAAAAAACCATATCGATACCTACGGAAATAAAGGTAAAGGAAATGTCTCTTATTTATCGAAAACTATTTACGAAGAGTTTATTACATCGATTGGTGAAGGAATATCAAAACCATATAATAGGAGAGATAAAAGCGGCGAAATATTGGGGTCTCGTACTTGATTCTACGCCTGACATTACTCACGTAGATCAATTGTCTGTGATTTTCCGCTATTATTTGGATGGAAGTATCTATGAACGATTTTTTTGTTTTTTGCCGATTAAAAGCCACACCGGAAAATCACTGAGTTGCGAAATTTTTGAATTATTAAAAAATAATAACATAAATATTGCTGATTGTCGTGCACAAACATATGATAACGCAGCAAACATGTCTGGCAAATATTCAGGCCTACAAGCTTGGTTAAAAGAAAAAAATAATTTAGCTTTTTATGTTCCTTGTGTTGGACATTCTCTCAACTTGGTAGGTGAGAACAGTGTAAATGAATGCCTACATTCTATCAATTTTTTTGGTCTTCTTCAGCGGCTTTATTCATTTTTTACTGCATCAACACATCGATGGAATATTTTGTCAATGGAGCAATCTAAACTTTCAAGCTTATCAACAACAAGATGGTCTGCTAGAGGAGATGCTTCAAGAGACTATGTAAAAAATTTTGATGGTATTCATAAGGCACTAACCATTTTGCTGGAAGATACGGAACAAAAATTAGACACGCGAAATGAAGCAGAATCTTTATTAAAAAATATAGTTAAATATGAAAATGCATTTATGGCGATACTGTGGAATCGAATCCTTAACAAATTTAATATTGTTAACAAATATTTTCAAAAAGTAGATTTAGATTTAGATATAGCGTGTAATATGTTCACTTCTTTAATAGATTATATTAAAAACTTGCGAGAAAAATTTTGCGAAATAGAAATAGAAGCTAAGCAATTAAGTTGCTTGATTAATCAAAACTACACTCAGGCAAAAAAAAGAATAATAACTAAAAAATTATCTAGTGGTGAAAAGCATGTTGTCAATCAAAGTAGTTCTGATGCATTTCGAGTACATACTTTTTATGTCATCATAGATAAATTATCTGCCGAACTTGAAAAAAGGCATGAAGCCTATAAGTATGTAATAAATATTTTTGGTTTTTTAACAAAATTACTATTTATGGATGAAAATGAAATTCGTCTCAAAGCAAAAAATTTAGTCGACGTCTATTCCAAAGATTTAGAAATAAATTTATTAAATGAGCTTGAGCAATTTATACCGTTATTAAAAAATCAACAAATGGGCTTTTTTTCAAATTACGAGCACAATGATAACACTTTATATTCATTAAATGTAATGAATTGGATGATGGAATCTAAAATTACCGATATTTTTCCAAATATTTTTATTGCTTACAGATTATTTGTAACTATTCCGATAGCCAATACTGAGTCCGAGCGATCTTTTTCTGTATTAAAAAGAATAAAAAACATGTACAGATCGTTAATGTTAGAAGATCGACTTTCGGCTTTGACGATCATGTGCATTGAAAAAGACTTACTGAGATCTTTAGATTTTACCGACATAATTAATGACTTCGCCAAAAAAAAAGCAAGGAAAAAAATGTTTAATTAAATATATTATTTTTGTAAGTATAATTTAATTGGAATATGTCTGTACATCAATGTAATAATATTATACCTATTTAATAAAAGTAATGTTGATATTTTAATCTTATCCTTATTTTTCATATAAGCAACTTTTTACATTACATTTTTATTGCTAAGGTGGGGGGGCCTCACATTTGCATATTAGCCCCGGGCCTCGTGAACCTTTAATCCGTCCCTGATATAATATGTTATATACATACACATAAATGTATATATATATATTTATGTGTGTGTACAGAGATCTCGTGGATTACTGAGTTCGAACAATTAAATTAGAGATTCGATTTTTTCGTGGTAAAAAAAACTCTAGCCAACTCGTGTCTATTCATTCAGTTGATCGACAGATAAATACTAGTTTGTCGAAAAGTAAAGGTGCTATCCTCCAGACGTTCGGAAAATGTTTCTCTTGGCAAACTTTCATGGTCAGTATATCGCTTCTACTCGTATAATTTCATCTCCTTTTCGAACTACACCTCAACCAGCGGAAACAATCTCTTCCCATTATCAGCGAATACTGGTAATTGCTAATATAATTTCACTAGAATTAATCTCCCACACAGTCGCAGTAATTCCACCGTAGGATCAGAATCCAATCGATTTGGATCAGGATCTGCTGCTAAACCACGACGGAAATCGAAGTCTCTGATTTTGAAGCTAAACGAAAGATATTTTTGTATTCTTCCAACTCATCTATCTTTTCTACTGATGCATCTGTGCTTAATTCATGCGTTGGGTGTTCAGTGGTAAAAGGTGACTCGGTTATAACACGATATACACTGCCTAAGACTCTTTCATTTTTGTCCGCTGAGCTCGATGCAGTGTACTTAGCAGTCCAGTATGTTACAGATCAGGAGAATATCAACCAAGCGCTGATTCGGTTGCGGCATTAAAAGCCATCTCCAATTGACACAACGAGGAACAACACCCTATTGCTAAATAGTTAAGATTCAAGAATATTGTCAAATAACGTTCTTCCGGATTCCCGGTAACTCAAGAATTCCTGAAAATGATCTAGCTAACAGGGTATAGCCAAAGAAGTCGTTATGATCCGTCCTATTACCGACGTTCCAATACCTGATACAGATTTCATCCACTGCTTGAAGAAAGCATTCGCAATAACTTTCAACGATGGATAGCTATTTCAACCGCAAATATACTTCGACAAGTTAAATGTAACGTTAGAATTCGTTCCGTCGAGATGAAATAGTCGTTATGGTGGTTTCGACATGGCCATACTCAACTAACGCATGGCAGAAGAAACCGGCTACAATATGTAATATATGGAATGACCCCCCCCCCCCCCAATTTAATTCTCTTAGATCCGCACTAAACTTTTCACCCTCTTTAATTGTAATATTTACTGATGATCCTAACTCCATATCCAAATTAATCACTCAATTTTATATAAATTTAATATAAAAAAACATAGTAACCTCATTTATATTTAAATGTTGAATATATCTGAGAGTAGTGATTTTATTAATTATAAACCAAACAAAATATAACACAGTTTAATCACTAGTTTTTTTTTTGACGTAATATTTATTTGTGCGTGCTTGAAAATGACGCAATTGTCGAAAAGCTTCGCAATAAAAAACTGTTAGTGATTATCGATGTTATATTTGGTTTGGTTTATCATTTATATTTATCCGTGTCTCTAGTCATTAGTCAGAGCTGTTCATGGCACGTAAATTTAAGAAATAAATAAATAAATAAATAAAGGTGCTATGGCGTCACTAAAACGCGTCATTTAGTCGATTCTCTAATAATCTCCTAAAAATCGTTTAGGTGACGTTGCGTATTAACTTTCGGGGTATATATAGCGAAAAATACTTTTTTACAATTAACGGAATAGCGTGTAGAGTAGTGAAGTTCCTCTGTCCGGTGATTAGTGATAATTCTAAAATAAAACTTAATACTCTGGCTATTCATTCCAAAATCGAATTCTGTACAGGATGTCATTCCGAAAGATATTACCACGTCATTTAATGCTTTCAGTCAGGACGTGCCCCTCTATACAGGTACGCGAAATTTTAATGCTTACAAATTTTTTTTATTGTCCGGTTAACTTGAAATGTTTCAATTTCAGAAATATTTATGTAAATACGTCGAAAATTATTTACAGTTTACCCGAAAAATTGTATAATAAACATCTGTATAAATTTAGGGGTTAAAAGATACGTTATATTTTGTTCATGTAACTGAAAACTAAATTTAACGGATATTATTTATATTTTACTTAACACGATGATAAAATTGGATTTGGAACATCCGCGACATTGATGGAAAATTCTTCGAATCAGTAAATATAAACTACGCATGCGGAGTACTAAATGAATTTGGAAATTTTTATCAATATTTTTAGAAAGGTTTCAGAATCATTAACGATTATAATAGCTATCGGGGGTTCTATCAAAATTTTATCCGGAAGAAATAAATTACTACATTAATGAGATGATCCTCTGTGGTTCACCTGCATACTGGTCAAGGGATAAAATGTACATCTGCCGAATTTATTTATAACTAAAGATATATAATATAAAATATCGACTATACTCCTTCTTCGTGTCGGAAAACGAATCTTTATGCATTCGAGGGTGTTTGTTCACTACTCTGCAAACGCGACGCTGTTCCCATCCAGTTGCAGTAGGTCATTGAAATCGCACCTATGTGAGCAACTATACTGCAGGTGAAAATATATCGGACAGATTGCTCCTCGCCACATATACAGACAGAGCTGTCGGAGATTTCTTCATGTTGTCTTCTGTTCGAACAACCATTGTTCTCTTATTTAATGAAATGCGAATCGTTCATCGTAAAGAAAAATTTAAAAGAAATTAAGTAATTTTGGGCGCGTATTAAATACATCTATATTTAAAAACTAATAATTTTTAAATAATCATCGCGACGGTACAGTTAAGTATCATCGTGGCTAATTTCGCTGCATGTTATTTTCGCGTACAAAATGAGCCAGAATTTAAGGCATTAATTATGTGCGACATAGGTTAGTACGATGTCGCATGGTATGAGGTACCACTGACTTCTACGCGATAATTAAATATCTGTTATGATTCACGACGTTGGCTGCATGTCATCGAGATATATCCAAAAATAGATGATCTTGGATCTGAGAGATACGGACGTCAACTTATTTCGATAGCGAAGACGGCTCAAGAAGAATATAATTTTGCGCCGCTATTTGGAATACTCAAACGTCGCGTTGACAGCCGAACGTTCTAGTAACTACGCCATCGCGGGGATTGCGCTGCATGCAGCAATTTTTACTCTCTTGATCGATTTTCAATGAGCAATGAACAACGAAAGAAACTCGAACTTGAAACGAACCTCGTAATGTATTGGTATAAATTTAAAGTAAATATAATATGCCGAGAAATAAAGAACGGAATTTCTATATGAAAATTTTTACTTCCATTTGAAGAATAAACTGTTCGAAAAATGGCCGAATTACTACGTTTACCTACACGGCACTTACAGTTGTACAAAAATCAATGATAAGGACAGCGCAGAAAAATACCGAGATTATTTATTCAAAATTTGAGGTATTCCGAGCAGAAGTCCGTACTAATCAGACTGTATAATAATCATAATACTAGTTATTATAGTATTGCCTTTTAGTAGATTGGAAAATTCTTCGAATAGAATTTCCAACGTTTGATAAACGGAAGGAAATGCCAAAATTTACAAAAAGACCTCCTTGTAAGGGAAGAAGACGAAACAAGCTTAATTTCTTAAAACTATTCCGGTTGCAGTGTCCCTTATACGGCAAATGAAATAATTGTCCAACTTCGTAATAACGGAAATTTAGTAGAAGTAGAATATTTCAGTTCTAAAAATATTTATACGAAGCCTTAGAAATTATACGGAGTTATTTAAAAATTAGTATTATAAATCAAATTTGAATAATGCGGATGTTGATTTTTTTTAAATCAACATTATTAACCGGAACATTTATTGAAAATAATTTTAACACATACAGTGATAAAGTAAATAAAGACAAAATAAAAACATAATAAAATAAATCGCGATTGATAATAAACACAATCCTAATATAGTTGATAAAATATAGAAATAAATCCGCGATAAAAATACAGAGAAAAATAATAAAGAATTATTTATATTCGACAAATTACGTATAGAGAGTTGTAACTATAATACAATAGAAATATTTTACGAATATGGATTAATTCTTTTTTTCGATTTAATTATTCGAAAAAGTGTCGTTAATTAAAAAAAAATTAATTATCAAAAAATTGGGTTTTTATTTTAATTATTGAAAAATTTGGTTAATTTAAAAAAAAAATTTAATCATTGAAAAATTTGGTTAATTTTTTTAAATTTTAATTATTGGGAAATTGTGTTTATTTTTTTAAAATTTAATTATTAAAAAATTGGATTAATTTTTTGGTTTTAAATTTCATTATGGAAATATTGGGTTAATTTTTGATAAGAAATAATAACACTTCATCGATATCAATCAGTAATATATATATATATATAGTACAACGAAATTAATTATTTTTCTGATTTTTTTATATGCATATTTTTATAATTTACGTATTTTTATATTTAATTTTTTATGTCCACTTGATAACAAGAGTTACGGTATTTTCATATATATATATATTATATATATCCTATTGAATAAACTTCTAACTTTATTGTTTACGGAAAAATTACCTGAACAATGGAATGAGACAACAATAATATTATTACATAAAAAAGGAAATAAAGATGATATGAATAGAAAGTCTTTTACAAACTTTTTACAAAATATTTTCTAAAGCATTGTACACACGTTTAGTAAATCAATTAGGTGAAACAGCCTCCAGTACAAGCAGGTTTCCGCGCAAACTACTCCACTATAGATCATTTACAAATAATACAGCAATTAATTGAAAAAGCGGATGAATACGAAATAGAAATATGCATTTGTTAACTTCAAGAAAGCCTTCGATTCAGTAGATTGCGATTTTATCTATGCTTCTTTGCAGAATCAAGGGATACATAAGAAATACATAAGATTAATAAAGAATAGTTACGATAATACTTAGGGAAAGATAATATTGGATCAGGAAGGAGAAACCTTCCATTGAAAAAAGGAGTTAGACAAGGAACTCCTTGTCACCAGTATTATTTAACGTGGTTTTGGGACAAATATTTAGGAATCTATCATGGAAACAATATGGAATAAACATCAATGGTACGCATTTAACAAATTTAAGTTTCCCAGATGATGTGGCACTTATAGCTTGAACAATTACAGACGACGCTTAACGAACTAGAAGAAATTGCAAAAAAAAAAGCAGGACTGAGTATAAATAACAAAAAAAAAAACACCGAATTATTAACTAATAACACATGGCAGAATGCGACCATTAACTCAAACAAATTAAAATGGGTTGAAGAAGTTATATATCTTGGACAACTAATTTCGTTTAAAGACAAAACAGACAAGGAAATAAATAGAAGAATAGCAATCGGATGGAAAATGTATTGGGCTTTGAAGGAAATTTTTAATAATAAAATGAATCCATCATTAAAAGTACAGGTATTTAATACATGTATCATACCGGCGATTACTTATAGATCACTAAGCAAATAAAAAAGTGATAAATTATGCAGTGAGCGATGGAAAAGAAAATGTTGGGGATTACAAAATTTGATAGAATAAACAACAAGGCATTAAGAGCACAGTCAAGGACAGAAGACCTAATGGAGATAGCAAGAAAACTCAAATGGACATGGCGTGGTCACGTCATACGGAAACAAGCAGATAGCTGGACCAGAAAATGTATAGAATGGATTCCGCTGGATAGGAAAAGGAAAATTCAAAGACCAAAAAAAGATGATGAAAAGACGACATTGTTAAATATGTTGGGGGATCAATTGGATGCGGAAAGCAAGAGATAGAACGATTTGGAAGAAAATGGGGTTTGGATATAATTATAAATAAAATATTATTTTATATTTGATCATGGCGAGTGATTTTCTTTTAACCGTTTTATGTGCTGAAATGTATAATTTCGTTTAAAAAAATTGATATCTTGAAAAGGTGGTTAATCTTGAAGAACGAACTTTATACATCTTATGGTCATACACCTCTAACATTCACAACCCAAATTGCGAATTCGGAATAAATCGGGAAATTAATAATATATATATATGTATATAAAGAACGGGGGTGAATCTCGCGTCTCGGGTTAATTATTTCGTTTTTCTTTATACAAAATCGCGAATAATGGGAAATTTCATTTTATTCTGTTAATTATTAAATCGTCTTTTCTATGCCCGTTAGTTGTAATTAGAACTTCTCGGTTAATAAACACAACAGCCAGGCTGAAACGTTCTTATCCTAAATGTTTAATAAACAATGTCCGTTATTAACTTGGCTTTAGTCGAATTTTTCTTTTTATATACTACAAAATAGTTTCTCTCGTTTATTTTATACGTATAATTTATTTTTTATTCGTAATTTAAATTTCGAAAACATCAATTTCGACTATACTACATACGAAAACAACCTAGCGTTTCTCTTACGGTACTAGACCGTTTTTTTTTTTTTTCATACGAAACGCAGAGTTGGTTAGGAAAATTTTAATTTGTAATTTATTACATTAATTTATAATTCATTACATTAATTTATAATTCGTTACATTAATTTATAATTTATTACATTAATTTATAATTTATTACATTAATTTATAATTCGTTACATTAATTCATTTGTAGTGGACTCTAGTGATGATTTTATAACATTGTAAAACATAGAATATGTATTATTAAAGATTTCAGTATACAGAAGGCAGGATAAAGAAGAAACGAGGAAAACAAAAATTAACGAAACAGCTCATTCAAAACGTCCGAACGATTATACGAACAATTATTTATATTACTTTAATTGAAAAATTCAGTTAAAATTCCCTTGATAATGGCGTAATTGCCGAAAAGCTTTGTGAATTTTAAGAAAATAAAGTTTTAGTGATTTTAACTGAATTTTGTAATTAAAGTAATAAAAAATCACTACATTCCACAATCTAAACTTTAATTATTTATATGTTGACGATTTGCCGTTTACAACGCAACGAGAAACATAAACTGTAAAATTCACTAAATGAACTAAACGAGTACCATAAGGCTAATAAGTCAAATAGTGAGAAAATTCAGATTTCCACCATCCCTACGAAGAAGGCTGAAGTGATGGTCAACGCTAACGTTGTGAGTGTAGACAGTTTTTCAAGCACTGCGAATATGAGAATAAGTGAACTTTAAGTCTCTGCAAGGTTATCGACAGATTTCGTTAAAATAGGTTTCAAAACGTCGAAACAAACGTTTTTGCACTATGTTTCTCCGCTTAGAAAAGACGTATGCTCATCTTTGGACGATAAACGTATAGAAATTGAATGGTTCCATGACATGTGTCGTATAATAATAAGTAGACGTCTAGATTATAGTTGCACGGTGTTTTTTTTTTATTGTAAAATATTTTTTTTTTTTCGGAAAATATTAAATGTATTCGAATCTCGTACTATTATAAACCGTTGCATACGTAACTATAATGTAGAACTTCGTTTAATAAATTTCCGGAATTATAAATGAAAATATAATTTTTTTTTTTTTAATTTATCGGAAGGAGACTAATACTTTTTGGGAAATGAATTTTGAAATTTTTCGATCGAACTTTTTTACCTCTTAAAATAATTATTTCGTACATTAAAATATATTACCGAACATACCTTAAATCGAAATGATACTCGTAATAGAAAATTTTAATTATATTTACTAACGCTTAAGCGGTAAAAAACAAATTTATTTGTTTATAAATACGATCGCGTTGAAATTCCTAACGCACATTTAGAGATAAGTATCTCGAAAAAGAGAGCGGGAAAAAATGAAAAACCGAGATTTCGTTAATTTACTCGAGATGGAAGCCCAAAAATTTCAAAATTCCTAATTTCCATACAGGGTAAATTACTTAATAGGTTACAGGTATGTACAAAATTTCATCCAAATCGTTAGGGAGCCGTTTCCTCGATGACCGCTAGTTATTAAATTGAAATAAATAAAAAGGATTGGATGGAAAATATATAAGATTGGTTGAACATCGGGAAGGCTTTAGAAATCATAAGAATAGCCAGCAGTAATCGAGATCAGTTTCGTCACATGACCAATAACCTCCTTCGAAGAGAAGGCATTTGAAGAAAAAATAAAAAGGAGATAATTTAAATAATTTATATTAAAAATAGAGCAGTTCTTTACAAAAAGAAATTCTTTGTAGGAATGTTTGGAATTTTTTTTCCAGCCGGTTAAATTAATAAACGTTATTTATATTCGCCGATATGGTTGTCGACGCCGGAGATTACTACCTTCCTGTCTTCGTTTTTAATCTTGAAGCATCAAAAACACGTTGCAGGAACTATACCCATCATTATCACACCCTGGTAACCGTCACCATCATTACTACCAGCACCGTTGACACTCCAAACTGCATCGATATCATTACGCTGAAATTAATATTACTAGAATAGACGAGTAAAGAAATTATAGCCGGTGGAGGTAGATTTTCTAACCTGGTATTTCACGATACCCGTTTGTTCGTTTAATTAAAATTTAACCGAACCGAGCTTTTCTAAGAATTTTCTACTTTCCGCGAAGAGAGACGCTCGTAGTGAAATATTTTTAGCTTCGATGTTTCAACGGAAGCGGACATCATTCTCCGCGATAATTCATTTAAAATGAGTAGTTCGTTTTTACATTACTTCAATTCTAATTCTGCGGTTTAAAAAGGTCCTATCCGAGCTGAATGCGGGTGCACTTGGAAGCGCAGGACATCTTTGTAACGATTCTCGAGACAGCTAAAAGCGGGATGGTTTGTCGTCACCGGAGTTCTAATTTACCGGTTAATTGAATAGACAGCTGATTACAGGTCTCTTAATTGTAAAAAATTCTTGTATAGCTTAAGATTCTAACTCAGATCGCGTACGCCTAAAAACCGAAAGCATTACCGTAATACCATAAGGCCTTCGAAAGAGAGAGAAAGAGAGAGAACACGTGAGTAAGAAGGCGATTGAAACAATTGGATTTACAATTTTTTAACAAATTCAAATAACGCGCAGTTTCTTAACGGATAAATTTATTTTTAAATTTAACGCGAATAATGTAATATACAGCGTATAAAAGTATTGGAGGCAATTATATAACCTTGATTATTTCATAATTAGGTTAAGCACTCACATATAATTATAACGTTTCGAATAGACTTACAACACGCATCATTAGAATTCAATTAAATCAGAAGCATTTTTTATAGTAGCTTCTTAATTGAAACATTATATTTATAAAGTTTTGATTGTTCTAAAATAACTAATACTTCATTCGTGTCACATGATTATTTAAGTGATACATCTTCTGCATTATGATTGTTCAATTTTTCAGTAGTGATAATTTCTCAATCTTCTGATTGATAAATCCTTACGGTTTTCAAGGGTTTCAAACTTTCACACTGCGAATACCAAAAATTTCCAAATGTATTTTACCGATGGCGCGAGTAATTCTATCTTATCGTAAAAGAGCGTCCACCTAGCTAACACGCCGATTAATGCTTATTCCGTGGTTCCGTAATTTTTGTTCCTTTTCCTGTACGTTTATATCCTTAAAACAGTTCAATGTATGGAGGAAAAGTAACGCACTTAGGAATATTATAGTTCGAACCCAAAACCACACCCATACCGCCGTTTCTATTCCGAAAATAATTTTTCTCTTTGGTAGCATGGTAGGACAAAACGAAGAGAGAACAATTACTCGCAGACTAGTTTGAAAGAATAAGAAAAGGGAAAAAGGTTTAGAATAAATTAGAAAAAAAATGGAAATTAATGAATAAAAAAAAGGAAAACATAAAAGAAAAGAGGAAGGAAATACCGCTATTTCGTGGCGACACCCTAGTCTTTGTATTTTTGGAAAAAATCCTTACCCTCAGGAACAATTTGGGGTTTATACGGGAACTTGACCTACCGAATGAGGACAATTGTAGAATTTATGCGGAATTTGTAAACAGTTACTCAAGGTGTCTATTTTCATTAACATATATTTTCCTGTTATTACCAGAACTACCTAAGAATATCCGCCAACGTTCCACTATCTGCTACTCGTGGACGTGCACGATTCCTGTTAGAGCTCCAGATTCTAGGTGTGGTGTATATATATATATATAGATATATGTGTGCGAGTGTATATACATATACATGCAGAATTCATGTCGTAACGGTGTTTCAGCGTGTTTCTCGTTGACCCAAGTAATTTAAATCGATGATAATTTTTGCAGTTAAAAGGCCTCTAGAAAACTTAACCTGACAATTCATTCGGACGAGGGATGAGTATTAGCTTGTTGGGAAAGACCACCCCATATTAACTTGCCCAGGATTCGGTTAGTCTTCTATGAATATTAAGGTTGACGAGAATTGTCAGTTGACCATCTCCTATCACCTTTTCAGTTAATAAACTTTATAAACTTTTAAAAAATAATGATCAAACACAATTTCTAGGACTAGTCATCGGTAAAAAAACCCAATAAACTAGGAAGTCATCATTGACTATACAAAAGCTAAACATACGGGTCTACGTCAGAATTGTTTTTCAAATCCATAAATGCATTGTTAACATTCAAAGATTAAAAAATATTGTTAGACTTGATACACAATCTCAGATTAACCTCTTCATTCATGTATTATCAAAATTTGACACAAATTATAAATTTTATACAAGGTATACGATTGAAGCGAGTTTGTGTTTTTCGCGTGTGATTTTTAATATTAAAATATAAAAAATTTCGGTCGATACCACGTCCTTATTTTGAATAAAAGCCGACGTTTCGAACATGTTTACACAGTTCATTATCGAGACAGAACATCAACTGATTGAACTATCGAAGGAACGTCTATACACCTTTGAATGACCGTGGTGTTTCTCGGGCAATATCTGTAACTAAAAATAAACAGAATGATGGCATGGCGATGGGATCTTGGCTTGCCCCTATTTTTGCCAACCTATTTACGGAAGAAATTGACAAAATTGTACTTGAAAAGTGGAATCCTAAGAGGTGGTACCGCTATGTAGATGATACATTTGTGATATGGCAACATGGAACCAAAAAGTTGAAGAGTTCTTAATTGGCTTAAATTCGTTTCACCTAAATATAAGATTTACTATGTAAAACAAATAAATGGAGAATTACTATTTCTGGATCTCTAGTGAAAAAAGCGGAAGATGGAAAATTTTTACATCTCTCTTCCGTAAAAATACGCATACAGTTGAAGGATTCTCATCATGTCCCCCTGAAAAACGACGTTTAGGTGTATTTTGATGAATTGAGCAAGAAGAGTAACTTGCAGTGATGACGATTAGTATCGTTTCAAACTCGGCTTTACTGACGATTACTAGCAACACCGTAAAACGATTGGGAACTAATCAGAATGGTAAAATTAAAGAAAGTTAATTATCTGGGTCATTTGATGCGAGGACCAAAATACAAGCTATTCCAAATAATACTGATGGAAGCCATAGAAGGTGTTCGTAGTGTCGGCCGCAGAAGGACGTCATGGGTTTCAAATATCCACGATTACTAAAATCAGAAACCTTTTTCATTTAGCAAGTGACCGACAAGCATGATTTGAACCAACGAAAGATGTGGACGCCAACCTTCGATAACGAAAACGTATCAAGAAGAAGATGTACGTACGACGTATGCAGGGATTATTGTTAGTCGCACGAGTTATCAGACTGATGGTATTGCAGTTTTCATTTCATCGTTCTAATTATCGCTGTATACGTAGAAGGTAGAATGAAAGAAAAAAGTATACAACAAATACGAAGAAGAATCAAAAGTAATCGATGATTTAGAAAAAAATAGACCGGACGAAGGTTATCAACAGCAAAAGGAAAAAGCTCGGCAACTATGAAACTGAATAATGATATTCATAGTCAAAGGATTACTCAGTAGAAGAAGTTATAAAAACCTATTCACTGAGTGAATAATATCAATGATGATGATAACGATACACATATTTATACACACACACATATATATATATATGTATGTAATATATGTATATTCCGACGCTGTTCTACGAGATGTCTCTTGATTCTGTATTACCTTTCTAAATTTATGTTTATTCCTAATGAAGAATCTCATATACACAGAATATATATTTTATACATAAAAAATATATAAGTGTGTGTGTGTATGTGTTTACATGTATACATAAATATTTATAACTACATGCGCATTGCGTTATAGCGGCATATTCAATGAATACTTTCTCTGTCCTTTTCATAAATTCCGAACAAACTCGTAAAAATTTCATGGAGCAGAAGTATATATATATATATATATATATATATATATATATATATATATATATATATATTTATTCGTATTTACAAAAAACGACGAAGTTTTCAAATATGCGTCCATAGAGACATTACTGAACCGGAGCAATACTTTATGTCAAGCTTTATAAAAAATCTTTCAACCGAATGTTTATCTTACTAACTATTTGTTGCACCCAGGTCACGTTTACAACGTGCATATATATATATATATATATATATATATTGCATGTCACCATTTGTTTTAGTACTTACACTAAAAAGATCCATTTCGAAACCATTATTGGAAGAAGAAGGTTATTTTCAAAAATTTACTCGTTCAACTCGCTCTATTCGACGACTGCAAGGTAGGAATGTCTGCGTACACTTCAAATCTGAACATGAATAAATCGGTTCAAAAATAAATAAATAAATAATGCATAGCGCCACTACAGATGCGATGTGAGATGGAACTATAAAACTTGTCACGTTATCGTTAGATTCCGTCTTAACAACTAGAAGCATCCGTATTTATATACGCTTAACAACTAGAAGCATCCGTATTTATATACGATATATATATATATATATATACAATATATTGATAGATAGATGTATAGATACATACAAACAGGTACATGCGCACACGAGACATCATTTCTTCATCATAATCGTTACATGTATTATATATATATATATATATATATATATATATATATATATATATATATATATATATATATATATGTATATAAAGGTTTTAGAGAGAATTGCAGAAAATATGAAGTAATACCGAGTCGGTTTCGTTATTAACCAAAATATTATTATTATATAAAAGAGGTAAAAAGAAGACGTAAGAAATTATAGGCCAGCCTTTTGCGAACGTTGTACAATGTGCTTATGAAAATGATTTATACAAGACTATATAAAGAATTAGACGACCAGCAGCAACCAAATCAGGCAGGTTTTAGATCCTGGTTTTCAATTATAGACAATCTACATACAATAAATCAGTTAAAAGGCAGATGAATATAATATAAAAATGTATCTAGCATTTGTAGACTTTCACAAAGCATTCGATTCGGTTTATCATGACAGTTTATATCGGACACTAGAAAAATAACACATACATGAATTATAAAAAAAGTATACGACAATGGATGCGGAAAAATTAAATTGGATAAAGAAGGAGAAAATATCCCCTTAAGGAGAGAGCCACTGTCGCCAGTTCTATTTAACGCTGTGCTGGAAGAAATATTTAGAGATTTGAACTGCAGACAAATGGTGTAAATATTAACGGAACTTTGGAAGGCACGGTAGAAGGTAGAGGAAGGAGTGCTACATCGGACAAATAATTTATAGTGTACGAGTGGATACTTATCGCGATTTAAAAAGTACGACAGCAGATAGAGGAGAATTAAAAAGTAGACTGCAACGCTACCAGTCAAAGGACTGATGCGACTAATGATGATATTAAACTTAAGATTCGCAGATGATGTAACTTTAATATCAGCTTCTGCAAAACAATTAAAAACCATGTTAACGGAACTAGAAGAAAACTTAAAATCGAAGGGTCTGAAAATAAATTTCGAAAAAATTAGCTTACTAACAAATAGAGAAAAAATAAAAATAAATATAAACAGATTACGTAGGGTAGACGATGTTACATATCTAGGCCAGATAATCTCTTTTGCAGAAAGAACAGAAAAAGAAGTAAACCGTAGAATAGCGTTGACATGGAAAAAATTCTGGTCGTTAAAACAAATATTCGGACGAAATATCAATAGTACGAAAAAGGCACAGATCTGTAACACGTGTGTCCTTCCTACGATGACGTATGGACACAAACATGGTTACTGACGATCAAACAAAGTAAAAAAATAGAAGTCGCTCAAGAAGCAATGGAAAGAATAATGATTGGGATAACAAGGTTGGGCAAAGTAAACAATAAAATAGTTAGGAATAAATCAAAAACAGAAAATTTTCTCCAAAAAATACTTGAAATGAAATAGAATTGGGCTGAACATTCGAATAAAAACAAACAGATGGGCCATGAAATACACTGAATGGTTTCCACTCTACACGAAGAGATGGGGGAACGACATTGACAAACACGCCGGAAAGTTTTATATGCGTAAAGAACCGTCTGGAACGAAAACAACTGGGAGAAAAATATGCGGACGTCTGATGATTGAAAGAGGACAATGCTCGACAACGGGCTTAATTTTCCTTATATAAATGTACTTTTATCATATTTAATACAGCAAATTAGCATTAAGTAAATAGTATGTGTAATATTGTAAATGTATGTTTTAAAATATGGAAATAAAGGCTATTGTAATTGTAACTATATTTTATATTATATATATATATATATATATATATATATATATATATATATATATATTACGCCATAATAGTTCTTTTAACGAGGTCCTGTATCACTAGATGATGAAATTTCTTCGCGACTAAAAGAGGCAAATGCATCTTGTAACCAGATGCGACAGTGAGTATTCAATGAAAAGAGTATATCCGCTGGTAATAAATAGCGGTACAAAGCTAATTCCGATACTTCTGAGCCAAACGTGGCCAATAATGCAGATTGTTCTAATTATTTTTACTTTTCTTCTCCAAAACATAGTCATCTGCATACCGCATGCATGTTAATCTGAAGATTTTAGATCGTTTCTGTGAATTAAATTTTGCGAAAATTGTATAATCCACCATCAATTCGGTATTTTATTTCAACACCTATCTCAGCTGCATGTTGCATGAAGGCTATATGCACCATACTCATATAAAAGTTGAAAAGTGTAGGTGCTAGTATGCCTCCCGTGTTTATATATATGGGAGTAGTTAAACTAGTATCACATATTAGAAGTACTTTAGTTTGATCATAAAGTTGCTTTAAGACATATTATTTTCAGCGAACAGCCTTTAAGACATGACCATAATGCCTCTCTGTTAACAGAATCGAAGGCCTTTTTAACATTTATGAATGCCATAAAAAGCGTAGATGTCTGTTTCCTATTTTTTTCAATTAACTGTCGTAAAGTAAATATCATATCAATGACACTTCGCTTTTATCGGAAACCACACTGACTCTCCGGAATTAGTGAATTGACTAGATACTTAAGTCTTTCTAACAGGATTTAACTAAATATTTTACTTGCGGTACAGAGAAGAGGTACACCTCTGTAATTTTGTGCAGTCTGCCTTATCGCCCTTCTTTTTAAATATTAGAATTATTGCAGATTTTTTAAAATCCCGCGGCACCTTTTCTTCATCCAATATTTTAATGAAGAGGTTATGCAGACAGTCCGCGATCTCTTTTCAGCCGTTTTTATGTATATCAGCTGGTATATCGTCTGTATCCCTTATAGCATGTGTCAGTAAACATTCATTTTTCTCTTCTTTCTTTGTTAAATCAATCATGTGCACCATTTTCGATATGGGATACACCGACGTGTCTTGATGATGTCTTTTAATTTGTAATTTGTATTGGTAATAAATAGACCATTCTTAGCGCAGAATTGCAGAAGGAGTTCTCGTTTTCATTTTCCTTGCCGATTCCATGTTTTCCAATCACGCTTTTCTAAAGATCTTAATATTGCCTTTTGCATGTGCCTTGTTTAATACATTTTGGAGTTCTTCATATAATTGTACTTTTTCTCATCTGCACTTTTCAAAGTGGGTGCGTATACACAAACGACCGTGGTCTCTCGATTATTTGGAAAACGTAGTTTCATATACATAATACGATTATTAATTCCAACTGGTTCTTGTGAAATATAAGTAATTATCTTTATACTGATAGCGATTCCTATACCCCGTTCATGTTTTTTGCTTGTTGGTGCGTCTTTCTAGTATAATGCGTATTTTACTTATCCTTCGTCTGTAAATCTTGTTTCGCTTAATGCTGCAATATCTATTTTGTATCGTTTTAATTCTTATAATATAATTGTTGATCTTCTAATTGGTAAATCTAACATTTCACGATGCAAAGTTCCATTTTTTTCCAAGATGTTTTACTAATGTATTTTTGTTAAAAGTTCGCAAATGTGTCCTGTCCTGGAGAGTGCCGTGCTTAATAAGCGCGTGATTTTTCATTACCACAAAAGACCGTCCACTGCCTGAATTGCCGGTCAAAGGTCGTCCCGTGAATCCAGCATTCATTTTCATTTGCTGTACTTTCATATTTATATGCTTAAAACATTATAATGTATAAATTTTTATCCAGTTTATAAGATATTGATGCATCTCTGTATAATGATGATATCGTAGTACGTACCGAATCTTAGCGTATTTAAGAACACATCAGTTGGAGCGCCAAAAACTTCTATACCGCCATATCTATAAAATGTCCAGTGGCAAGGCAAGCGAAACGACCGGTATGATCACAACAGCGGAATTTATCGCAGGTTGTTTGGGGATAGTAGAAAGAGGGATTTTAACATAAAATAGGAAGAATGAAAAATTAAGAAATGGGTGAAAAAAGAAGATGAGAGGGAAAAGGGAAGGTAGTGACGTCGATATTGCGGGATTTGTATTTTGTCTGGATTGTCTCCATCAGCCTTTAGATAAACATCCTAACCGCACTGCAGCAGGTTGTTACTGAGGAGATAATGATTTAAGGTTTTTACGGAGACTTAGACCCGCCGAGGCAGGTGCAGTCATAGGATTTTTACAGATTTTTAGTGGACAGGTCCTCAAATTGTCCATCTGTATCCTCATGTCTCCTTGCTCTATTATATGTATATTTTATATATATATATATATATATATATATATATATATATATATATATAAAGGGTCCAATTAGCCAATAATGAGAAAGCAGTGAAAAAGGCTTATCCTTCGTGTAATTTGGAAAGACTGATGAATACGTGTTAAATACAACCCGAATAACACGATGCAACTCGGTAACATAACTATTAACACGGTATAAATGGGTGGGACATACGATCCGCACGGATGTCGAAATTATTCTCAATTTATAGAATTTTAAAGAATGGGAAGGCTCTGGCGGATGATTTCGAAAAGTTGACTATCGCAACCGGCAAAAAAGTTGCATTCAATCCGAACAAATGGAAATCCGTTATAAATCAACGAACGATGGATCGCAAATATATCGGGTAGCTAAAGAAAAGCCCAACTACCAGGAACGATGATGTCCAGCAATTCAAGTGCAGCTACTAAAATCTTTCATTCACTCATCGTATTGGTTCGACCTCGCGCATCAAACATAAGCACAAAGGAGGAAATCCAAGACGATGAAATAAATAGTGGTTAATTGAGTTCACATAGAAAAAGAAGATACATATGGTCGATTCAGCACCCTTCTACATAACTTCATCTAAGATGAGAACCAGATAATTTTACGAATGAGCTTTTTCCTACAGTCGCTGTAAACTGTAAACTGTTCACAGCGTGGGTGATATTTGATGTTTACGTGGTAAACAGCATTTTATATTTATTATAATATTCGTAGATTTTTTTTAATCGCTCTATTTGATACAGCGCAGATTCTAAAAGATTCGGTATACAGAGATGCATCAACATATTTTAAACTGGATTAATAATATACATGGGAACTATGTAAAAAGCGTCCAAGTAAGAGATATCTTCTAAAGCATTTGTCTATTATGTATGCACGTATGAGTACGTGCATATCGCTAACTTTTATTTTATATATATACATATATATATATATATATATACGTACATATATGCGGGTATGTATAACACATGCCTGTAGATACATATGTGAATATATACAGCTTTTATGCATGTATGTACCTACATCTGTACATAAATACATATTTTTGTGTATGCATGTCTGCGTGTTATATATATTATGTATTGATACATGGTGTACATGTACATAGAAGTAGTGTACCGATATACTAAGTTTCGTGTAAGTTTACCCTTGTGATAGGGTGACGCCTATTCGTTGAAAGCTGTCTTAGCTAGGTGGCAGCATTTCGACCGACGATCCAATTTCTGAAAATGTATAACCCATTTGCCAGTTCTCGGAACCTCATGGCAATCGTTTATATTAGTGGTATTTGTAGTCGAGAAATCATTTGTGTCCTGTCCATTGTTTCCTCTCAAACACCATCTCTCTTTTCATCAGATTTTCTTCTCATCTTTCCTTCCTTTCTCTGTATATGCACGTTTTACGTATATGAATAATATGTATATACACAACGTATACAAAAGTCGTAGCGGAGCCGCCACTTGAAAAAGCAATTCGTGAAAATGTTATTCCAGTCCGTCTGGTCGTTACGTTTATATCTATTTTCTTCCTTCCTTTTTATTTCCACTATCATATACCATTTCCTCATTCTCGCCATTTTCCGGATGAGAGTTTTCCCCTTCTTCATCCCCTATAACAATTGTTTCAAGTTAGAATCTAACAAAGATGTTTGTTCTATTTTTACAGATGGAACGCTTATCTACGTGAAATCGGAAAATATATTTTCCTATTTCTCGTCGTGTAATCTTGCTTTTTTTGTATATACACGTAACGAGCACGTACGCTTTATTCCAATATGTAGACTGTACATATGTATTATATGGAATATACATGTATACGTACTTAAATTAGATTTGTAATGATAATGATGTGGAGAGAAAATAGGCGCAGATGACTATCGAATGCGTCTTATTTGACCGATAATTTATTTATCAACTTCGGGGTTTTGTTTCAAGTTTAAAAAAAAAAGAAAAAACTACTTTTCGAAATGCTAGGGATTTTAGTAATTTTAAATTTTAGTCGAAGGTTAAAAAACGGCTGATGAAGTATCGTTCAAATTATTCGATAACATTTTTGAACGTTAATCGAATTGGATGAAGTTTTGAAACGAGTTTATTGAATTTGCGTAAAACGACTAAATTACATCGTTAACGGCTTATCGAAGATTACGTAATACGAATGGAGGTAAAAAAAAGTTTTAAATTTAATTCACGTTAATAAGGTATATTCGTCAATATTTTTTTGCAAGTCCTGAAATGTGCATGACCGGAACGGTTCGCGTTCGCAGATGGCGTATGTAACCCATTGCATAGTAAACATCATTTAGATTTATGCTCCCACACCCGCTCCAAAATATGATCAAAAAACCGAAGATCAGTAAATCCAGAAGATACTAGATAAACTCGAGAGATCAGATATTTTAAAAATAGTTATAGGTGATTTTAATACCAAGATAGGATGTGGAAAACGGGTAAATTCAGTGGGATCTTTCGGACTAAGTAGTAGCAATGACAAGGAAGCAATTTGAATTTTCGAGCACAGTAACTTAGTTGTAACTAATACATGGTTTGAATGACCTAAACTTCGCTTATATACGTGAAAGGCACCCGGCGATAAACAAGATTGTATAATTAGGAATCAAATTGATGTTATCTTGTTAAAACATAGATATAGGAATATGATCAAACGAACTTCAACGTACCCAGTAGCCGATATTAGTTGTGATCAAAATCTGCTTGTCGCCGAAACAAGATTACGCTTGAAAAAAGTAATTAAGAAAAAAAACGAATTTAAGAATTTAAATACGAGTAAACTGCAAGCCGCAGAAACAAGAACTTAATCTCGGAACAGCTGAACAACTTGAAAGGAGTTGGAAGATAATTTGATGCTGCTAATCAGAATGCAGTTATTATAGGAATTTGCCAAAAACGTTTGAAAATGAATAGAATTAAAAACAAAACGTGGAATGAAAGAAGAAACTACAAAAGCAGGAACGAAAATGAATACGAGTGTCTGAAATAACGAAGCTAGCTGAAAACACGACTCGTTTAGGACACATAAACAGATAAAAACGGAGACTTTAATTGTCAACATACCACATGGGGTTACTGAGAGAAGAGCACCAGCGGAATAAGCTGCATGGCATGAATCGAAGCTGACAACTTATATTTAATATACGACCATAAACAACCAGGAACATTTCACTCCGCACGTTGGCAACGAAATAACAACCCAGACTTATATCTGGTGACAAAGAATACCCAGGGACTACCTATAGAAGCTCGAAGACAAATCCTAATTCCCAAGAAGCTAACACCGGCCAGTGCTAATTGAAATAGGAATTAAAATACCGTACGTCAGCACAGTAGCGATGCCTCGGTGAAATTTTAAAAAGGCAAACTGGTCGCAGTACGTTGGATCGATCTAGCTGTATCCGACTATGATAGATTTAGAAGATTGATAATAGCAGCTGCTAAACATAACACCCTGAGAGATTTCCGAAAAACAATATGTACCAAGCTGGAATAAAAAATACCAAGAAGCATATCATTCATCATTTGCCGTCTCCGAATCGGAGGTAGGCGACTACTTAGTATACATATTTTGTTGTACAGTGTAAGTAGCGTATACAAGGCAATTATAATATGGCGCTGACGTAGATAGCCACACACACACACACCCGGGAGAACTGATTGTAATCGCTTTGTTGTCACGATACAACCTCGCGTGTTATTGTAGTGTACTAGATTGTTTACCGATACGCATATGGTGTTGTACGTGGTAGTTTGCCATTACCTTCCATACGATAATGTTAGGGTTATTTATTTTCTGATGATAATTTTTGCGTCGTCGATCGTATCCGAACTCGGTACCTTCCGTATAGAAGTCCGTGTTCTTAGCCACGGCTATTCCGGCGATATAACATCAAGCTTTTCCAGACCATCACCATCCAAATACTAACTTGGGAGAAGCATATGAAGAATTTAACATAAAACAAGATGAAGGAACAGCCACAAATCTCATTACCACTTCGGATAAAAATAGGGAGGAAAGATGGAACACCCTAATCGAGACCGATAATTTCCAAAAATCCAGCAGACAAGCGTGGTTCCTGCCGACGAAGTTATCAGGCGATGTAACAGCAGCTAGAAAGGACGTCTCAGTAGACCCAAACAAGATTGCGTGGGAAATCATCAAAGCCTCGAATAGAACCAACATGAATAAGCAATTCAGTAAAGAAATAAGATGCAAGATGATCGGTCTAAATAAGTCCGCGTATCAAGATAAATCTATGCAGTCTCCGTTACTGTGTCTGAAAAACAAGAGCTATTAAACTAGTCAAAACGGGAATAGCTTCTGGGAAGGATGAAATATTCTCGGAGTTTATTAAAAAGTTCGGGGAAAAGCAAGGAATGGATAAGCAAGCTTTTCACCAACATCATAGATCCATATTCAAAGAAGCAAGGATAATAGCAGTTGCAAAACCAGGGAAATATCTAACCTGTCTTGGTAATTATAGGCCTATAGCACTGCTAAGCGTTGTTTACAAGTTTCTTGAAAGGGTAAGCCATGGAAGAATTGAAGAAGTCACAGGTCAAAACATTCCAATCGAACAAGCTGGTTTCCGGAAAGAGAAACTGTATTGATCAGTTAAATGCCCTGATCAAGCACATTGAGGGCGGTTATCAAAAGAATGAAAAAACTGCGGTAGCATATATTGACATGTCTTGTGCATATGATACAGTATGGAAAACAGGACTCCTCTCGAAGCTCCTGGGAGCAGTTCCAAGCCAAAAACTTTATAAACTGCTAAACAATATGATAAGTGGTAGAACCTTCACAGTCGTTGTTGGAGGAAAAGAAAACAGGAAAGAGTAGTAAATAATAGACTCCCCCAAGGATTAGTGTTATTCTATTTTCAGACCTGTTAAAAAACAACCGCAAGGAAATTCATATACGCGGATGATATAACACTGGCAATCCAACAAAATACAGTAAAAACAACAGAAACCAGTAAGGAAAGATTTAAAGAAAATGATGATAAACTTAAGTAATTGGCGACTCGTCCTCAATAAGGAAAATGTCCCATTTCCATCTTAATATATCCGAAATAAAATATTATAAACATGGTAAGAAATTGCAGAACACAGACGCATAAAAATACCTAGGTGTGACTCTTGATAGGAATTTATCATTCAAGAAACACCTAGAGAACACAGTAGCAAAGATCAGAACCAGAAACGGCATTCTTCACAAACTCGTGAACATAACTTGTGGTGCAAATGCAGCCGTCCTCGGTACTACAGCGCTGGCGCTCTTTTCAGTGGCAGAATATGCAGCTCCAACGTGGATTAACAGCACCCGTACAAATAGGGTGGAAAATGAGTTGAACTCAGCCATGCGCATAATCTCAGGAACATTTAAATCAACGCCAACTGCCTCGCTACCTATCCTATCCAATGTACCACTTAAACGATTGGATCTGAAGCTATTAGGACGAGGTGAATATAGATCCCGTGCCCAGAGACATACGCAAAAGTAAATATCAACGATTTCTTCTCTTGCGCCACTATAATAACAGTCGTGTTGTAAGTTCCCATTTCAGTTTTGTCACCAATGATGTAGAAAATTCGATTTGCATACGAGTATTTTCGTATTTTTGATACATTTTATATTCATTACAATTAAGTTATTATTTGTTGACGTTTATATATACCGTAATTGTCTTCGATCCTTAATTTTTGAGAAATTATTACTCTAATTGATTAATTATTATTTATTACCTCGTTTGTTTTAAATATTACGCTATGTATATATGGGATTTTCAAGTGTGTATGTATAGGAATGTGTGCGAACGAAATTGTATTTTACCATGTTTTATTTTACGTATGTGAAGCAAACAGAAACTTCAAATAACTTTCAAATTAGAATTTCGACAAATAACAGAATACCATCGATTTATAACTTAAATTTTCTTGTTTTTTATTATCCGTTACTCCAGCTGGAATGATGCGGATTTATATGAAATATATTAAAGTATTTATATGAAATATATTAAATCTGCCTGTGCTAGAACGTTACAAAATCACCAAATGTTAGATTTTCGTCCGAGTACAACCGTTTAACTTGTTATTATAGTCGAGTATATATGTTTTTTTTTATTTTTAATCATATTTTTTGCCAAAAAAGACACGTTAGTAAAGCCTGTTTGGCTGCGCATACTTGGTTGTTTATTTACTATATTCTTTTACGAGCGATAATTTGGAAGAGTACTTCGAAAAATTTCTTCTTCGACGATTTAGTTTCGTTCGTATATTTCGAAGTAGGTGATAGATGGGTGCGAGTGTAAATGTTCGAAGTAAATAGGTAATGAGACAGGGCAGATAAGCATACACCTTAATTTCGGGTAGTTTATAATCGGCTTATCTCTACACCAGGTCGGCCAGCCACCCGGAAGAAGGAAATGCGGTTCTAGCGCATTCGTTCGTTTAGCGCATCTGGCGTGCGCTTTCGGAAAAAAGGTACAAAAGCGACATTCGCGATACATTAAAATTCACGACACGATTTTCTTATCCGTTATCCACCGGACAAGCACGGTCGGTCTATCATTTGCCGCAGGCAGAAAACCAAACCTTCCGTTCGCAGTCGGCAGGAAATTTCTCTTCCGACGGCAACCGACCCCAACTTACGTTTTGTCACGTTAAAATCGTTCCTTTCATTTTCTTTCTATAGGCAATTTAGCGTTTAAAGCGTCGTTTCTATTAGCCGATTTTCGCACACGGCTCACATTCCAAATTACCCTCGTCAAATTACACTATTGACGGTCTGTCTTTCGTACGAAAATCGTACGACGTATGGAACTTAAATTTAAATGTGCGTCACAGCTAAATTTATTTTTATATGTACGACTGCAGGTAACTATTTTGAACACTCGGCTACAAAAAACATTATCGTTACAATGGAAATGTAGAGGTATACGTGTTTACGTATGTGAACTAATTTTATATATATATGTATTTATATATATATATATATATATATATATATGTATTCCTGTAAGTTCATATTAGACATATAACAGTTTTACATATTTCTTCTCTAACTTCATTTTAGAGTGATGTCCAATCAGCCAATACATTTGACGTATTTGTACTTTATAATTGACGTCTGTTCTCCACGTTAATTTTGCATCCATATGCATACCTAAATATTTCGCAGAATTTGCAACTGCAATTTGCTGGTTATTAATATGGACAACATAATATGGACCACGCTTGCGTAAAGCAAAAGTGACGTGAACAAAATTTTTGTTCGTTTAACCGAATTTTCTAATCCTTCGTCCATTCTGCTATATGATTCAGAGCACGTCATAGATTTTCCTTTGTTATAACTTGGGAATAGCGGATTGCTAAGATGGCTGTGTCATCAGGAAAGATTGCAGTTGTTGTATCATCGATGGATAGAAATAATGGGGATGTGCTAAAGCATCAAATCGGAAAGTAACCTAAACAGCTCTAAATAAATTTCTTCGGTTGATCATGAATGCTCGTAGGTTTTGACGAAATAACGCACTCTATGACGATCTACAGATCAAGTGAGTCAACGAATAATATATGATCATGCCTCGACAGAAAACAATTTTCTTGCCATCCGAATCCGGAGACATACTTTTGGCTACACATCTGGATCTCTGAAGGCTGAAACGCGTCAAATCTCGTCAATTGGTATCAATTAACATAATTAGCACAGTTTCGCCATTTTCCTATACTTCTGCCCATGTTATGCTATTTATAAATACTGCGTATTTATTTTAGATCTAAGATTGCAGAAATAAAGCGGGGTTCCTTTTCAGTAGCTGTATTAGAAAAAAATTATATATATAATACCACATCATTCTACTTCTGGTTCTTCCTAATCTCTTTCATTCTTTCCGGTTCTAAGTTTTCTAAATCCAGTCCTTCCCCGCTACGTAAGTTATACTGTCTTACCGAGTTAGTGGTCCGCCTTTTTTTCCCTCTTATGAAGCGGCACTCGTTTTTTCTATCTATTACCTTTCCCTTTGGCTATGTGCCCTACCCTGTCAATGCGATCATCTGCTCCACCGCATTACAAAGTCCGGGTTTCTTGCGTATCAGTGTCATTTTCAGCTGTCTTATTAATGTTAATTGGGGGGGGGGTCAAAAAAGGAAAATAATAATAATCTTAAACGACAGACTTCTCAGACTTCTAATGCTTTAAGTTGTTTCGTTTTTATCGGGCCAGATTTCTTCACCGTATAATATAGTCGGCATTATTGCAGGCCATACGTGTACGGTCATCTTAGTAGCAGTTGTTAAATTTTAATTATCAAAAACTTTTTTATACGCCATTATAGCATTTTTTTCAACTAGATTACTACCCGTCTGAATTATTTCACTTCGTTTAATTCATGTCCATCGATAATTAGTTTTAAATTTCGACAGTCTATCGGTTAGATATACAATGTCTGGACCATCGATCGGATCCCCCATAATTTGCCTCATGATATATTCACCGTATAGGTTAAACACTAACGGAGACAAGACACATACTATATATAATATATATATGTGTGTGTGTGTGTCTGTTATAATAATCATTCTCGTAATCGTCTAATTAATATTCGTAGCAGTATAGAAGTTGCGCCTAAGAAATATTCTATTCTTATTTATTAGTTTGTCGGGAACTAAAAATTTTGTAATTAATTTATTTAAATAATTTAACTAATTATTCGGCGATAGAAATTATTATTATTACTATTATTATTATTATTATTATTATTACGCGTATATTCCGGTTTCCAGTATAAATGATTCTCTTCGACTACATTATAAACTATTAATCGGGTCCGTTTTGGGGAATTTCTTCACTGGCGCCTGTACTAAGTAAACGATTGCATTCACTGACGCAGTTTACAATTTTAGTTTTATACAATATCCGTAGTAGTAGTGCTTGCTAAAAAGTTAACCGTCTCGTAGATTACTCATCTTGAAAGTTCAAAATTCTATTTAGCGCGTAACTTACGACTGCTGAGTGGTCGCGTCTATATCTATCTATCTATCTATATATACATATATATTTGTATATATATATATATATATATATATATATTGTTTATCATCGAGATCGACCGCTGCTTTAAACCGCTTTTAAATTGTTTAACTTCTCTAAATTCGTACAATTAATCTGTTAGTACATATAACACGTGCATGCTTGTAAGATATTAACCTTTGTTAGTGAAAGTTCTCATTTCTTCGCTTTTCAGTTCTTATAGTTATTATTATTATTACAGTATGAACGAAACGTAAACGGTTTCAAACACCAACGCTTTGAAGCCATTTAAATATATAACACCGAGAATGTTTCAATAGAACTTTAAGTAGTTACATATAAAACATCTAAATTTCAAATAATCCTCTTTGTATATATATGTATATATATATATATATATATATGTACTCGAATCCATACATACACACGCATTCTCCCACAAGTATATATATATATATATATAATGCGTATATGTGTATGTAAAACATTATATTAACGTAACAAACATTATAATTAAATAACGTGATAGACACGGCAGATGTACAAAATATGTTC
Organism: Coronaproctus castanopsis; assembly: GCA_032883995.1. NCBI lineage: Eukaryota > Metazoa > Arthropoda > Insecta > Hemiptera > Monophlebidae > Coronaproctus > Coronaproctus castanopsis. The sequence goes on along the minus strand of CM065052.1, from coordinate 236,929,346 downwards.
TAAAATTATTGGTGATAAAATTATTCCGCGTGCTACTAATGAGAATTAAGATATATGACCTCGAGCTAATCTGCGGGATTACGAAAAATATAGTTGAATAAGTCATAAATAACAAATATGTTGCGCCTAAGTAAAATTTATAGAAATAGATTTAATTAAAAAATTTTATCAATAAGTGTCGATGCTTATAAATATATATATGTGTGTGTGTATGTATATTATGATCGTCATCATTTATCCACTCGTGTCCGAGTATAGAGTACCATCCGCTACTGATGTGTTCTGAGGTGATAAGTAGCCCGATTCTCGCAGCACATTTCTTGCTGCGTACGCTACATTTCAAGGCCCCGGTGTTGCTTGGTCTTGTTCCTGTCCTGAGCATGCGGTTACGTTTTTCCTTTTCTGTCATGAGATTTTCTATCCGCACATTGTAGGTTATTTGTTGCTCCACATTTCCATCCTTTCCTATCTTTTATTAGTTTCTCCCACTTCTTGGAATCTATTTCGCAATATTTTAATATTTTCTCCAAGCAATCTTTGTACCGCCATCGCGGACATTCAATACGACGTTTTCCACCAAGAGTTGGCCATAGAAGACCTTTTTGAGAATCCTGTTTTCACCCATTCATATTACGTGTCTGGACCATGAAAAAGAAGACAAAAAATTATAGACAAATAAGCCTGTTGCAATCGATGTACAAGGTATTCACAAAAATAATTTATGCAAGGCTATATATAAAGAATTGGATGATCAACAACAGCCAGAACAAGCAGGTTTCAGATCCGGTTTTTCAACTATAGACAATCTACACACGGTAAATCAGCTGATAGAAAATATAAATACAACATAAAAATTGAACTAACATTTGTAGATTTCCGGAAGGCATTCGATTCGGTTTATCACGAGGGACCAGTCTCTAGAAAAACAAAATATACAATCCAAATACATACGAATTATAAAAACTATATACGACAATGGATATGGAAAAATCATTCTGGATAAGGACGGTGAAAATTTCCCTTAAGAAGAGGTGTACGTCAAGGAGATGACACCAATTCTATTTAATGCTATGCTAGAGGAGATGTTCAGAAATTTGAATTGGGAACAAAATGTGATAAAAATTAACGAAAACTTTATATCGAATCTACAATTTGCAATGTAACTTTAATCTCAGCTTGTGCAAAACAATTAAAATGTACGTTAACAGAACTGGAAGCGAACTCAAAAATATCAAAAATAAAAGGTCTCGAAATAAACTTGGAAAAAAGAATTTAAGTACAAACGGAAATAAAATAGGAATTAAAATTAACGGAAAGACGTCGTAATGGGCAGACGATGTTACATATGTAGGACAGTTAATTTCCTTCGCAGATAGAACAGAAAAAGAAGTAAACCGAAGAATATCGTTAGATTGAAAAAAATTCTGGTGATTAAAAGAAATATTTGAAAGTAAGGTAGATCGTACAAAAAAAAGCACAAATCTATAATACATGTGTCCTCTCAACCGTTATCTCTGGCGCTCAAACATGGTCACTGACGAGAAAATTACTCAAAGAGCAGTGGAAAGAAAAATGGTTGGGGTAACTAGGTTAGATAAGTTAAGTAATAAAATATTAAGAGCCAGATCAAAGACGAAGGACTCTCTACAAATAATACGTGAAATGAAGTGGAATTGGGCTGGACATGTCATTCGAATGAAAACGAACAGATGGGCCAGGAGAACCACGGAATGGTTACCAATAGACAAGGATGGAGCGTAGATATTGTCAGACACGCAGGAAATATTTGGACGCGCAAAATCGTCTGGAATGTTAAAAATCGGGGAAGGAATATGCGGATGCTAGATTGGAGGAAGCCACTGCTCGATGATGGGCTCAAATTTCCTGTTTTAAGTATACTCTATTACATGGTGATTATTATATAAGTATTAAGGATATGGTTTCTTGAGAGACTGAAACCTTACGTACTACCACAAATATCATGGCAATAAACAGAGTTTATGCCAAAAGGCACAAGGGATCAAACACTAAATATGCGACAGATAGTTGAAAAATGTCGGGAATTCAATATTACAATTTACGTATGCTTTATAGATTACGCAAAGGCGTTCGATTGTGTAAGATGGGTAAAACTATGGCAAGTTTTAGAGGAAACTGGTATGCCGCAACATCTGATAGAATTAATTAAATCATTATATAAAAACACAAGTGAAAAGTGAAAGTAAATAACAAGCTATCTGAGGTAGGGATGCATACTAAGTCTTATTTTATCTAACATATAAAATGAATGGATAATCAAAGAGACCATGGATGAATGGAAAAATGGAGTTCAAATAGGAGGAACATGCATTAACAATTTACGATACAATGATAATTGATCGAAACAACTGTGATAACATCAAGCAATGGCATGACTTTCAGGTAGTTGATAAATTCGTATACTTAGGCTCAATAATTACCAAAGATGGAAGATCGACCGATGAAATTAAAAGAAGAATAGGAACTGCAAGAAATGCATTGGCTCAACTAACAAAAGTATGAAAGAGCCGTGACATAACGAAGAATACAAAAATTCGCCTCATGGTCACCTTAGTCTTCTCGGTTTTTCTGTATGCATCGGAATGCTAGTCTTTTAAAAAAATGGCCGTTCGGCGAATAGATGCTTTTGAAATGTTCTGCTGCAGAAGGATTGAACCGAAAAGAGAACAAACCTGTCGGTGTTAAATGAAATCTGTCCAAAAATATGACTGCGAAATGTAATAAGGCAGCGAATGGTAACTTACGTCGGCCATATCATACGTCAAAATAGTCTGGGAAAACTAATTTTGGAGGGTATGATTGAAGATCGGCGAAAACAACTAAGAGTGCCTACACGATATACGGATGGAATCAAAGAATTACTAAACACTACATCACTCCAACAAGCGGTTCGATATGCACAGGACCGAAACGTATGGTGGACGCACATATGTAGAATCAAGGTTTCAATAATCTCACGATGTTCGGATCGAGCTTACGATGAAAAAGAAGATATAGAATATTATATACGGGTGTATTATAAATAATGGAAATAAAGGTTTTTGTATTTGTATTGTATACTAAATTGTTTAATTTTAACAAATTCCGAATGATATATTATTTAAAACTTATTTTATTTAGCCGGCCGTTATATTTGTGTACGTATTAAAAAACATACATATACACATAGAGCGATCACGATTCGCTTATTTCTATCCATTGCTGGATGTAAGTGTCCCTCTATTGTACTCGGTTTTAATCAATCATTCATCCATTTCACTCCGGCTGACTTTTGAACGACGCCGTGTCATCGCGTGCGGACACAACGGATTCTATGTCCTTCCTTTCGGTCACCATTATGTTATACTTTTGGTCTACTTATATCGTCTATCCTTCTAGCGCATAGCCGGCCCAGTTTTATTTTAATTTTACTATCTACCAGCTTGATTTGTTGTCTTATCCATGTATTAAGTTTTCTATACAGCCTCTCGATACTCAACCTTGCTCTCTTACGGGATTTCTGTATTAAGGCATCGCGTTTTTGCTCCAAGTTCATATATTTTAATTTCTTCACACGTCGCTTTTTTGTCTACTGTGATTACTTGATTCAGGTACAATGTATTCGTTAACTTGCTCCAGTCTTTGTCCATCTATTTTGATTTCTAGTTGTGAGTACGAGTTTGTTATGATCTTCATTTTATCCTTCTACTGCTTTATCTATGCCTTGTAAGAACTTTTATTACTGTTCGTACTTCTACTGTTGTACAATACTCGCGCTGCGGTGTCGGCTCGAATAAGCTAAAACAATTCTTTTACTGTTTTACTTCGAATGTTCCGCAATCGCCGCTAGTGCAAAAAAACTGACAAAACTCCGTTTCGATATTTTTCAATTCTCTCTTATAGATAACAAAACATTCGTATAGAAGAGACGGTCGTTTTATTTAGTCCATTACGTTAAGAGCGTCGTCTTTTATTTTTCTATTATTCTTGTTCGAGTCCTCGTCCGTTTTCTTCGAGTGGTTTTTTATTTTTTAAAGATTCGGATTACGTATCGATCGGAATAAAATAAAAATAATGGCGAATTTCATCGCGTAACGTCATTTTCTATAATGGAATACATCTTTACGCCCGTAGGCTCTTACATCGCGAGAATATGTATATGTTAACTAACACGATATATCCGGTGACAAGCTTTTATCTAGCGAAACGTTGTAAGACCGAACGTACTAACGTATACATATATATAATATATAAAATATGTGCATACTTTTAGGATTCGCTAAACAAAAAATCGACAACCACCACGTGTTCTAAGAAAAAAAAATCACTATATAAAAGTGAAATTCTTCGTAATCTGGAATAAATATAAATGGCCGTCATTTGTTCTGACGACGCTACGCTACGTGTAAGCGATTCGAACAAACAAATATGTATGAGTTTCGTTTGTATTATGTGTGTGTATTTTTGTGTGACTAAAACTAAAATATTTGATCGAATAATGAAAATGGTTTTTAACTTATTCGTTACATTTTGATTCGTTTATTCATTTATTTTATTTTTTTTAAATTTAAAAATATAAAATAACGTAATAATGAAATTTAAAAAAAAAAAAAAGTTACAATAAGGACACCATGATGTGCTACTACTGAATGAAGGGTAAGCCTACACAAGAGTGTAAATGAGAATATAGGCGTGAGTGCAATGAGGAAACACGTGAATACGAAAATAAGTTGCAAAGAACAGTCAGAGCATTGTCATTATTAAACCACTAAAATATGAAATAGAGAAACATATTTCCTGATAAAGAATATAACATAAATGCCTCCGGATGCCATCTCACTCAACAAACAGAACAGATGATGTACTTGCTCGTCTCTAGGTCATACTAATATCTCCACACAGCTATATCCTACAAAATCTTCCTCCTCCTCTATGTTCAACCTGTAATGTCCTCATTACCGTCGACCACATTCTCCTTAAATATGGGCAATTCAACTCCCAACGTTCTATCCTCGACAAACCGCTCAGGCTCCTAAGCATTCTTTCCTAAACGCAAGATGCTTCCAATAGTTTATTAAATTTTCTTAAATCCTCCAATTTGTATAATCTAATTTAACAATCCGTACTTCCAATTTATTCTTCCAACTTTCTACTGATTCTCACTAACTCCACGTTCTTTCCTTTCCCGTGCCTCTGGCCTAGGTGCAGTACATGGCACGTAAATCTACAGGTAATCTACAGGTAATAAGTATAAATCACGACTTTATCAACACTACATATCATCATCCATATTATCTTCTTCTTTCGGATTTTTTCAGTCTTAGGGCGGGTACGCCATCACTATGTCTTTCTTCCATCCACAGTATACGATCTGGCCGCCATTTTCTTGAGTTGTACATACGACTGTACTCCTGCATCCCGTTTTATGGAGTCCATTAGCGTTAACCTAGGTCTGCCTTTCGGTCTTTTCTCAGCTATTTTGCCTTCCATTGCTTCATTTAGCATTCCGCCATGTCTCAATATGTGTCCGATCCATTCCAACCTCCTTTATGTTTCGTAGGATAGAACATCGTTCTTGTACTCGATTAAAAATGCTATGGTTTGATACTTTTAGCAAGCGACGCCAACACCAAGTTTATCTATACGTTAAAAAAAAAACGTTAACGTCAAAACAGTTGAAAACAGTATTGGATGATTACTATATAAAAAAATATCGAACGTTATGGGATGAATATGACGGTTTAACAAAACAATTCTTTCAAACTATAGATAGACGCTGAATTATTTTAATGTACAGTTCATCGGGTGAGACGGATTATTTAAAGATTACACTTATATAAGTATTAGCATATGTGTAATATTACAACTGATAACGTAAAGAGTATCCTGACACAGGATGCAATCGTGACAGCGCTGAATTTAGACATCAGTAAATAAAGAATTCTCGAATAATTTTACAATATCTGAAATAACATACCGAAAAACTCATTTACATTTATACGAATAAAATAAACGTTATATAAATTTTAATTGTAAAATGGACTGACTAGGGTACCGCCAGCTTAATTCGATATGGACTCTGTTCAGTTCATTATTAATAATTTGTTCGTGTTATAATATTTATAAACTTACCCACCGTATTTTCACGAATTGGAGATAAAAAAAAAAAAAAAGTTAATAAATATGGTAAATTATAAAGTAATCGTGTATTTAATATAAATATTACACCGTACAAAAAATTAAATACTCGTCGACAAACAAGATCCTGACGGGATAAGTAATTTTTGTGATATTTGTACATTGAGGTATGCGCCTAAGTGTGTGTATATGTTAATTTTGGTGTGTTGTTGCGTATGTATGCTAGTGTGCGTTGTAAAAGAATGCAGTACGTCGGAAACTGATAATGATTAATAAAATGGAGGAAGAAATGAATAGTTTAACGTTCTCGAAAAGTATCGTTTAAATAATTATATATAATTTCTTTTCATGGCAGCTGACGAACAACCTTACTCATTACACGTGTATATCTATTAGTTAAAAATATGACAACGGTCAATAAACCTGTGTCCATACCGTCACTGAGTTCAAACCACAATCCCATACTTTTTAAAATAACTAAAGCTTGTGATAAGGGTAATGTACCATCTACTTACCTCTTTAGAAAGGCTAATTGGAATGCTTTTCCGAACTATATAAGCGATAATATTACTTTAGGAGAGGCCCTTCCAAAACTAAGGCAGAACTTCACGAACAAGTTAAATGTTTTACCGATCTGATACTGAAAGCGGCTGATTTGGCTATTCCTAAAAGTGATGTAACTACACGTTATTATAAAATTTCCCCTCCTGTTCTTGCATTGATTAAATTTAAAAATTACGTTAGACGTAGGTACCTAAAATCTCGTAATCCAACAACTAGATTATTGTTACATTATTTAACCTGTCAAGTGAAAAATAAATTAAATGAAGATAAAAACACTAGTTGGAACTTCAAACTTTGTAATCTTGCTGTAAAAGATAAAAGTCTGTGGAAGATGGTGGCGCATTTCAAGAATTCTCACACACACTTACCACCACTCACGCATAATAGTAACACTGCATATTCGGACAAAGATAAAAGTAATCTGCTAGCTAACATTTATTATGACATCCGTAATCAAAATTGCCATATGGCATCGAACTACCACCAAAATAAAATCACATCTATCGTCAAAAAGTACTTTAAGTTACCTTATAGAGTATTAGCTGAAGATCTAACTACCGTGAAGGAAGTGCATCATGTTATAAAAAACCTTAAAAGTAAAAAATCAATGGGTTTAGATAATATCTCCATAATATTGATTAAGAATTTACCGATTAAAGGTTTTGTTAAACTAACTATTATAATGAATTACATATTCCTGTTGTCACACTTTTCCAACTGCTGGAAAATAGCGAAAATAATACCTATACCTAAGATTGGAAAGAACATATCGGATCCAAAAAATTTACGTCCTGTATCGTTACTCAGTAACCTAGGTAAAATTGCTGAAAAAATTATATTATGTAGAATTAAAAAGTTTACAGATGATAATAATGTGATAGTAGAACAACAACTCGGGTTCAGAAAGAATTTATCAACTGTCATGCAACTAGCGCGAATTACTGACTTCATCACTGACGGTTTTAATCAAAATAAGCACACAGGTTTGCTACTTCTTGATATAGAAAAAGCATTTGATACTACATGGCATCTTGGTTTAATTTACAAAATTATTCAAATTAAATTTCCCGCGTATCTAATCCACCTTATTAGAAATTATTTGAGTGACAGACTTTCTGTTGTAAAAGTGAATAATGTAAATTCCGATGTAAGGTCTGTTCTAGCTGGAGTACCTCAGGGAAGTATGACCCTTCTTGTTTCTCCTTTTTATCAATGACATAAAATCACGAATTTAGAGATGGCTCTATATGCAGATGATACAGCAATTTATTGCTCTTCGTTTCGAACTGATACAATACAAAAACGGTTAAGTGATGGTTTCGCTAAGCTAAATAAATATTTTAGTAAATGTAAAATTAACACAAATGCTGATAAAACTCAAGTGATTCTGTTTAGACGGCCGCCTTCGCAGGATCCTGTAATTGTAAATAACACTAGATTAGATTGGAAAACGCATGTTAAATATTTAGGAGTAATCCTAGATAAAGGTCTCATATTCACCAAACATGTTGAGTACATATCTAACAAAACACATAAAGCTCTTTTTAGTCTATACCCAATCTTTAATAGATGATGCCAAATTAGTCCTGTTAATAAACTAATTATCTATAAAACTATATTAAGGACAATTATGCTATATGCATGCCCAATATGGTCGTATACAAGCCGTTCAAATGTGTCCAGATTACAACGTCTTCAGAATAATTGTTGCAGGATAATTCTTAAACTTCCTATCTATGCGAGAACAGATCGCATGCATCGTATATTAGACTTGCCGGTTGTGGGTGATATCATTAGGCAGCATACAAAAAATTTTTTTGACGATTGTAGACGCAGCCAATACTCAATAATAAACAATATATATACGCGTACTAGTCTTCAGTTAAAATATAAAAGATATAAACATAAAAGAATAAAACACACGCTATTATAATGTATCACCTGCTTTTTAATCGTATGTAATTTATATATTTAATTTTATGAACTTTATTAATGTAATATATATAAATAGCTGAGCAGTCATATTATTTTGTTTATATTTATTATTACCGCCTTAAAATTCTTCATAGAGTTGTCCTGAAATTGTATACACAAGTTTTGGTTTTCCCGTAATCTAGTTCCGCGCTATTATTACTGTATTTATTATTTCTTTTTGTTTTCATTTTGTATTAAGAATTTGTTCGGTATACGTAATAATATTGTTTTGACATTGATTTTGTAATTTATATTGTGTGCTAAATACACTTTTTTATTTATTTATTTATTTATATCTATGCGCAACGAGTTAATACTATTTATTAAGGGAATAACCGCAGAGGAAAGGATGTGGTTAGGATAATTCCGGCTGGACACAGTTATCATCATCTTACGAGATGTCTTATTAACCGTCCCGGAGTTGGCGTTTTGTCAACTTGAGACAAATGTATTTTCGTTTTTACCGCTGACCTACTTAGTCTGAACATTGAGAATCGTTACGATAAATTTGGCAGCGGAAATTCCTAAATCTAAAACTAATCACCTAGCATTTTATTCGGGTTATTTTGTACATTTGGAGCGTTTACGATTACGAATCCGGGATTATTTTCAAAAAAAAGATAAACTGTCAGCTTTTGAATTGCGATGTTAAAATGTTCAAAATATTTCATCCGCAAATAAACACTATAAAGAGTAAGAAACGAGAATAATGCAAGCAATTGAAGAAATAGCACCATTTAATCGGATATTCTTTTTTCGTCGCGAACTTAACGGACCAATAATTTCACGGCGATAAACTGAAGTAAAAAGACCTCGTATCGAATTTATTGAACGCGTGTTCAAGATACGAAACTACGATGGAAAAATAAGACCGCATCAGGAAATTACCCCGGGCAGACGTGTTAAGCGCCAACCTAATGATTGAGCAGATGTGATGATGATGATTGCGAGTATACGATTCAGTTCGAATTCTTGTAGAAATTCTGCTGCCTCAGGGACAAAAGCAAAGTTCCATAGTTTTTTTTTTTTAGGTTATCCTGATTCCAACTAGTGTGGTGATGTAGCAAATATATTTTAATATTCCCACGAATAAAGAGACGATGAATTAGTGGTTATAAAAAAATATTTTGTATGTAGATGGGAATGTAGATAAAAACAATTGCTTACCATGGTTTCTCGCCAAGTGTACCTAGACTTTGAGGTAAAAGAGCGGATAAGTAACATCAGTCAATGTGTGTGTGTGCGTATAATTAGTACGGTTAACCTAAATCAGTCGAAAAAAAAAAAATCAAAAATATATTGAAATAAAAATACGTTTAAATATTTGTTAAAACGTAAATAAATGATTACATCGCAAATGCGTACAGTTAATATTAATTTAAATTACAGACGAAATCAAATGAATACATCTACTGTAAATAACTGAATAATAATTTTAAAAAATAAGAAAAAAATATGAATTTTTCTCAACTAATTAAAAAACACGTCGGAATCGAAGAACACGCCAAATAGTTATTCACGTTCGACATCTGATGTGAATTATATAAAAATTTAAGATTAACCCTTTCATACCCAATGCATATACTTTTCATACAGTATTTTCCAGCTAGAATATATCGCAAACTCCAATGTTGCCAATTAAAATTGTTTCTACGAATATTTTATTCGTAATTTACCAATCGCCTATGTCCATTGTATAGTTTTGTATATAGGGTAATTTTTTTTTCGACTTAAAAAAACTTCAAAAATATTTTAATTTGAACACTTTTGATCATCTGAAGTCCCGCAAAAATTTTCATCCTTGTGGGGTCTATGTGTGAACATGAGTTAGTCTCCACTCTTCAATTTCCCGACTATAGTCGACTGTATAAACAGCGGTAAAAATGCGAATGGTAGGTACTGAACAACATGTGGCGAGGTTTTTACACAGTAATTCTACATTTCAAAGAAGAATCAAGATGTCCATAATGATTTCTTTTTTCGAACTGAACACGTTTAAAATTCACCATTTCATGGCCAGTGTTGATCAAAGATTTCTACTGGGACACTACATTTTTTCTTCATACATTTAACACGAGATGACAACAAATCCTTAAGTACGAATAAGTTTTAATGTGATTATTAGCAAAATGAAGTAAAAAATGTAGTAACTCCTAAAATCTACTTTACGAAGTATCCACATAATTTCACATCCTTCTAACGTCTTATTGTGTCTGTACATTTTTCATTTATATGTATATATATATATATATATGGTTTTGTTTTTTGAATTTAGTAAAACTGCTAGCAGCTACGTTTAATGTACACACGTGAGATTCGTTTTTGTACAGTTTCAATTATCATGGCATCCTACAATGAGTGGAACATTATTTTTGGCGTAAATCAATCACGACAGTGCAAAAAGTCCTTAAGAGCCGCTTTACGAAACAAGTCCACGAGATACAGAACATCTGAAAAGTCAGATTTCTGAAGAAATTTCATAAATTCAACGACATATGCTCGAAAAAATGTTGGAAAATTTTGTAAAAAAGATCGATGACTTGTTGAAAATGGCGGTCACCTGGACGATATTGTGTGTCCAAAAATGATTGTGAGCTAATCTCTCGTTTTCCTATTTTTAAATAAATTTTAGTTATTCAAAAAACAACAAAACCGTCAGTCTTCTCTAGGTCACTTTATATATATATATATATATATATATATATTTGTGTATATACATTTATGTTCAGAACTGTATACTCGTTGCTATGATAAGGGTATGACCTAATTTTAAAACGATCATACTTATGTACACACACACACATAATTACAACGGTATCGAGGACGGATTAGAAGTAGAAAATAGCTGAAATTGAAAATACGGATGATAAGCCGTTTTAAGGCGATTATTAAATTTACGAGCCGCGTACGGTGGTTAGGCTTAGGAAAATGTGCAGCGGCGTTGTTGTCAAAATTGGTTATCTATCGTTGAAAAATACAGGAACAAAAAATAACCTAAAGTCGCGGTATTCTTTTAGGGATTTAAAAAGGAACCTATAGAGAGTACCTGTTATTAATAACGAAAACGTTGCTTACGCACCTGTTTATGTGTGTGTGTGTGTAGTTGTATATGTTTAGGTGTTGTTTCAGCATCTACCCTCTCAGGCTAGGGAACAGTTGAGTAATTATAGTAGGTTTAATATACATGTATATAGTGTATATATATATATATGTATCCGCTGACTTTAAATATATTGAATAGCGTGCGGTATTTACGTCCAACAGCGTTCCCGTATTAATCAAATTACGACGGATTATTCCGTTAATAAACTGGGGATTAACGAATTCCGGATAATTTCGAGGGAGTATAATAATAAAAAAAACTAAAAAAAAAAACGCAAAAACAACAAAAAACGGTGGAATAGAATAAAAATTAAAATATATAATAATAATAATAATAGGCGAAAATCGAATTTATTAAAAAAGAAAAGCCTGCAGAAGAAGTGGCCTCATATCGTCCTTCATTAATTCCTCCAATATCGAAACTGTTGGAAAAATCATCATTAAAACCGGTTGTTGATTTGCCATACTATCAATTTGGCTCTAGAAATAAACATTCGACTATATATATGAAGTCCGTAAGATTACATCTGTAATAGGAAAAACGTTTGAAAGAAAATAGTATTGTTCTACAGTATTTCTCGACATATCGAGAGCGTTTAATCGCGTGTCTTAGGCGCGGTTCACACTGGCGTGATACGATAAACAATAGGACATGCGATACGATAAGCAACGCGACCTTGAATTGACGCGGACCACTCATAGCACTGGATTAGTTGCTTTCATAACGTTTGCACTTCTATGAGTGGTCCGTGTCAATTCAAGGTCGCGTTGCTTATCTTATCGCATGTCCTATCGTTTATCATATCGCACTAGTGTGAATCGCGCCTTATAATTAAAATAAGTAATCTTCTTCCAGTTAACCACTGTGCACTATCATATTTTGTTAATCGTTAATTTCGGGTAGTACACTAAGATGCCGTGTCGACAATCGTACAATATAAAGACAGGATTTCCTTAAGGTAGCGTCCTCGGACCAATATTCTATCTTTAGTGCACACTGGATCTACCTACGAATAATGAAACAATAACCGCGACATTTACAGACGATATTGCTATACTTTCGGTTAGATAAACTTCAAGGAGCGCTCAACCGTGTCAAGAAATGGACAACCGATTGGAAAATAAAGTTAAATGAAACTAAATGTGTCCACGTTACTTATGCTTATCGCAAAGCTGACGTGCGAAAGTTTACCTGGTGATTTAGCAGTTCCTCAAGCTGATTCTGTTAGGTATCTAGGAATGTACGTAGATAAACGATTAACTTGGATAATTCACATTAGAACCGAAATTTAAAAAATCGAAACATTAACACGAGGATTATACCGGCTAATCGGTCGGAACTTTACACTATACATGTCTTGTAAACGTTTTTACTATACCTGATAAAACCGATTTTATGGCGTTCAACTTTGGGGATGTACCAAGCCTACAAGCTGTAATCCAGGCGAGAGAAAATCCTGCAAGCCGTAGTCGATGTATATATTCACGTAACGACGATATTCACCGCGATCTGCAGATGTTGTTGACGATGTCATCGAGGAATTCGCAAAAAATGCGAGAAGCAACTATTCATCGTGTCAATAAGCAACTAAAGTCGCAGATACCGAATCAATTCTAAGCGCAATAGACCGGAGCATTTAATTTGTAAATAGTATTTTTTAATGAAGGTTCTAGCCGATGGGTTAAATTCTTAACATTAGTTATATTCGTCTTTCTTTTATCGCCTTACAAGACAAGTTCTGTATTAGATGGCAAATTTATTACGAATACGGTTATTATTTAACGTGAAGATTGTAACAATAATAAATAGTAAAAGAAAAAAAACACGGAGTTAAAAACAACTGCAACATTGGCGATAGTCGAAATGAATAGTTTAAATATTTTAGTTTAACGCTGAAACTTCCTAAAATGACGATCTTCCCACATATGGTTAAAAGGCTCGGTTGATTGTGTAAAAAAAAAAACATTTGTCAATTTATGTCGATTTAGATAAGAGAGCTATTATTAATAAATTGACAAGGTTGTACACTATCTTCGTCAATTTTTTTTTTTTTCTGAAATAAATATATAATGAATAAGTGTTTTTCGACTGTGCAATATAAAGACGTTCGTTTATTTTTATTATATTCTTTGAATTATTTAATTTTTATTTTAATTTTTTGCCTATGTTTCGCTCGTTACACGTTTAAATAATTAAAATATCTCGTAATATAACTGATATATTAGCGATTTTTACTACAATTAGATGATAAAATAAACAGCGAGATTTTTTTACTATTAATATTTCCATTCTATTTGTACGATGACACGCGATTTATTCGTTTTTTATAGCGTGCTCAAATGCCCTTTGTTTATCGTACTTATTTATTTCAATATCTAATTATTTTTAATATTTAACTATTTTAATACTTAAATTTAACTATTTTTTCCCCATATTTGTCATAGGAATTTTGTTACGATGTTTCCCCCCCTTTATGATCTGTTTTTTCTTCTTCTTTAATTTCTGTATCAAGAAGCTCATTTATTATTATTTTTGCTTTTATTTTATTTAAGTATGAGTAATACCTTTTTAAACGTTAAGTTACATTCTAAGACTTTTTGTTATAAAATTTTATTTTCTTTTTCTTTTTTTTGTTCTTAATTCCTTTTAAACTTTAAATTACACTGTAAAGTCTTTTTGTTATAAGATTTTATTTTGCCTTCTTTTTTATATATATTTAGTCAATGCGTAAACTCGTTACTCTTGGTTTGATGGAAGAAAGGACTGTGTATTCATTCCCTCTTCCATGTCAATAAGTTAATTTTAAGTGTGGACGTCTCTTGATTTGCTCTGGGACCTTCATAATATTACTTAAACTCCTTCTTGTTTTATAGAAAGTGGATATTTTTAGTAATCCCACATACTGATTTTGGCTCCCTTGCAGTGCATAATAAAAACTAAATTTCTTTATTATATCAGTGTCTTTAGAAGATTTTCTCCCTCTCGTTTAAAAAAAAAAAAACAAAAAAAAAAAAGAATATTTTCTGAATTTCATTAGGTTTACATGTGTATGCTTATATCGTCGAAAAAATTATACTAAACCGGGGTTACAATCTTATAACTGACAAGATTCTCAAAAATTAACTGTTTTAAGGCTAGTCATTCGATAGCTTGTCAAATTGTCAGAAAATAACTTTAACAAGCACACCGGTATATTATTAATTGATATTGAGAAAGCTTTTTTCGACACAGCTTGGCGCAAAAGGGATCTCGTGCAATTTCGGTTATTCCCTTTATTTCATTAAATTAATGAGATCCTAACGGTAGAGCATTTTACATTCATCACCTACGTTTACATTTGACGCTTAAAATTCTTTTTGCGGGTTTTCCGCAAGGAAGTATTTCAGGTCCTTACTTTTAAAAATATTATTAAACGATTTTCCTTCTTTTTAATTAAAATTATTGCGACGACTATATAGCCTTTGACAATAACCATGATTTTGCACCGATATTATAATTGCATCCATATATAAATGATATACATTTGTATAATGTCGAACCTTCTGCGAACGTGTTTCGTGTATAGTCGTTTTCCGCGTTAATCTTTTTTGTAAAATTAAACGTGTTTCGTATAAAAACGTTATAAAGTCCTTATTCCGCGTAAATCTCTTTGTATTATAGTTAAAATATATCAAACTCGTTTCTTATCAGGCGGAGATAAAGCTGCCTGAACAATGTCAAAGCAAAACAGAAAGCGGTGAGTTCGTTCCGTTTATACTAACAACATTCCTTCTACTAATACTAACAACATTCCTTTTACTAATACTAACATAAGTAACGTATATTGCAACGATAATCGTATAAATACAGCTAATTCCGATAATCGCGATTTACCGCCGCGCGTTTCCGAAATTACTAACAATTTTAAATCAGATCGTTAACTAATCCGAACATATCGCCTACTACGCCATCTTACTCCGATAAAGTAAAGAAAAAAATAGTTCCGATATTAGATTTCGAGCATCCAACGGAAGACCAACGGATAATATTAAATTATATACTATAGATGCAAAAAATATTATCGCTGCCTCGCGCGTTAGTAATAATAAAATTATAGTCTTCTTAGCAAACAAAAACATGGTTAATGATATAGTCCACACTCATGAGGGAATCACAATTGGACAACACTTCATAAAAGCCCGTAAACTAAACTCATCCTCGCGGAAACTAATTCTTTCAAACGTAAGCCCGATCATCCCAAATACAGTCATAGAACAATACCTAAAAAATAACCTCCAGTTACAATTAGCCTCTCATATTTCCTTGTTAAGAGTACAACCACAAAGTGACGAATTCGGCCACATTATAAGTTGGCGCCGGCAAGTCTACACCAACACATCAAGTAAGATCAAACTCCATGATTCCTTCCTGTTAAACTACAACGATAGAAACTATAGAATATTCATAACTTTAGATGATCTCAGTTGCTTCAGATGTCATGAGACGGGACACAAGGATGATGATTGCTCGTTAAACAGTGAAATAGATCAACATAGTCTCTCCGTAAACAACGCTTACAATGCACACCAATTTATCCGCCCCTCCCACAGTCGATATAAATGCGCTGAAACCTGCAGAAATTCTAAACGACGCCGAAGCCAATCACCCTAACACAGCAACATATCAAAGTTTTCCCGCTCTCCCAGACATCGCCTCAATACCAATCAGTCAAAAGCGCCCAGCACCGTCTACCAGTACCGATTATTCATTAAACTCCACTAGAATAACTGCACCTGTAACACCAAAATCGGAAAAATCAAAAATCAAATCAAAAAATTCAAAAAAACAGAAAAAAGAAAATGCTAGTGACTCAGAGGAGAATGGGGAAGAAATTTCCCCGGAGGAGCAAGCGGAACTATCCCTAAACGACATCTTTAGAGGTTATGTTGAAGAAGTAGAAAAGAAAAACCTAAAACATTTACTAACGCCAACAAAATTAATCTGCTTCATAGATATGTGCAACAAGTCGTAAAATGCATACCTCATAGCGGTTGAATTATTCCCGGACTAATTCAGCAACTAAAATTCTGTCATTCTCACATCAACTACCGACGAACAAAAATTAGGGTCGCAAAAATAATAAAATCATTAGAACTAGTGATTTCGCCACCAGCAAATAATCAATGAAAATTTAAACTGTTTTCTATGGAGCAAGGAATAATTAATGATATCTATACCCACTACGAAGATCTACAATTATTGATCAATACATACAATCCTCTAGTATTATGCATTCAAGAGACCCATCTAAAACCGAGCCAAATCTTCCAGATAAAAAATTTTAACGTATACCAATCGGATCCAGTTCCAGGTGGATGTGCTCATAGAGGAGTACTGTTGGCTGTTCGAACCAACGTAATACGCAACTGTATTACCCTTCCATCCCATATGCAAGCAGTAGCGATTACCATCCTCTCAATCTGCACTATTTACATCGCTCCGGATCAGAAAATACAAACGGATGACTTGGAAAACATACTTCAATGCGTTCCTTCACCGCTAATCTTTACTGGCGATTTCAACGCCGATTCACCAAGCTGGGGAGGTGGAAAATATAATGCAAAAGGCCGGGTCCTGCAGGAGGTAGTCGAAAAAGCTAGTTTGGCACAACTACTCACCGGTGACCCTACTCACTACAACTTTTCGCATCGTAAATGGTCGACTTTAGATCTAACGTTTATCTCACCTCAATTAATCAGCCGTTTCCATATCTTCCATCATCCGGACCTGGCGGGAAGTGATCATGTCCCAGCTATCATATACAAACAAAATCCAGGTTCAAAGTACCCTAAAAACACATTTACTCCTAAGTGGAACCCATCAAAAACAAACTGGACGCAGTACAAAAATAAACTGGACAAATTTGATGAAATGAAAATCACAACCACAAATAACATATTTATGAATATACAACATATAACCCAGACTATAACCCAGACTTTAGTCGCGACAGCACACTCGTGCTCTCCTTCACGTCTTCAATCAACACGACGCAAAGTAGTCCCATGGTGGTCCTCAGAATGTGCAAACGCTATCCGAAACAGGAGAAGAGCGCTGCGAATCGTCAAAAGAACTCATTCACAAGAAGATCTACTAAGTTATAAATGACTGAGGGCCAAAGCAAGGAGAACATTAAAACAAGCCAAAAGGGCTTCTTGGAATGCCTACGTCTCTACAATCTCACCATTTACGCCATCAAGCCGAATATGGAGGAAAGTAAAATCCATAGAGGGATCTCCAACACTCACAACACCGTCGGCTCTTATGATGAATAAAACTATAGAAACTGACCCAATTAAAGTTTTTACAAAATTTGAAAATTTCTTTGCATCCGCTTCCAGCGATGAAAACTTATACCCTCAGTGCAATTAAGAAATTTCTATTCAAATAACCAAGAACCATATAATGCGACGTTCTCTATGGATGAATTAAAAAAAGCTATAAATCATTCGAGACCATCACGGCTCCTAGTCACGATGGAATACATATCTCAATGCTCCAAAATCTGCCGGAACACATTCAAAACCTACTGCTCGATATTGTAAATAAACTGTGGATTTCTTCACAACTTCCTGCAAGCTGGAAATTAGCAGAAATTATTCCAATCAAAAAAACG
This sequence comes from Coronaproctus castanopsis, assembly GCA_032883995.1. Taxonomy (NCBI): domain Eukaryota; kingdom Metazoa; phylum Arthropoda; class Insecta; order Hemiptera; family Monophlebidae; genus Coronaproctus; species Coronaproctus castanopsis. The sequence goes on along the minus strand of CM065052.1, from coordinate 236,910,894 downwards.
AACAAAGACCCACACCAAATAGAGAACTATCGACCAATATCATTAACGTCAGTTTCTGGAAAGGTATTCGAGCGAATGGTCAACAACACACTAATGTGGGGGCTAAAATCACAAAACTTATTAACTAAATATCAATGTGGATTTCGCAAAAATCGAACAACGATAGACCAAATTCTGTACTTACAGGAATCAATAATACAAGCATTTAATCGATCTCTCCAAAGCATAAGCACAACGAAAAGCAAAAAATACTGACTACCATGTACAACTGGGGCTTCATGGGTCGACTTCCACTTTTCGTCGCAAATTTCTTATCAGATCGTCTCTTTAAAGTGAAGATTAAAAATATAACTGCAAAATGGAGTTTCGCAAGACTCAGTTCTTAGTCCGTCTCTATTCAATATAGCCATCAACGATATCATCGAAGACGTTAAACTCCCAATTAAAACGGGACTTTTTGCCGATGACTTAGTAGTCTTCCTAACATGTGCGAACATAGAACACGGCGAACACATCATTCAGGAAGCAATCAATAAAATTACAGCAAGAGCGCAAAACAATGGTTGGACGTTTTCTTCGGAAAAAACAAAAAAACAAAAGCTGTTCACTTCTGTAGAATCAAATCCTGTAAAAGTAACATACATATCCTACTAAACAACACACCTATTCAAACTACATCTCATATTCGCTACTTGGGCCTTTTCTTCGACAACGAATTAACATGGAGAGAGAATACATAAATCAACTGACGAAGTCATGCACAACCAAATTAAATTTACTAAAAAAATTTGCACACACATCGTATGGAGCTCACCGTTCTTCACTATTAATGATATACCGCTCTCAAATTCGCTCAAAATGCGACTATGGAATCCCCCTCTTTTCCATAGCATCCAAGAGAGACTTCTCAAAACTAGATACTATCCACAATTCCTCGCTTCGATTAATTACAGGCGCGCTCAGAACATCCCCAATATCAAGCCTCTACTGCGAAGTCTCAGAATGGCCTCCATCGCTTCGACGGGAACACCTTACGGTAAATCTTCTGTTACGCACGATTTCAAATCCAGAGCTCCCAGCAACTAACAGTATAAAACGATCTCTCCAGAGTACATCTGAAACCAGATAATTAGGTTCGCGAGTAAAAAGAATTATATCCGATACTACGAAATCAATTCATACCGATCTATTAGAAGCTGATGAGCTATACAACATAGAAAGCAATCCTACAAAAATCCTTCCCCCATGGACTTCGAAAGACGCCGCATTCGATTTTACACTGCTCCCAAAAAAGCACTCTCACTTTGCCATCGTCCACAATTTATTATCTCCCCAAAGGAAAAAGATATACTACTCCGACGGTACAAGTTCCGCAGAATCCGCTGGTTGCGCAGTGGTCTTTAATCGAAATGTGATCTTTTCAGTTTTATTCTCCGCTCTGTCCACAGAACTGTACGGAATCCTACTAGCGTTGGAACACGCGGTAAAATCCTACCATCACATTATAAAGATAGCTACGGACTCCATGGCAGCTTTACATCATATTCAACGGAAATCAAATCATCCGATCGCAAACTCCATAAATACAATCGTACAGAACTGTCAAACGGCGATAACCTTCGTATGGATTCCGGGCCACGCAAAAATACCAGGAAATCATATGGCCGATCTAGCAGCAAAAAAAGCTTCCAAAATGCGCCCAGCACTGCGTATTAAGATTCCACTTAGTGATATCAAGGAAGAAACCAAGGGCCTATTTTGTAGGTTGTGGCGAAAAAGATGGATGGAACAACAGAGTACATCACACCTGCACACAATAAAACCGTCAGTTCGCGAATGGAAGTTTCAACCTGAAGACTGAAGGGTTCAGGTGATGCTGTGTCGACTCCGGATCGGTCATACGCAACTTACACATGGACACATATTCCAAAAACTAGTCCCATCAACCTGTGATAGATGCGACGTTCCGATTACAATTCACCACCTCCTAACAGAATGTCCAAAAATCCCAAAACCTTCTTCCTTAAATATTTCATCAATTCTGAGCCAAGATTCCCCATCCGTTTTATCATTTCTTGTTAAGCTTAGGTCGGTAAACTACAAAATTTAAATTTGCTGGCCGCGCTCTTAGCCTCGCTGCTTTACATAGTGCGGAAAACAAAAAAAAAAAAACCTTTTGTGCTCATTTTATTATGCGCCTGCACGATCTGAGATGTTACACAAATATCATTAAGTAGATAATTTATAAATATTATTATAAATTGTCTACTGAATGATATTTGTGTATCATCCCGTATCATGCAAGCACATAATAAAACGATGTAAAACACCATGTAGCCCTAATTTTATCTCTTTTATTTAATCTCTTATGGTTTTTTGCCTACTTTTATTTAATCTCTTCATTTAATGGGTGCCATATCTTGATTTATCTCGTATATACAGTTATGTAATATTATTGCCACCCTCGATCATGCAGACGTTCGTAATAATAAAAGCTTTCTCGCGACACCCGATAATAGGTCAATTTCCTGCCGATGTAACTCCGCTACTATTCTATATGGAGGCTCGGTATATTAATTAAATCCGCTATAGGATAAGGTAAAAAAAAATCGAATACCTTTAGACGGTCTAACGAATAATTTAACGGCTATTAAAAAAACTTGAAAAAATGGATAATTTGCAAAAATTTCAACTCACCTTAAAACACTACTTTTTCCGAGATGGAGGGATGATATTTATGGCGGAAAATGTTCGTTAGAGCATTTAGAAATGTCTCTCGGGACAGATTTTCAATTTAGACCTCCATTTTTTTCATAACGTCCTAAGTAAAAACCGATTTTAGGCCGATATTCAACCCTTAAATACAGGGGTGGGTTGAACACAGGGGGTAAGTCTATATACGCGATAAAATCTCCGTAAGCGACTTAGTTAAACGCGCGAATCTTCGACAGATATTTATTCGAAAATTGTACCGGTTTCAACCCCATTTGTGGCATAAGGGATGATGGATTTTAAGAGTAGTTTTCGGCTAGATTTGTAGCGACAATTCAGACGAACATTTTTTTTTAGTAAGAATTTTCTTGGATCCGACGTATGTTCCTTAAGGTTATTAAGCATTTTACAGAACATGGCAAATTGTTGATAATATATATTTTATTTTTTATTTAAATTTACGTGCCGTGTATCGCAATTATAGCTAGAGGCACGGAACTAAAATAATTACAACAAAGGTATTAAATAATTAAGTATTAGATAATTATAACGAAGATATTTACAACAAAGGTATTAAGATAATTATAACAAATGCGTTAATTTGATACATTTTAAAAATTCAAAAACTCTATTAATGATATTCATGTTATCCCTCAGCAAACTTTGCAAGTCGAGCGATGCGATCCCGTACTGTTTTCGGTATTTGTCGTAAATTGGACAGTCTACCAATAGATGCTCGACGGTCAACTGACAACAACATTGTTGGCAAGTTGGCGGCGTACTTTTTTCTAATAGATGAATATGTGTTAATTTTGTGTGTCCTATTCGTAATCGACATAATACTACCTCTTCCATTCTGCTACTACGATGTGCTGAGTGCCACTGTTTTGAAGATGATTTTATCGATCGTAGTTTATTCACCGTAGATATTCTCTGCCAGTTACTCCATGTCGATTCGAAATGATGCTTTAAGTATTCTTTGAAGTCAGCTATCGGTACATGGATTTTCTTCATTAATTTTTATTTATTTGTTAACTTTGTTTATTGCGTGTAAGGATGCTTTGGTGGTATACAATTGTCTACGTTAGCAACAAACATACGCCATTTTTAATTTTTTCTAATAAAATATTTCTTCATTGATAATATTATATATATATATATGAGGTGGAGATAAATAAATGAGAGAAAAAAAATTATAATTTATAATAATAATTTCCATAATAATCATAATAACAACAATGGAAATATCATTTAATTTTCGGCACTTACCGTTTTGTTGCCCAGGTTCTTTACTTTGCAATGTAGATAAGCAGTTTTGCCCATTAACGCAGTCACATTTTTAGCGGTGCTTTTGTCGAACGTAGGTAGCGTACCCGTGACTTTTGTTGACACCACTTTACTGACCGAATTATCACCACCGCCACTTCCACTGGTGATTATTTTATTATGATTATTATTCGAATCGGTCGATTGACTACACCGTACTATGTAACAAAGAAAAATTTAATTAAATTAATTTAAATTGAACGAAAAATTAAATTAATTCGTAAAAATAACGTACGTGACAGGGGAAATATTATTGAAATTTTTATTGACGAAAAAGATCTAAATTGAAAATATTAAAATTTTCAGAATTTTTCCTAATTTATAAACGTAATTAAGAAAACGTCACTGGAATAATAGATAGTAATTACCTATATTATATATATATATATATATATATATATAAATTATATATATTTTGTGAAAAACATGCCCATCAATGTGTACGAATAATGATGATGATTACATAAACATTTAAACTTTCGCGGATAAAGAACAAAATATTTTATGAACGACGTTTTGAATTTGTGAAACACAAATGCTATCCCATAAACCGTCCTATTTGCAAGCATTCAGATTTACTAGATCACGTACTAATCAGTAATTTCAGAAAATTAATTTCTGGACGTAAAAATGTTATCAAAATTAATTCATTTATTCTACCTGTTAAACATACATAATACCGTATATAGATTTTGACGCATACTGTACTCGTCTGTATGTAGAATTAACGAAATTAAAAGGGAAATTAAGAAATAAAACGAGTTTGTAAGTAATTCGATATATATATATATATATATATATATATATATATATATATATATATATATATAGATAGATATATATATAGATACTTTGTTTCTACAAGGAGACAAAATAACGATACAACTCTGATTAATACGATTATTATCATCATCTTTATGTGCCGTCTCCGTATCGGAGGTAGACGACTACTTACCTATTCATATTTTAAGTAGCGTACAAGGCGATCATAATACAGCGTTAATGCAGATAGACACATGCATGCATCTAGGAGAACTGATTGTAATCGCTTTGTTATCAGAACACAATGTAGCCTCGCGAGTTTTTTGTAGTTTACTATATCGTTACTAGAGCGCATATGATGTTGTGCGTGGTGGTTTACCATTACCTTCCACGCGATAATGTTATGATTAGTTGTATATTTATTTTTGACGATAATTTTTGGATCGTTCATTGTATTCGAACTCGGTACCTTCCGTATAGAAGTCGATGCTCTGGTTACTAGGTTATCCCGAGGACGGAATGCAATTACAAAACTTTGAAAACTAGACGAAATCTTAAGAAACGGAGATGAAACACAACCCACGTAGAAAAGTTTGAAGACGATTACAACGTTTATTATTATTAACGTTAAGAGTAGTACGATGGTGACGTAAATAAAAATGATAAAAATAAGGATGATAATGATAATGATAATAATAAAAATAAACAATAATCATAATAATATAAATTATAAATAAGGAAAGAAAATGTTTAATTTAAAATATACGTATTATAGCGATTACACCATATTTTATATATATATATATATATATATATATATATATATATATATATATATGTATATACATATACTTAGGTATTGTATGAAAATAATTCTGCTTTAGGCATTTAAAGCACAAAATGATAACCAAGGATGTAAATGAGAAATAACTGTTTACAAGAGTGAGGGGACGCAACACTCAAGAAACAAGATTGGTATCTTTTAAATGATTTTTCTACTTTACATCTAATATTGCTAACGCACAACTACTATCACACGATTTCACGAACATACAACTAACACTTATACACGAATATGAATACCGTTGATATATCTATCCACTTACCTATGTTTCTATTTACCTATCAATATATATATATATATATATTTGTACGCGTGTGTGTGTGTATAATTTGTAGACGCATACATATAAACAAAAATATATATTCTCGCGAAATTTTTCTGAAAGTATTATAACTCTCGTAAATTATTTAATAACCAGTTTCGTTCGCAGCGTATAATTCCTTTCGAAAAACAGAAATAAAACAAGTGAATCACCCGGGACGTGTTACGGTTGTTTGAAGGGGTGTAGTCCGGGGGTGCGAATATAGAAGAATAATCGAAAATTGACTTGGGCCGCTTCAAAGAAGTAATTCTTCTACTTTCCTTCTTTTAAATTCTCGGCTACCTGTACACTCCGTTTTCTTTTCTGGGTGCAATTTTATTGTTGGTTTCTTCGTTTTTAATTTTTAATGTTTTTCACTTTTTCATCTGGAGCCGTAGTTTACGCGGGAAAAGTATTTTTATTATTCGCAAACAAAGAGAGGAATTATCATTTAGAGGAATTACCCCGATAGGTTGATTATGCGCAGAAATCCTCTCTTTTTCGACCTCGTTCAGCTTAGTGTTCGGTTACTTTTCGGTATTTCCATCTCATTAGACAACTTTCGAATTATTCGAATAGTTTCTAACCGAGTGTTTCGCGCGGTTGTTATCATTTACTTGTCTATTTTTTTATTTCGTAAAAACCACGTCAAGGTTTCGTCAGCGGGATCATTTAAAATTGTAAAGGAATAGTTTTAAGGAACTATCTCGATAATGCGAAGACGAAAATTTTACTAATTATAGAGTCGACAACGAGCAGATTGTAAAATAACCTTTCTAAATCGACCGAATGAAGTTAACTGCCGCAGCGACAGCTTCAGAAGCTGAACACGATGCCTAAATATAATTAATCTTTTTTTTCCCTTTTTCGTCACGGAAGTCCTAAAAAAGACGTTAAGTATAATATCGCTTTTTATAATTTGGAATCTCAAAATGTTTCTTTATTCGTGTTCGAGCCAATTAATGTACGAGTAGATTAAATTAAAATCAGATTTATTTACATTAAATCTCCTCGGAGTAGTATTCCGCCAGTTTTACTCGTCCGCGTCAATGACATTCTTCATAACGCATCTAACGTCAACGAATCAGCTCATTCAAGTAGATTCACCTCACATCCATTCACGGCCCGGGACCGTTTTACTAAATTCTGCTTTGTAGTAATAATAATAATAATAATAATAATAATAATAATAATAATCATCATCATCATCATCATCATCATCATGGCGGTCGCTTCCTCTTATAATCACGGTATATAGAATAGACGGTAGGTGTCACGAACTAGGTGCGCAGTAGTCAAACGAGATTGTGACGTAGTTGCCATCACAAAACCAGTTTTGTTAAGAACGGCTCATTTCATTATTTCTAAAGTGTTGTTTCATGGTTTTTGATTTGTGTTTATGACATTTTCTTATTTTTTAGCACAGAATTCTCCTAATTTTATTATTTAAAGTATTTTATTTCTAATTACTATCAGGGTAAGACTGCATAATATTTTTATCTCACTAATTCTTTGATATAGACCTTTCGCACATAAGTTGGTTAAATTTTTTATTATCTTATTAACATTTATATTATGCCTTGTTGTGCTATTTTCGGGTGTTGTAATCATAGCCGAGATGCTCATAAATTAGGTATTAGCTTTCATCGGCTTCCTAAAGATAAAGTTCTTCGAAAGCAGTGGTTGCATATGAGCAGAAGGGCTGACAACGTCAATATTGAAAGTGCTCGCGTATGCTCTTTTCATTTTAATGAAAATGATTTCGAACGTGATCTGCAATCAGAATTACTTGAGAACAAGACAAAAAATATATTAAAAAAAGTATTCCATTCCTCATTTAATGCTACCAACTTTGACTGAGTGTCACATAATGATAATAAACGCAGTAGTTCTTCCAGGTTCTTACACAAAGCGAACCTCGTTGACTTTCTCAATTCTAGTCGCCTTATTTTGTCGGTTTTTCTCGCGTTCTTCCTTATATCGGGAGCACTTATCGTCTGCTGGTTTTTTTTTCCTCTGACTTTCTTTTCGTTTTCTTCAAGACCTATTTATTCGTTGATTATGTAATCTTTCCATAATGAATTCGTAACAATCTTCAACAACGTTGGATCTGGTCACATTCCGGATTCATAGTCTAGGTTTTTTTGTTTTTTTATCTTCTATGTTGTACCGACAATTATATGTCACAACCAACGGTGATGAATAGAAAAAGTAGGAAAGATAAAAAAGAGGCAAGGAGGGAAGGAAGAAGGAAGAAATATATGCGACTAACATCTCCAGTGAGATAAGTTAGATGAGGATGAGGTTAAAAAAAAAGTACGACGAGTCTATTGCATTTAAATTAAATTAAGTTGATACATAAGTAGTACTATTTGGTAAAAAAAAAAAATTAACCATTTGTTCAAGCGATCGGCAAGGCATCACTACACCATTTCCATTTGAATCGCTTGGGAGGGTTGTCCGGTAGACTAAGCGTATACATTCGATTGATATTTGGATTTGAGCTAAACTGTAGTTTATTGAAAAATGTTTGATACTGCTGTACATACATGTCGTCGTCATACACGGTATTTGTAAATCGCAGGCATATTTCAAGTAATTCATTTTTGTAAGTTCGTGTTTATATTTTCATATCCGAAGCACTTTACTCGGGTTATTGAAGACATTTATATGGTAAAGAAATTCTTGAAGTAACGAATTCTTTAATAGAACGTGGACTAAATTCTTCGATGAGCACGATATTCGCAATTTTATTTGTTAATTTTATTCGTTTATTAATTTAGTCTTAACCATTTCATTCACGATGTCCACTATACGGTACATAATTTTTTTTTAATACTATAAGAAAATTTTTATTTTTTGCTCAACGTAGAATGGCTCAATTTGTTGTAATATTTATATAATATATTTAAAATTATCTACGGTTCGCCTAACGTTTTCTATCGTGTACAGTTCTTAACTTTGCATCGAAATTTTATAAGATACGACTGAAAGGGAAAACCTTTACGAAGCGAATTCGTGCATCGGCAAAAGAGCTTCCCTTAACTAGTCTCTTATCTATCGCAACTTTAATAATTCCATCGAGAAGACGAACTTATTCCAGTCTAATCTATCCGGAAGTATTCGAACTTTCGTTTACGAAATGACCGACGAATGAGAAAACTTTCGTAAACGAGCTTCTGTTTGTCATCGATAGATGAGAAAAAGGTCCCCGGTTTTACAGAATAGAACAGACGTGTTTATTAGACGATCTTTTCGATACAGCCTCTAAATACATCTCGACGTAATTTCGAACGTCTAAAACGAGGATAGAAAAGTAATTTAGTTGTATAGATAGACAAAAACGGAGAGAATAAACTTGAGAAACTGTCGACGGGAAATAACGGTTGACATTCGATTTCGGCGGTATTATTAGTAATAAAGGACGAACGTACACGTCGAATGGAACTTTATAATAAGAGAAAGAATTCGATCGTATACGTGTATACGTTGTAAACGTGTACTATGAATGTGTGTATACGTAGAAATAATGATAAGGACGAGGAAAGGTCGTAATAATAGACAAAACTAAAGGGAAATGTGGGAGAAGCGTTTCGGCAGGATTGGTCGTTTAAAACGGAAATTGAAATTTCGTCCGTCGTCGGACCGTTGGAAGTTCGGTTATCGATGCGACCACCGTTTTCTGATCTGTGTAACTTTATTACCGGATTTCGTAACATTCTCCTACCCACAGCGTCGTAATGACGTAGTACATTTTCGAAAGGACCGACTTAAGTCGGTTGAACTTATATCATCGGACGTAAAGAAGACGTAGTATTTTCCCCGAATAAAAGCACGATAATTTTTGCGTACAAGCGGAAAAACGAGTGACCTACAAGATAACTTGGAATACTTGAAAGCTGTATATAAGATCTCTTCTTTACAAATTATCACAAGATGCAGATCCAGTATCCTTCTTGTGGGTTCCAGGTCATAAGGGAATTTTGGGGAATGAAATAGTTGATAGGACAGCCCTACAGTCCTCCTTTACCGGCATCTATTCGCGTACTCTATCTGCTTTCCTCTCCAACAGTTCTTCAACTATTCCCTCAGTTATACGGTTCCTTTCCTCCTTTAATCTCAGCTACTATATCTAACTGTTAAATCACCAGTGCTAGTCTCGGTAGTTAAACACGGCACTATAAAAAAAAAATAATGAAAAAAAAATTTGATGGCACCGTAAATAACACCGTAACTACAGGTTAAAAACAACGGAAGTAATATTGAACTGAACGGAATTAACTTATACAGATACATTCAACAAGTTAGGTAGCATCGTTAATAAGACGAAACTCTTGATGCACCCGAGAAACACGGCTTATAATAACGAAACCGGTTAAGAGAATAGAACAATGCCATCAGCAGTGCTTCTTCGAAGAATTCCTCGGATAAAACGGATGAACCGCCACGTATCGAACGCAGAAGTGCTAATAAGGGCGTCAACTATTTCCGTAGAGCAACTGGTCGTTGAGAAGCGTTTGAAATGGACAGGGCATATTGTGGCACACGTGAAACATGAATGTATTCCGAAAAAAAACTCGTATATGGAATTCTCTTTGACGGTATAAGGACGCGGTGAGTGCGGATGTTAAAAAGATACCGATCTTTTTAGGTATTTAACCGGTAACAGAAACATCGGAAAATACAGATCACGATCGGAAGATGCAGACAAAACTGGTGACGGAATGTGTGAAAGAAACTGTTCGCAAATTAAACAAGTGCGCTGTACATGTCGCCAATGCTGATATCCGGTATGTCCCTTTCAAACTAGCCTCGTGTCTCATATATTTTATAAACACAGGCGACTGTCAATCGAGGTTCCTCACACTAACCAGCGAGTAACGGGAGGTGATGATGATGTATATAGAATTTTTACATATAATAAGCTCGAAATACATTCTATTTACATTTGAGAAATTTATAATGTTTCATTTTAAAAAATAATAATATTGACGTATATCAAAAATTATATTTATATATATATATATATATATATATATATATATATATATATATATATATATATATATATACGTGTTGTGTGAGTATCTAAAATCTTCAAATGTTTATTCTTTTTATTATACCTATATTTTCGATATAACGAACGCCCAATTTCCCTATTAATATTTTTATAACCAACGGTCAGCAATTTGAAAATGTTTTTTCCTACAGTATTAATATATGTACACTATTGCAGGATGTAATCATCTCTAATGAACTATTAATTGTGTGATATTTTACGGATTAATTACTTTATTAAACCATCCTTATGGTATAAAACCTACATAATAAGAATAAACCTGCACTTTTTTGTTACAAAGTAATATTGTATATATATATATATATATAATTAATATAAAAAAAACTAAATGAATAAATAAATATATTGATATTAAATTTCAACAAATCAAAAAAAAAATAGACCGACAGAACCAGACATCATTTTTGGATCATATTTTCACAATTACCATCACATATTTTTAAGTAATTATATTTAATTCATATTTTTAAAATTATGATTTTTTAAATTTTTCACTTGATAATGGCGTAAATGCCGAAAAGCTTTGTGTTTTCCTTAAGAAAATAAATATTAGTGATTTAACTAATTTTCAATTGATTTTATATATATATATATATATATATAAATGATTATGACGGGTATGGTAGAAGGTAGGCCACTAACAGATATCTAGACAGAGTTAAAAGAATCGCTGGCACCGCATCAATACGAGAAATTATGGACCGGGCAGCAGATCGAACTACATGGCGACCAAACACGTTCGTTTATGAGGATTCAAAGGGTTACGATGCTCAAAAGGAGCCACCGATGATGATGATGACGGTGATACTAAAATGTATTTAATATGAGTACATAATCAATATTTGAATATTGGAAGGATCAATAGTACACCATGATGCTAGAAGAGATGTATGCGACAATTTTTTTCTCAAACGAATACGATAAGCGAGAGGATACATTGCTAATCTTGAAGTAGGTTAATATCGAATTTATATTTCAATAACTCATAATGCTTGACCAACATTAAGTAATAAGTGCGCTGAAAATCAGGTCATTCAACTAAACGTACCCAAAGGGTGACTAGTTTATTTAACAGAAGCGCACACACTATATATATATATATATATATATATATATATATATATATATATATATATATATATATATATATATATTCATATATATACATTCATGTATATATAATTGAAGCATGCAAAGAGTTTAATTTAAAATGGGAATGCACCGTGCCCGAGAATTAGTTCAAAAGGAATTGGAAAATTATTATCTTTTAATAACCGCGAATTTATCTCATGTCGACTTCATTAACCTTTTCAATAGTCGTAAAACGCATAAACGATTATAAATTATACTCTGAGAAGGTGCTTTGTACCGACTCTTTTTCAAATTAATATGAAAACACACATACATATATATATATGTGTGTGTGTGTACATATATGTATATATATGAAAATTTAAATAAAGATACATTAATATAATATATCATTTCGTAGTATTATGTTTTATTGAATAAAAAACACACAAAGAGCTTAAAGTAACTAAACCTTCTTTATAAAACATCACAAATCCTTTCGGCTGTCATGTCACTATCAACCGAACGTAAAAATAAAATACAAAAGATTTATATACTATGTATAAAAATGTAAAATTTGAGAAAATATTAATTTAGATATGTTTGAATTTGTAAATAATTTGTGTATATAAGCTGGGGTTAATAATATGTACACTTCATTCGATTTGCAACCTAAATATTTAAACGATATGCATTATATTTGAGTGTGAATGAATCACACTTATTCATACATTCTTCTGTGGTCGTAATTTCCCAAAGGAATGTCGTGACCATTACACTACAGCTTCTTAAATTTCTTTTCGCCATCTGTCCAATTAGCCGCCCGTCTGCAGTCTGCAACTGATTTCTTTAAAACGTTCCGGATGGTATCTGTTCATCTGATGTTACCTTGCCGCGTGGACGAGTCCTCTGCATTCTTCCACCAATTATTTCTCGCAGCATCGAATGTTCGCTGCGCATGATATGACCGAGAAACGCAATATCCTTAAGGAAATATCACTAGATAGCCTACGCTGAACGTTCAGTTTATTCGAAATAGAGACGTTCGTTCGCTTTGCTGTCCAGGGTGTTCGTAGCATACGTCGCCACACCCACATTTCGAAATTATTGATTCGTTGCTTGTCCTTTGCTTTCACCATCCAAGTCTCTGACGCGTATGTAAATACTGGAAAAACCAAACAACGTACTAACTCCTTCTTTACAACGTTTGTGACTAATGTGTCGCGCCATATTCTGTTTAATACGCCCATGGCGTTCCGTGCCAGCTGGCTCCGACGTTTTATCTCACTTGCTGAAGAACCGCTATCTTCAGCAAGCGAACCCAAATATATGTACAGTCGAAGTAGCTTATAAGGGACACATCGGGCGGAAGTCATTTGTCCCTGATAACCGGCTGTCCCTTTAAAGCGAATTTTTTAAAATCTCTTATTGAAGCGAGTTGGTGTTAGAATATATACAATTTAGTAAACAATTAACATACTTATAACCTTGTTAATGCGTAATATTTATTTATATGGAAATTAGGAGAAAAATACAGGAGGCGTACATAAGGTAAAAGAACCTGACCTGATATTTGTAAAAATTGTTCATTTACTGTAAAAATGCGATATAGTTGTTTGGTGTAAATTCTTCATCTGCTGCGTTTGAACAAAATCTGCACAGTTGTCTAATGATGCAGTAGGAGCACCTTCATTATTCTGTTGCATAAAATATCGCCAGAGCTTTTCAATACATTTTTTCGCCTCTGCAGTAGACACAGGAGGTAAGGAAATGTCATCAGTGTCATCATCACTTTCTGATTCTTCTGTTTGTTTCTTCTTTGTGATATTTTCCATAATTTCGTTATCCAAATCTTCAATATTATTGTCACAGGGTGGCAGATTGGCGTCAATATCTGAAAATTGTTCATAGTTGGTCACATGTAGTAATTCATTTGGTGTTTCATTACTTTCCATTTCAACAATTTCATAATCGGGTTCATTGAAACCACAATGAGCAGAGCAGTTCTGAATTGTCATAAAAGTGACTTTCCTCTAATTGTATAGCCTGCAGTGGAACTGATATCTTTTGCCATTGTAGAAACTGTTACCAGGTCGTCTTCAATAGCTTCTAAGATATGCTGCATCAACAAGTAGTAGCAGTCATTCATGCATTTTTGTTTACGTAATATGTTACTGGCAGGTTACTTACATTGAGATTTTTAAAGCAACGTGGCTTTTTAGTTTTACCAATAAGAGATTTTTAAAGCAACGTGGCTTTTTAGTTTTACCAATAACTAAAAGTTTTTTTTTGTCACTTCCAGTTGCATTGCAACAACAGTGGCTCGATAAAATAAACAAGTTTCATCCGCATTATAAATGTCATTCAGGCTGTAACTTTGAAGGAATTTGGAAATTTTGCATGAACTCCATTGTTCAGCTCCTGTCAAATCAGCGCTTGCCTTTTCTCCATGAGTTTTTTGAATTTTATATCGTGTCTCCCTTTCCACCGAGCAAGCCAACCATCCGTTCTGCAAAGTCTTCATAACCCATTTTTTTTCGCAAACTCTTCAGATTTTAATTTCAACATTGGCCCACTGACATGAACACCTCTTTGTGTTACTGTGCTAAACCATAAATTAAGAGCTTCGTCAACCTCTGGGTTTTTATCTTCTCATTTTCGTTTCCTTTCCACCACCTGACTGCCCTTTTCAGTACTACTCCATTTTTTACATAAGTTCTGTTCATCTGTTTATAAACGGGGGATGGTGTTTTTGGAGACGCCCATGATTTTTGCTAACTCCCGAATAGGCATATTGGGAGGTTGAATTTCGATTTTGTCTAAAATAGAATTTTTTTCCTTTAATGATAAACATTTACGCGACATTTTATTCATACGAAAAATTCACCAGAACTAAAAAAGGGAAAAAAAATAAAACCGCACGACGCACTACAGTTTTTGCAGAACTAAACTAAGAACATAATAAGCTATCGAAGAGTGCATAATTAATAAACGAACAGAGCAAAAAAAGAGTATAGCCTCAATTAGAGGATGTCAACACAAGAACATCTCAAACAAAACGAAGAAAAAAACAAAAATGTTCACGTAAACAAAAAACGAATTGTAAAAATGACTAAAATAATTTAGTTATTTTTATTCAATTTTTGTTTATGTGAACATTTTCGTTTGAAAGTCTATTAATCTTTGTCCCTTATAACCGACGCGTTGTACCACTAAAGCGAACTAAAACAACCTTCATTTCATACGTTTGTTTCGGGGTTTTGCGACTATATATACCTGTGTACCGTTTCATATGCATAAATTTGTTTTTGCTGTTCCGGTATTTAGTTACTGCGATCTACCACCATCAATTTCGTTTTATTCTTGTTTATTTCCAGTCTATATTCAATGCTTATTTTATGTAGTCGTTTTTCATATCGTCTATAGAGGTAGTCATCAGCGTAGTATCGTCTGCAAATAGCAAATTATTAATAGTTCTTCCGCCGATAGATACACCAATGTCTGAACGATCAGTTGGACCTTCCGTGACTTGCCTCATGATATATTCATCGTATAGGTTGAACAGCAACAGAGGCAAGACACATGCTTGTCTCACTCCCTTACTCGTCGTAAATTCACCTAACACACACTGTGTTGGCATTGTGCATGTACAACTGTTCAATTAAGTGTACTAGGTGCCTCGGCACTCCGATTTCAACGATCACCGCCCACAGCTTTTCCGAAAGAACGTTATCAAATATCTTTGAGTAGATTATGAAACATAGCACTACTGGGATATTATGCTCTATGTTTTTTTCTATTATCCAGTGAATGCTTAATCTTTGTTCCTGAGCGCCCCTTCCACTGACAAAGCCCGCTTGTTCTTCTGGAATTTGTTTGGATGCAAATGCTGCTATTCTTCTATTCAGGAATCGAGCATTACTTTGATAATATGTGGTATTAATGCAACATTTTTGCAATTTATCACCTTCCTTTTTTTAAGAAGGGGTTTATAGACTGTCCTGCACCACTCTTTTGGCCAGTTCCCGGTTTCCTAAATTTCTTCACAGATCTCATGTATCCTTTCGACTCCCTCCTTTAGAATACATTATATATATATGTAAGTTTGATTTTTGAATAAATGATGTTTCGAGGTTTCAACTATAGAAAATTAGCTTTATTTAATATAAACTTTATAAAATTATAATTAATACATTAAACGAATGGAAAGAGTTTAATACATACCTATAGAAAACTCGAAAAGATGTACATTTATCCGTATACGTAATATTACGCGATGATCAACAACATTTAGCGTTTTAACTGTTTACAATAATAAACCACGCGTATATGTAATATAACAGCGAGTATCTCTATTATTAACTTACGTACAATAAACGATAACGAGTATACGAGAGATAAGCGGACGAAATAATCGGTTGAACGGTTATCAGTACATAACCAATGTTACATCTTCCCTACCAAACCGAAAACTGGAGAACTTCAGTTTTCGGAAATAATTTGGATATGTGATAGAGCCCTTTATCTCTTCTTTTATTAGTTTGGATTTCGTAAATTGTGTTTGAATATTTATTTTTTATAATATAAGGACCTTCTCTTATTTCGTCTAATTTTTGTCTGTTAAGTCTGTTTCCTTTTTCGACATATACCTCATCTCCTACATTAAAGACGACGTCCTTTCTATTTTTATCATAATATCTCTTGTTCTTCATGTGAGAATACTCAGAGTTTTGGAATGCTTGTTTTCTATCTTCTACTAAATTGTTTATTTGCCGATTTAGGTCTGTTATTGGAGATGAGCTATCTCCTAACAGAAGATAATTTGGACGGAATTTTGTTGCGTCATGTATTGTGTTATTATAGTCGTCTATACAGAGCTTAGCGATTGTTGTCCAATTGGTATTCATTTTTTTTTCTTTGCATTCGTTGTATTTGCAACGTATTCTATTGACAAGAGTCTGTCCTACCCGTTCATTTAATCCATTAGAACTTGGAGAATCGACTGCTGAAAATATAGTTGTAATATTATTTTCTTTTAACACATCTTGCAATTTTCGTGATGTAAGAGCCGCATATTGATCCAACATAATGATTTTGACCTGACCAATACTTAGCACTGGCTTCACCAGTTTGATGTAGTCGTGTGCTGATTGTGTTTTGGATGTTAACCCGAACACATAACGTGAAAAATGATCGATTAATATGTGCAAATATCTGTGTTTTGATGATTGCTCATGAAATCCTCCAATTGTATCAATAGACATGATTTCAAATGGATTCTGTGCTGGACCTAGATGTGATAATAATCCTATCTTTCTCCCAATTCTTGTTTTATTTTTTTTGCATATTATACATGCTGAGCATATTTTTTTTGTTAATGTATACATGTCTTTGAAATAAAATTTTTGTTTTATTTCTCTTAATGTTTTATAGGTATTTATATGACCCAACCTAATATGAGTTTCCTGCACAATTCGCCTTCCTAACTCTTGAGATATTATTATTTGTTTTTTATCGGCGGTTCTATAGATTATATTTTGTTCATCTTTATTTTTGATTATATCTTTTATTTGAATTTTGTTGTCTTCTTGATCTTTAATAATATCTTGTGCTGTTATAAAATTCACAATTTCTATTTCATTATTAATTTCACATGAACTTTCCATAACTGGGTTTCTGGATAAAGCGTCTGCTTCTAAGTTTAATTTTCCTGCACTATATTTTACAGTAAAGTTATATTGTGACAAATTCATAGTTATGTTACCCAATTCCTCATCGATACGTTGCTTGATATTAAGATTCTCAAGTGGTTTATGATCTGTGATTACAACAAATTTTTGATCTATCAACCAGTAATGCCAATATTTTATCGCCTCATAAATGGCTAAGCATTCTAAGTACACAGCTTTCTTTTTTATTTGTGCTGATGTCAACTTTTTTGAGAAATAGGCTACAGGCAGAAGTTCATTATTCTCTTGCTTCTGTTTCAGGACAGCACCTATTCCTATTCCTGAGGCATCTGTAAATAAATATGTTTCTTTATCCGGAGAAAAGATTGCCAAAATAGGAGCCGAGCATAACAAATCTTTAACTTTCTGAAATGTACACTCGCATTCTTGTGACCATAAAAATTTTTGGTGTTTACGAAGTAAAGCATGTAATGGTTCCAAAAGTGTAACACTATCTGGAATGTATTTGTGATAAAAATTAATTTTCCCCAAGAATTGTCTTACGTGTTTTTGTGATTTTGGCGTGGGAAAATGTTTTATTGCTTCAAGATTATCACATAATGGCGATACAGTACCTTTATTAATGATATGACCTAAGTATTTAACCTTTGGTGTGGCAAAATTACATTTCTCCAGTTTTATTTTAAATCCTTCTTGTTTTATCGCTTCAAATAATTTTTCCAAACATTGTATATGATTGTCAAAGTTTTCTGAGATAATAAGGATGTCATCGATATAATTGATACAGGAACTGTCCAGGTTATACTTTCGCAGTATGCTTGACAAAATTCTTTGGAAAATAGCAGGGCTATTTTTCATTCCAAAAGGCAAACACGCCCATTGGTAGTGACCCTTCTGAGTTGTGAAAGCTGTTTTATATCTATCTTTCCTACGGATCGGGATTGACCAAAAGGCGGAATTTAAATCTATTACTGAGTATATTTTACTGTTCCGGCTTTTTATTAGAATATCTTCTATTCTAGGAAACGGTTGTGCTTCAGGTACAATTAATTTGTTCAATTCTCTATAGTCTATACACAGCCTTGTCTTTTTTTTTTCATCTTTTTTTAACACTAATGTAACCGGCGCTGCGAAAGGTGATTGGGATTCTTCTATTAATTCTTTTTGTAAGAGGGTTTTTACTTGTGAATCTATTTCTTCATTCTCTTTAGGTGAACAACGGTATGGTTTTTTGGCTATGTTCTTATATTCGCTAAGCTTAATCACCGCTTCGTAATTTTTTATTAATGTTACATCGAATTTATCTTTTGCGAATATACAGTCATATTTTTTTATTAAATCAATCATTTTCTCTTTATTATTTGGTTTTAAATGATCGAGTTCCGAAATAGTTGTGTATGATATTTCATTAAAAGGTTGATCAAGGTTTGTGGTGTTTGCCTCGACTTGGGTTATTTGGGTTTTTGATTTTTGCCAAATGTTACAGTTTTCATCTTGCGATAATTTAAATTTTTTTATTGTGTCGAGTCCTAGTAGTAAGTCTTTTTGTAAATTTTTTTCATTCACCACTATCGCCTCGCATCTGTGTGTTTTTCTTCCTATAGTTAGGTTTATTTGTATGGTTTTATCGGTTACAACGTCACCACTAATTGTTCTCAAAATTTTTTTATTTCTTGACAATTCGTATTTAATATTTTTTAATACTTTATTACTGATTAAGGTCGCATTCGCACCTGTATCATATACTCCGATTACTTTTTTATTGTCGATTTTAATCTTTAGCAAAATTAGTGGTGAGTTTAT
Organism: Coronaproctus castanopsis; assembly: GCA_032883995.1. Taxonomy (NCBI): domain Eukaryota; kingdom Metazoa; phylum Arthropoda; class Insecta; order Hemiptera; family Monophlebidae; genus Coronaproctus; species Coronaproctus castanopsis. Next base: position 236,891,305 of record CM065052.1, on the reverse strand, counting down.
TCGTTTTTTGAATCAGTAGGTGTCTCTTTTTCATTTGATTTGATTAAATTTATTTCGATTCTTTTTTTTGTTTTGCATAAAGCTTCTGGATGAAATCTTCCTGGTTTACCTATCTTTTCACAAATTGTACATGGCTTATAGTTTTTTCCTACATTAGTTTTTAGTTGTTCTTGCTTTTGAGTTTTTTCTACACTTTGAAACTCTTTCTTTTTGGTGTAAGATTCGTGTACTCGTATGCTGCTTAAAAGATCTTGAATAGATTTAGTTTCATTCTTTTCGATTTTATCCTGAATGGGTATTGGTAGGCCAATAACGATAAGACTAATTCTTGTTTCCTCATTCATTTTAGGCTGCAGTTCCAGAAGCATACGTTCCTTTTTTAATGCATACTCAATTAAAGAGCCTCCGAGATACCTAAATGAAAAAGCTTGACGATCAGATTGCCAACTTTTGTCTGAGAATGTAGATAAAAACTCTTGTTTCCATATCTCAAAATTATCTTCATCCGAAAGTTTTAATATTGTGGTATTAAACCATTCTAACGCCGTATCTTCGACACTCAATTTTAATATTTGGATTTTTCGTTTAATATTTTCGACTTGGTTTTCCTTACATTCCTGTTCAAATTTCCGCCACCATTCCGGTGCGTTTTGATTTTTTCCTTTAAAATTTTCTAGTACAAATTTTTTTTTTACATGATGAACAGATTCTTCTTTTTCTCTAGTACCCTGAGGTGATTTTTCTTTGATTTCAGTGAAAATCTTGACTAAACTTTCCAAGGTGATGGGGTCAGGGAAGGAAGTTTGAGGTATAATTTCTTCTTCTAGATAATGGTCTTTAAATACAGGGTTTAATTCATCATCAAAATATAAATTACTTAACTCAGGAGGCATAGTAATTGTAAAACATCGAGTTTGACCGACTTTGGTCAGAGACTTGTTCGTTTTTGCAACAATGGGATGATTAAAAAGAGTTGTATGCATAGAATCGAGACACATATCATGTGGAAAAACATAAAAATTTACATCACCGAATTTTTTTATCGCGCGTACTACAGTTACCATATTTTTCGATGTCTTCGTCATGCACTTTTCCAATCGGATCTTGACACGAACATTCTCCAACACCTGGGTTGTATTTCCATCCGTCATGATATCAATGATGACTGATAAAAGTTCTTTTCGAGTTGTAAGTTTGATTTTTGAATAAATGATGTTTCGAGGTTTCAACTATAGAAAATTAGCTTTATTTAATATAAACTTTATAAAATTATAATTAATACATTAAACGAATGGAAAGAGTTTAATACATACCTATAGAAAACTCGAAAAGATGTACATTTATCCGTATACGTAATATTACGCGATGATCAACAACATTTAGCGTTTTAACTTTTTACAATAATAAACCACGCGTATATGTAATATAACAGCGAGTATCTCTATTATTAACTTACGTACAATAAACGATAACGAGTATACGAGAGATAAGCGGACGAAATAATCGGTTGAACGGTTATCAGTACATAACCAATGTTACATATATATATATATATATATATATATACACATATATATATACATATATATATACATATATATATACATATATATATATATATATATATATATATATATATATACATATATATAAAATGTCGCAGTGGCGTAGTTGTTAGAGTGCTAATCAATGTGAAAAAGTGGGCAAACAGGCAGATAACTCGCAATAAGATTTAAGAAACGATGAAAAATCATTATTTAAAAAGCATGATAAACTGCTTTTCGTATAAATTTGTTCAGTCTTACATACTCCAATTTGTCGTATTCATTTTTTTCTTCCTTAATTTTTTCTAAAATAGCCGGGCTGTAGCTATTATTTCATTTTGAATATTATTTCGTTCGGTTTTCTATCAGCTGTTTCGCATAATTGGAAAGATTGATTTGTTCATTCCTTCTTTGACTTTCATGCATATCGAATTCTGTGCTGAATCCTACCGATATTAATTTGTCCGTGTTGTTTTGCTAGCATTCTTCGAAAATGCGCAGCTTTAAGGTAATCATCACTGAATTATGATCTACTCCAGTATCTGTGCCTGGTTACGTTTTCGCTCAGTTTACATCTTAAATTATTTCGGAAGAAGTGACTAGTGTATTTGATTCCGTATCTTTCTGGAACGAGATTGCCACGTATATAAACGTCTGACCAGTAATTGAAAGAAAGTGTTTAAGATAAAAAGATCTTGTTCCGTACAGAACTGCAGCAATCTATCCGCACATTCATTTTTCGTACCAAGATTAAAGTTTCCATTTTCTTGGTCACTTTTATCGTTACCTATTTCGCGGTTCGAGTTACCCATTACGAGGCTAATTTTTTTTTTTTAATCGTTTTTAGTAAAGCATCTAATTCGCCATAACATTTCTCCAATTCGTGCTCGTCTTTTCCGCGGTTGGAGCATATTTTTGTATTATGAGGACGGTAATTTGTCTCTTAGCAACGTAGTTCTTCCGGGTAACGGTATACAAAATTCGACAATATTAGTGCTACTCCATTATTTCGCTTGTTTCATTTTTACGACCAATTTTTGGCCAGTGAACTTCACTGAGACAGAGTATATTTACGCCGTTTACGTTCTTCTTCCACATAATAAATTTTTCAAGCTTGATACAAACTCCGAGCATTTCACGTAGCAATTCTTGTTTTCTTTAGTTCGACACATTTTACTTGTTTCTGTTTTTATCGTTATCAGTAATAGCTGACGGGAGTATTCTTAGTGATAAATCTCCACTGAAGGCGTGTCCCAGACTAACGCCTACCTGCGTGACAACTTGCGTTTGTCGTTTCGTTTCTCGCTTCTAGCGCTATATAACGATCGAGTGACTATTTAGTAGACAGACTCTAGTTACAACAATATGTGCCCCACAGGGCATATATATATAATATTGTGTATATTCTCTTTACAATTTGGAAGACGTATTAATCGCGAATATTGTCTTCGATGTTAGCATTTAACTTGTACAACATTTTGCGCTTGAATATTAGAATTAAAAACGGCCAATCAACCATTAAAGAATGATCCAGCTATTTTACTTTACCACACGAATACCATTAGAAAATGTAATCGAGTTATTTATCGTCAATTACGAGAAAAGTAGCTTTTCGAATATCTACACGGCGCCGAATGGACGCAAAATCAGATAAATACGTGATCTAAAGGTGTTAAAAATACAACTGAATATTCCCCAAAATAGTTAACATTTCTGCACCTATATAATATATATATATATGTATATATATATATGTGTGTGTGTGTATACACGTAAAATTTCATGTACGTGAAAATTTATTTAGTACTCAATTCGCTCCGTTGTACGATACATACGTGTTTATAAAGATTAAACGATTTAACCGAATCGTCGTTATTATCTACTTCGGACGGGATGACGAGCGGGGAGGGGTTGGGGAGAATTAATCTAATTTAATGTAGGGAGTAGTGGTGCCGTTTAGCTAAAAAGCAATTTCCCGGACAGTTAGCTTTTCTACTATCTCGTTCTTATTATTTCTTTTTATTATCCCTCCTTCAGTAATCGAATATTACGCGCTACATTACGCTTAACAACTACCATTAGTATTATTAAAAAAAAAATCGGTTTTGTTCTAGATAAAAGAAATGTCTTAAAAACCGAGGCGTGCCAAACGAATATTACATAAAGTTTTCTCCTAGTACGAGTCGTTATAGACTTTTTTTATTTTTTCATTATTACTGGTGCGAAAATTATTCCAAACAGAGAACAGACGTAATAATTATCTTGACCTTAATTAGAAGAGCAACCTCGGTTCTTTAAAACTAAATATCGGATTAACCGTCATCGTTTTAAAGAAAAGTTTCAATCGCTAATTAAATATACGCATTCGACACTGTACTGTCCCTGTTCTGCTCTTTTCCAGTTTTTTCTGTTGTCGCTCCATGTTCGCTATTGCCCTGTTTTCACCCGTATTGTCCTATTCTCACCGAAAGAATTGAGGATCGTCGCCCATCCACAATTCAATAAGCGGCCTATACTAGAACATGCGCATTTTTAGAATAATGATAATTTACATATTATCTATATTCTATATTTCTATGATTTTCTATACTAATACATAAAACGGTTTGCGAATATTTTCATTAGAATCACCGCATTGTGGGATATTTTTATCACACGTAAACAGAAAATCTAATTTTTAAATTGTATGTCTGTCTGTCTATTCCGATTTAACTCAAAAACTATTTAAGAGATAATAACTTATAGCCTATATTATTGGATTAGGTCTAAACTTTGTTTCACATTGATATCACAAATAGGACAGAAAATACAATAATTTAAAGTTTTAAAACATCGTTGTCCCTTTCTTTTAACAGCTTTATATATTGGTAAGTGTAGTATACTTATATATATATATATATATATATATATATATATAATATAACAAACACATACGCTAAAGTGAAATTTAGAGGTGAAATATCCAGACAGTTCGAAATAAAAACGGGAGTTAGACAGGGGGATGGACTGTCACCTTTACTCTTTAACTGCACACTTGAAAAAGTTATAAGAGAATGGAGAAAAGCTATGAGTGATGAAAAAATCACTGGGAATATTAGATTAGGATACAAGAGGGACAATTTACTAATAGACTGTTTAGCTTTTGCAGATGATCTGGCAATAATAGCAGAATCTACAGAGACAGCAAAGCGGCAGATAGAATTATTAAAAGAACAAGCGGATAAAGCTGGTCTACAAATTTCCTTCGAAAAAACCAAATTTATAACAAATATTACAGCCGCTCCTGATAAAATAAAAACTAAGTTTGGTCAAGTGTTAAGAGTTAATAAATTCAAATATCTGGGAGAATTCATCGAGCAGAATGCATCAGAAAAAGAAGCAATCAAATACAGGATCGATCGAATGAAAGCAGCGTTTTATTTAACAAAAGAAATATAGAATAAGAAATGTTTATCAAGAAATGCTAAACTGCGACACTACACAACGGTGATCAGACCAGAGGCATTATACGCAGCGGAAAGCCTAAAAATGAACCAAAAAAGATTAAATGAACAGCTTGAAATCGCAGAAAGAAAAATCGTAAGAAGAATAATAGGACCAGTGAAACAAGGTGAAAAATATATAAAACGAAGTAATCGAGAAATATATCAACATGTGGAAAAAATTACTGCAGCGATCCGGAAAAGAAGAATACGATTTTATGGACATATGCAACGGATGGAGGACAGTAGGCTCACCGGAAGATTATTTAAGTACATGCGAAAACTAAAAATGAACGATACATGGTATACAGAAACTAAAAATGACATGGCGGAATTGAATATTATGCCTGAAGATGTAGAACAGCGAGTTATATTAAAGAAGAAACTATTTAATTGTAAAGCAAGGAAGAAGAACTGGCACTTTGTGGACCGAAGAACGAAAACAAGACAAAGTGAAAGGATGAAAGCAGTATGGAAAAAAAGGAAGAAAAATGGCAGGACCAGTTGATAACGTAGTCCATTAGTGGTTCATTCGAAATAATAATATATATATAATATATATCTCCGTCCGGTTATTTCGGTCACGCCCTTAACGCAACAAACACACATATATATATATATCCGTCCGTTTCTATACAAATGTATAAAATTGTAGTGTCGATTTGTGATTTGCGAATATTACCGCATTGGGACTTTAAATTATTGTAATTTCTGTCCTATTTGTAATATCATCGCAAAACAAAGCTTTAAAAAAAATAATTACACACCCGAAACCGTATTTGACTTCTAGTTCCATTATATACGTACACACGTATTCTTTCTCACGCACACTACCTAATGCTTGTTTATACGTGACATATAATGCAGGAATTTTAAAATGTGCGTTGAAGATTTCATGGGTAACAGATTATAATCGTAGGAAGGATATAAATAAATATAAATGATTGATAACATCGTAAGCATTCGTAAAGGGAGTTAATGTTCATGGAATGCAGGTGCAATTGTGAGAAATATTTCAAACATGTGCGCGTGCATGTATGTATGTGCAACATATGCGCTAACTGAAGTACGGTTTTATATATACTTGCGATAGAGATTACCGGAAAATATAGAAAGATAGAGATATATATACACACACATAACTCATTTATATACATCATATATATATATAGTTATATTTGCATATATATAAGAATGTTGATAATAGCTATCGGGAATTTGGGAATGAGTATGATGGAAATTGAATGCGAGTTAGATGAATAATTTTTTCAGACGTTCCACGTCAATTGCACGCTTATATTTGTAGGCTGAATGGATTCGCTGTACATCTTTCTTCGGCATACTAGTTATAATGACGTATTAGAGTTTAGTTTTGTTTTATCATGATTATACTTATCAACACATACCTATATGTTCGTAAATATATATACATATATATATCTGCGGGTGTGTGTGTATATATAATATCAAATCATCCAAAAAAAAACCCGGTCAATATCTATATATACATATATATATATGGAAACGGTACGTTAAAATTTTGGATCCTATTTTAAATTTATTGCTCGTTAACTGTAGGTTAAAATAAATTGTCTTTACTACGATAAATTTTAAATTTTTTTTTCAATGCGAATTTCGTTAGCAAAACCGCTAATAGAAATTATAGAAAAATAACTATGGATGCTTAACTTTAAAAATGTGTACGAAATGTGCCTAATTAATAAATGATTACAAACTTCTATCAACACACACACACACACATACTATAATATACATATGTATATATATATATATATATATATATATATATATATATATATATATTGATTCCTGCATTATTCATTGCCGAACGTCGTGACTAGCATCAAAGGTAATTCAAAGAGCTGATTATATAAAACGTAGGTGCGCTTATATATATATATATATATATATATATATATATATAATAATCAGTGCGTCGAGTTGACAGTCCACTAGTCTAGCACTCTAACAATTATACTATCTACCTTCCAGATCGGAGCTCCAACTGGAATATAGTACTTAATATTAACTTAGTTTTAAATTTCTTCAAAATAACAACTCACTTCTATTATTTCTTTTATAGCCAAAAGTGATCCAGTTGTTTAACAATTTACACGATAAGTGCAAAACTTGTAGTAATGTTAATCTCATAATATTTCTTAAAAGTTTATTCTACCTCAGCGTGTATATTTTCACACATTAAATATTTATTACACCATTTAACGCTCTTGGCATAATTATTTTTTCTGACTAGAAATTGTCGTTTAGGTTCGAAATTTTCACAACCTCTTTCCTCTTCTATTATACATAGAATTAATAAGTTCATTATATAGTTTTTCGACGCTGAGTTCTTAGTGAAGTTTATTTGGATACCAGACCACGTTAATATCATCGGATGGTTCCTCTAATATATATATATATATATATATATTTTTAAAATCTAATAATATTGTGTTATTTGTTTTTATGATTGTAGCCTATTTAGATCTGTTGTCTACTATCAAAATATCTCACAAAGAATATTGCACTTCTTTATGCTCTGACTGCTATCTAGTCCTCATTATAAATCATTACAATCAAATATTCCTCACTTGGTTCAATAATATTCCTGCTCTTTCATCACTTCGTATTTTCATCACCGTTCACTGTCGGTTATATTTTGGTCGAAATCGTCTTCTTTGGCCTCCTTATTCGAAATGAACATTATTCCTTCACTATACTGTTCCCGACTTTTGCAGGTGCTGATCGTATTTTCTTTTAACGCTCATTTTAAATAGCCTCTCGCGAGATACACACCAACAATTTATCTCACTGCACACTTAGTAATAGAAAATGTTCACAGATTCATTCATTAAACTGGTAGGCACATTGACAATAATTCACAACTCTGAAATTACCGAAAGTATAATGGAATCCAAGTACATCGGTAACGCATGAGCTCTTAGATGATCACGATGAAACCAAACTAAGAGATAGAGTGCCAGTAACAAAACAGGAAGTGCTACGTTTTCGTAAGCGTTTTTAAAAAAGCCATTTAGCGATTTACATTTTACACATTTACTCCATGTTGAATCTAATTTAATAAGAGTAGTTTCTCAAGAACGAACACATATTACAGATTTTATCATATAAATTGTAATATAGACATGTGTGTGTATATGTGTGCTGTCTATTCTTTCTGTAACTCTATATGTATTTGTGACGAAATATAGATATTTAAAAAATAAGAAAATGATATTTAAAGTTCCGCTGGATTTCTCACTCGCTTAATAGGTTTTCCGGTTAATTTATCGAAATTTATCCTGACCCATTTGCAAGTGGGTTAAACGGTAACCACTCTATTATTATTATTATTATTATTATTATATTATTGTTATTATTAATATTTGATAAATGCGTAAAACAGGTAATGTCGTCTTATTCACTACTTTTATACCGTATCGCATGTATTGTGCGTGAAAGTACTTTCATTTTATTTAATTTTTAAATTGAAAATATGTATCACCGACGAAGCACTACAGAAATACTAATGAGCGCGGATTTTTATCAAGTAAAGCGAACTGCTCGTGTCTTCTTTTAACCATACTTTACATTACACAAAATTTTAACTATAAGAAACTCTATACGATGGCAATACATTTTAATTTACACAAAGTGTCATATATATATATTAGACTATTAAACATTTTTAAATCGTGTCCGCCGATTTAAAGATTATTTATTCATGCCTATGAAATAAAAATTACGTTGATAATTATACAGTAGGACAGCTGCTTAACATACCGATATTACATTAAACTGGCCAAAATCCAAATTTTCGACTAGTTCCATAGCGTTCTTATGGTGTATTACGAACTAGATCATTTAGCAAAATTTTAACATTTCATTTTCTCAACAGTCTTCACATATATACCGGAAATTCGATAACAATTGTCGCGCGTATTTAAGAACAGACGACAAGAAGACCGAATTACCTACTAAATAAACCAGATCCTTTGGTCTGCGCGCAGTATCGACCGAGATAAATACACCGTTACAAACGGCTTTATAATGTCATAATGGCCAGTTGTAAATCGACTTTAATCAAGCTTAATGCATTCTATATATATATACAAATGTCGAAAGCTCGCACGATAAAATACGATTAGAAGATGTCTCTATGCGAAAGTTTACTCTAATTCAATAAATAAAATCTACCCGAGATAGTAAACTATGTCAATAGCTTGTCATTTACGTAGTAGTAGCATAAAAAGAGAATCGCGTTAACAAACGCAATAAACGTCCACAATAGCACTGATAACGATGAGAACTTATAAACCAGTGTTAATATTGAATAAACTTCTTCAGTCAGCGACAGCACTTTATTGACAGCACTCGAAAGTTTTACTTACGATTGTTTTGCTCTCTTTCTAGCGCTCACTTCGTATCGTTCGAATCTATAGACACCTCTTTCTCGTTCCCTTTATTCTATTTTATCGCACGTACAAAACGAGTCAATTTCATCGGCACCTTTAATAAATAAAATACCTCACGGCCTAGCTTCCGTCATTTTCATCGAAATAATCTTTAATCCGCCCACCATTGTGTGTTCTTTCTCTCGAAACCCCCTTTAACTCCTCGACGGCCTTTTAAACTCGCTTCTGTAATAACAATCGCGTGATGATTCTCGAAACGGCTATTATGCGAAAATTTATGAGCGAGATTTGAATTTCAACAACGCCTTATCATGTAGAGTTATATATGTATATACTTAATTGGCTTATAAAGTAGCGGAAGATATAAATAGATAATGAATTAAACGACAATTTTATACTTCTAGTGCGATATGATGTTTTGTTGGTTTTTATTTTTGCCTAGGTAAATCTAAATCTTTGTATCAAGTAAATTCCAATTTAAGTATTACATACTAAATTATAATTTTAAATAATACTATTGCACTTAAAAATAAAAATAAAAATATAAACGAATACTTTATAGCCACAGCTTAATAGATAACGTAGGGAGTATGGAGGAAAAGCAGCGGAAGATATCAGTTAATTAAAACATATTTATCTATTATAATGAAATTGAGAACAATTAAAAGGAACGTGATTTATATCTTCCGGGAAATTCGTTTCATTTTTCCGTTCAAAAAATTTAACTCTATACGGGAATGATCCATGCGTGATCTACAAATTATGGTAACAAATCTGGGATGAGGCGGGATAGATGCCGACATACCATGGAAATACCGGAAGATGCGACTGAACAATACTAAAATATTTACCTTTATTTGAGGATTTTCAATATTATTCGTAGAATTGTGAGAGTTTAACTGAATTATAGTGCGTAGATCTGATGACGGAATAAATGGGAGTAAAATACCCGACAGGAAGCCTGTTTAGCAGCAACATCCGCCGCTTCATTAAGTTTAAATCCGGAGTGACTAGGAACCCAACAAAATTCTAAAAACATCGCCTAGTCGTATAATTTTCAGTGCCTGATATATCAAATATCAAGGGGTGGGAATATCAAACTTGAATGGACAGTTCTGTATAGCTAGGAACGAATTAAGACTATCACTATACAAAACGTACTTGCCTGTTCCACCAAGCACATTAAGGATATAATCACAAGTTTTGTTACGAATTATTTATATGTATTATAAAATAAAATATGCCATATATATAGTGAATGGTGTATACTTCTATATTAGGAGTACAATTATAGAACTGTACATACATCCTTTTAGAAACACGTTACAGCCAGCGATGTATTTCATAAAAGACAAGGTGGTTCATCAGAATATAAAGACTAAAAAAATATTAACTCGCGAATTGGGTTATAAAAGGTTACTTTATCTATAAAGAAAGGCTGGGCAGATTAATTATTTACGAAATTTAAATGTGACGTACTACGGACATATTATGTCAGGGTGCGCTAAATACGAGAAACCGCGAGGTAGAATGCACAGAAACCGAAGTCGGGACAGAGCGTGGATGTGATGGCAGCAAACATGAAACACTCTTCTGAAGGGGAATTTATGAAATGAGAGAAATATGATCAAGGAAGTCGAGAGCTTCTATACAATTTGGTCGTTAACGTCTCTGTAAAATGGATATGGTGAGAAAGAAGAGACGATAACAATTTTCGTTCTAGTTCGTCATTCTAAATTATGATTCGAGAAACGAAGAAAAATAAAATGTTTTCAAATTTTTACAATTTAGGTTTGATGTTCTAAATTCGTATTATTTTCTTGTTGTTGACTTCCTCCGAGTTGTATATTTTCTGTTCAGAATTTAATAATTCGATTAATTGCGAATATATAAATTCTTTATATACTCAATAAGAATGAATATTTTTCGCCGAAAAATTTTTCGATATTTTCCTACAATTTAACGAATAATAATTATAGAATTTCGTCTGAATTCTCTCTATATTATTCGGGCGATTTTCGGAAGTATCGCAATGAAATTCAACCTGTATATAAGTATTTACAATCCTAGAAAAATTGATAGACGATCTGTTTCTTAGTGATGCTGTTGGATTTTAAAATTAATAAAATCGAACAACGTAGAGAATATTTAATATTTTGTTTATTTATTTTTTTTTTACGGTTTCAAAATCGACATTTTAATCAGAATTTCGTAAAATTCAGCCTCTAAAACGTATTTGTTGTAATTATTTTAAGGTTCAGCGGTTATATTTTTTATTCGAGAATAAAATAAGAGAATTTTATAAGATTCGTATAAATTGTATCTTTTCTAAAAACTTGCTTCGTACGAACTACTAGATCTCCGTCTTCTTGTTTCGAACAAAGACGCCTTTTTCTTCGAATAGTTACCGATTCGATGAACGAAACTGAAATACGGAGTTTTACTAAACGAACAGTTAGATGAATTAGGAAAACTGAAATGATATATGAAAATGTTATGCTTAATATCGAACTCAAAGACGACAAGACGATGTCACGAATAAGATAACAAATTACTCAATACGGTAAAACGAATCGCCACCCTAAAACGGAGTTGAGCAGGACACATCGAAAGACAAGACGGTGATAGGTAGAACAAAACGTGCAGTGATGGCCGATTGACAGTCGTCGTACACGAGGAATGCCCATGACTAGATAGAGGGATGATATTGTGAAAGGGACAGGAATATAAAACACTTTGGAAGGAAATATTTGGGGAATGCCTACACCCGGTAGTATGTTGATATAGGCATATCGGGATATCACGATCGCTGTCGCTGTAAATAGCTCGCATGACTTTTTAGTAACGTTTAAATCGTTTTTTATTGACTTTATTTTTTATTATTAAAACCAATTGGACATAGGTCTCGTGTCGTGGAGTAATGCTTTCGTACTCTGCTCGCACGACAACTTGAATTCTAAAAAATCGGTCACGGCAGTAGCAAACCACCGCGTATTCACATTCTCAAGAAGCGTCTATTAACCACTGATGGTTGAATCGTCAAGGCGACGTTTCAACCTTCGAGTAAATGGGGCATTTATTACTTTAGCCACATATTAGGTCAATTTCGTTAATATAATTTTTGGAATTTTTTAAACAATATCCTTAATATCTTCGTCAATATTTTATCCATTTCTATAGTCTCGTTCGGTCGATATTACGTGTTGTACGATTTCGCTTCAAGAAATAAGCCTATTGTTACTATAATAACAACTGGACTTGAGTTAAAGAACAGTAACCTCAGGAAAATCTTTTAAAGATTCCGTACATTTAGCAACAAATAAAATATACATTATTTTCGATAACACAATAGAGGATCAAAATTTGTGTATTGATTCATAAATGAAATTGTAAACATAGAAGCCGCGTGCTATGTTTCGTGTTCATCTTATAAACGTATATCGTTTCTTAATAGTTATTCGTCGTTCGATAAAGTCATCCATCCACGTGCAGATCGGTGAGACGAAACCTTGTCATTTATCTTATCTACATAATAACTGTTTATACTTTTTTCGTTATTATCAAATTTAATACACTTACACATATTATCCGTTCTGCTTAATACATATTACAATACGCATATATATATAATCGCACTAACGCGAATACACACATATACACACCATCGCGGGGTGTTAGTTGCTGTGGTCGCTCATGGCGACGGCAGCGACTACGTCTACTTACACACCATAATTGTCTAATATGTATACACAAATACAGCCATCATCGACGATACAACATAATACCATACCACATACGACACAAGTACTACAAGCGCCACGGTTTATTCCTCCTCAGGCCACGACTTATGTGTCCCTGGGTAACACACCTATATCACAACAAATTTGTCTTTTACCTGCCCAATTTGATAATGTAAATCATATTAATCTCTACTCAATTCTCAATAATAATGATTTTACAACAACATCTGCTTTAGCGTACGAACAAGCTGGTTCTTCTGCTGACCATACAATGCATGAAATAGAAAGCGCGTATTCTGAAAACGAGAGCGAAATGGATTCGAATGATTGGAAAATACCAAAAAAGAAGGTCAAAAAATGCATTGTTCCCCAACTACCTGAGTATCAAGGTTCAGAAATCGTTTTAGTCCTTTATATATAGTGAAGGTAACGACGATAGTAATCCTTCTCCTACTTCATTTCCAACTCCTACACCGTTGTTTGTTCATGATGTTATAAATTTCCCTTCCATGATGAAGAAAATAGCTGCCACGAGTTTACAGCGAAAACTCCCAAACTAAACACGAATCGGAAACTCGTCACTACATTTAAAAGTGAAGACGTAAATTTTCACACGTACCAACTTAAACAAGAAAGGCCATATAAAATTGTTATAAGACATCTACAACATTCTTTCACGCAGGATGAAATGAAAAATGCGCTTAAAGAAAACGGTTTCATCGTTCGAAACGTGTTAATCGTTAGACACAAAATCACGAAAGAACCCTTGCCTTTGCATTTTTTAGATCTCGAACCTACTGAAAATATTAAATATGTTTTCAATCTAAACTATCTATTATATTCAAAAATAAAAGTTGAAGCTCCACACCCCAAAAAAATCATACCACAATGTCTACGTTGTCAATCTTGGGGACATACGCGGTCATTCTGTAATCGCCCATTTAGGTGCGTAAAATGCGAACAAAATCATAGTTCAGCTGAGTGTAGAAAAGACCTTAACACATTACCTAAATGTGCGTTGTGCGAAAAGGATCACCCTTCAAAACTATAAAGGTTGCGCTGCCTATCAGAAACTTTATGAAAAAAAAAGTAAAAAACTGATATTAAAATTGTCAATGGTAACTTATACCAAAATAAATCCCAAACCACGGATATAACTATTTCCGGTAATAGAAGTTAACACGCCAATTATGCAGCAGCCGTGGTAAATAGTGTCAATCGCGTAGAACATTTCGTTAATGCCGGGGTTGGTAATACCTCAGTCGAAAATAACACGGTTACAAATGATACTAGTGAAAATAGTAAATCTCAATATAATCACTCAGATTTAGCAAGTACATTAACAAACTTTTTAAATGAATTTATGTTCAATCAGCTAATTCAAAAAAATACACTATTAAATCTGCTAACTGTTCTAACAAATAAACTTATTAAATAATGATTTCGTCTTTAAGAATAGCAACTTGGAACGCAAATGGTGCCCTACAAAATAAAATAAAAACCGAAACATTTTTAAAACTCGAGCACATAGATATATTATTACTTGCTGAAACTCACTTTACAGATAAATCTTATTTTCACATATCAGGCTATAACATATATTCGACAAATAGACCAGATGGCAAGGCTCATGGTGGTACTGCTGTCATTATTAAAGGTAATATTAAGCATTACGAATTAACCAAATTAACTAGCAAAGAAATGCAGGCAACTAGCATAATTGTATTCTCATTAAACGGCAAAATGGCGATTTCTGCTGTTTAATGTCCCCCGAATCAAAAACTTTCAGAACAAAAATTAATTAAATACTTTGATAGTCTAGGCCATAGGTTCATAACTGGCGGTGACTGGAATGCGAAGAGTGTGAGATGGGTCAAGGTTTACAAATGCAAGAGGTAGCTTACTGAACAAAATAATTCAGGATAAATTTTTAGGATGTGCTGCTACAGGTGAGCCAACATATTGGCCAACCGATAGAAACAAAAAACCAGATGCGCTCGATTTTTTCATTACTAAATGCATCTGTATGCTCAATATCGAGGGTAAAACATCTTTTGATATGGTATCAGATCATAGCTCTATAATTCTTACGGTAAGTACTGGTATAAATAAGGAATGAAAGCCCTCCCAACCTGCATAATAAATACACCAACTGGAATGAATTTCTGAAAGAGATATAGATATAGCGATACAGTATTTTACTTAAACTATTCAACGCATAGCGTGGAAATCTTTACCCTAAATTAAAAATATCGAAAAAGTAAATAACTTATTGCGTCACGTTCTGGCTCTAGTTAAAGAAAAGAGTTGGGAAAAATATATGAAAAATTGATAAAGTGTAAGATCTTATATTACATAAATAAACGAAATTTCCTTGACCAAAGACAGTTTGGATTTCGGGAAGGTTTATCTACCGAACACGCGGTAAATTACGTCGCTTATAAAATCAGAGGAGGATTAAATAATAATAAAACGACTGAAAGTTAAATGTGTTAGGAAAAAAATTATCTCGGTAAAAAGAAAATTCCTAATTAATGCGTGCAGAGCCTATAGAACAGCTTCACATAGTGCCATAGTTACAATAGCAGGCGTCCCTCCATTAGACCTACTCATCTTAAGCAGAAGAATTATGTTTGCCATAAAAGACCATCACACATTCCCGTACATAAACAGAGCGCTGCTTGATCAAACTAATCTCTTAATACCCACAAGCCGTATAACCCCACTTAGTCACACCAAAATTTGTGCGCGTCAACTCAGAAATAATATAAGAAAATATATTCTAGAAACGTGGCAAAACAGATGGGAGCAAGATTTGGCGGGACGCCAAACTTACGCTTTGATAAGAGACGTAAGGGAAAGACATAAGATAATCCTCAAGCCAAATTACGCGGCACATACTATTTGATTGTCTGCTGTACAACGAGGAAAGGAAGTTCAATGAAACAAATTTTAATCTAAAAAACAAGTCCATAGCAAATAACTTCGAAATTTTCGCATTCCAAGTATTACATTCCAGATTTCAAAAATAAGCTTCGCGCAGTGGTGCAATGTTGGTATAAAGTTATATGTATATGTGCGTGTGTGTATATGCGCGCGCGCGTGTAAAAGTGTGTGTGATTGTTTGTATTTGTGTGTTTATTCAATGTCGTCTCGATGACACCACATGTGAATTCTAGATCACTTGTTCAAAATATGAAAATTATGTGTAAATATTTGTAAATTTTTATTGTGAATTATGTACGATATATCATTATAAATATTTTTCTAGATATATAAACATTGTAATTATTGTATAGTAAACTCGTTGAATGCGTGTGTGAATAAAGGTTCATCGGAAAATACACAGTCCGCACGAATGAAATTATGAATGTATATATATATATAAATAACTTTAGACTTTGGTCTACTTATAATCTGAATTCTTTTGTATGGAGCCGCGTCTGTCTGATTAAGCCTAACGGTGGTGCAGGAGATGCGGTCATCCAATAATAACATATAGTAGATTGTATTCACTAATATCTTAAGAAAAAATAAATGCATTAATAAAAAAAAAAAAGTTAAAGAAAAGAGAAACACTCGGAAAAAGTGGCACATAACTAGAAATCCCCAGTCTAGAAGTCTTTATTAAACAAAAAATCAAAAGAACTTAAACCATTAATTAGGGAAATTAAAAATGAATCTCTACAGCGCTATTTACAAGAATTATCTCCCTTGAAAACTTTCGACTATAGCCTGTGAAAAGCGATTCGAAGTTGTAATAAGCCAATACAACCTTTTCCGTCGATTAGAAATCCTGATAGAACATGAGTTACGGATGGTCGAGAGAAAGCAGAACAAACGCTTTTCTGAAGTTTTTAAACCAAACTCTGAAATTGTTAATTCTGAAGATATAATGACATTTTTATGTGCTCCTTTTCAAATGAGTCACCCTATTGCGCCAATGTCCCCAGGAGAAATAAAATGTATATTCAAAAAATTAAATAATAAAAAAAACCGGGCTTTAATTTAATCACCGGAAAATTATTATCAGAATTTCAGGACAAAGCGATACTATTTATTAATAATATTTTTAACGCAGTGTTTCGTCTGCACTATTTTCCTCTGTCATGGAAACTGGCGCAAATAGTTGTAATACCTAAATCGGATAAAGCACCGGACTTGGTCACATCATATAGACCTATATCCTTATTACCTATCTGGTCAAAAGTGCTTGAAAAAATCATATTAAAGCGGTTAAATCCTATCCTAGAATCGGATAATATTATTCCCGATCATCAGTTTGGATTCCGCAAGAAGCACTCGACTATCGAACAGGTGCACCGAATTGTGCATACGATACAAGAAGGCTTTGATGCCAAGCAAGTATGTCTCCGTGTGTTCCTAGATGTCAGGCAAGCCTTTGATAACGTATTGGATCATGGCTTATGATATAAACTTAAACAAATTCTTCCTCATCCGTACTTCTTTCTCCTTAAATCGTACATTTAGGATCGTAAATGCCAAGTAAAATTCGAAAACGAATACTCCACTATCCATAATGTTTTCGCTGGAGTGCCTCAAGGGAGTGTCTTGGGTCCGGTGCTTTATCTATTGTTCACGGTTGATTTTCCAGTTAGTGACGATGTTATAACTGCAACGTTTGCGGATGATACTGCCATTTTAGCTGTATCCAAAGAGCAAAACCCAGTCCACGAAACTCTGCAGCGGTCTTTAATAAAAATCGAAACCTAGCTGAGACGTTGGCGTACTGCAGTTAACGAAAGTAAGTGCACGCGCAGGTTACATTTACTTTGCGAAACTTAACCTCTCCACTCACTACATTAAATGGGGAATTAATCTCTCAACAGAATTACGTTAAGTATCTGGGGATGCATCTTGACAGTAAATTAACGTGGAGTAGACATGTCGAGCAGACTGGCTTCTTGGCAGACACTCCAGTCTTTCGCTTGAAAATAAACTTTTAAATTATAAAATAATGTTAAAGCCTGTGTCTGTGGGGCTGCGCAAAAAGTAGCCATATAAATAAGATACAGCGGTTCCAAAACAAGATCATTAGGTTACTCATTGCTCCTACTTGGTATGTTTGGAATTATACTTTACATCGTGACCTTCTTATTCCTTATGTTAAAGACGAAGTCAAGCATGCGGTTGAGCAGTATAAAAGGCGCTTGGAGTCTCATACAAATACATTGGCCATCAGTTTATTAGATAATAGTATTCAGATACGCCGATTAAAACGAACCTGGACGTTCGACTTATCCTAATTTCTACTGGAATTCTTTGGGGAGCACTAATGACCCCTCTCACGCTACTTCGCATTTCATCAAAAATTGCTAGATGGCCTCTCGGCCAGTTGTAATTATGTTATTTAAAAAAAAAAAATGAAACAACATAAATATGAAACAGGTATATAATTTGAAGTCGATTTCTTAATGAATATTTAAATTCATATCAAAACAAATATTATATATACATATGTGTGTGTTTGTATATATATGTGTGTTTGTATATATATGTGTTTGTATATATATATGTGTATATACATATATCAAATATACAATAAATATATATATATAAAATGTATAACTAAGATATCGTTAAGAGTTTAAATATTTGCGCGCAACATTTTTGTGAAATGCAAACATAATTTGCAGATTAATGATATATTCAGTACGAAACATCAATGATTACAGGCATATATATATATATATATATATATATATATATATATATATATAAATATATATATATATATATATATGTGTGTGTGTGTGTATTATTCTACAAATATAGGAAACAGTCAAATATAAAATAGTAAACACAGAAAATTGAAAAGAGGGATATAAAAATTATCTGTTTAAAGAAGATTATATCGGACCAGATGATTTTTGGAACTTTTCGTACCGTATTAATGTATGTAATATATACTACATGTAAATATATACATATATAAGTGTATATACATATATTTGTGTGAATATGTGTATGTTAACACAGCTTTCTACATACATAAGCCAATCACTTATTTCTCTCCTTATTTATCTCTATCCATCGGTCTGCCTATCCATCTGTGTATATATCTATCTACTCTTCTCTCGTTCAGTCTCTCTCTCTCTCTCTCTCTCCATATATCTCTCTTATTGTATATAAATTATATATATATATAAATCTATGTGTACATTTCGTTTTATACCTGGAATTACGGTGCACTGGTAAATGAAAAAGTTTTAGCGGGGTTTCGAAATCGAGGATAAATAATAATATAAATTTTCTGATCGGCTACCTAATTTCCAAATTTGATGTTTGTTCATTTTTTCGTGCCAACTCAGCGTTACGATAGATAATGGTGATCTTAAAACGTTGGAATTTCCCAACTATTATCGTATTTAATGGCGATTGTGAGCCTCAGTATACAACTGGCAATGAAATGTAATAAATTATACGTTTTCCCTTCATCCGCTTTTATTTATTCGTTGGTAAATAATTTTTATGCGTTAATGAATAATAAACTGCCTGATTCCATAATGAACTGAAAAAAAGACTTTATTATTTACATAGATTAAAATAATAATAATTCAGGTTACAGAAATATCTATCTAAGAACTTCGAAACATTTAGTGAGTTTATTTTACACACACACACACACACACACATGTATATATAAATATATATATATATACGTACACACTAAAATATTTCAATTTATCGCAATGTTCCAATTTTGTTACTTTCCAGGTAATATCAAGCTTCCTCCTCGCGGTTTCTATTATGTAGGTAGAAAGCAGGGACTTGTGTTTTATTTGAGTTTGGCCTGAACTGGTTTTGATCATTGTATTTCCCTTTGGCCTTTGAGGCGACTATCTATCCTGCTTCAACTTCTTCAAAATTAATTTTTTGAATTGCAATTGCAATATCATCAGCGTAGATAAATTCCCTAGTGCCAGGGTTAATCGGTTGATCGTTTGCGTAAATATTGTATAACATGGGTTCTAGAACAACTACTCGAGGTAAGCCATTTTTTGGATTCCTACATCGACTGTTTTTTCCAAACACTGTTACGAAGAATCGACGCCTTTGTAGTATCATTTCTATTCTACCTTGGATAGCTGATAATCCTTAGTCAAGTCATATATCTCTCTTACTAGCAATCTATGATTATTACATGCGGCTGTTAAATCCACGAAAACTACTCCGGTAATCTTCTTTAGATCGAAGCCGTTTTCTATGTGTTGGGACAAATTAAGAGTTCGACTGCAGCGTGATCTACCGTGTCTGAAACCGGCCTGCACCATTATGTGCTTCTTGTCCACACAATTTTCCAACCTATTCAGTATGAACCGCTCAATTCAAAATTTTTAAATAATCGGCAAAGAGACGATATGGGGCGAAAGTTCTTTGGATCGTTAGCTTCCTTTCCTGGTTTTGACTTTCTTCCAAATTTTTGGTATTTTCAGCAGCCTTATGCATGTGTTCATCATATTTGTCACATTTCTACATTGGACCAAAATGTGTAATCTACTCACCTCGTATATCGCCTAATCCAACGGCTTCGAAAAGTTTATAGCAGCATTCAGTTCATTTATTCCAAAAGGCACTTCAAAGAATTTATTTACAATATTTGCCTCGTCAGTTGGCGGTTTTCAAGCATGTATCCTACATTTTGACTTGCCATTTAAAAGAAGTTGATGTGCAATTTCATTCGCTCTTACTGTTACTGATTACTAGTTTCTTTTGGATCATTAGTAAGATTCTTCAACATTTTCCATGCTCTACGGCTATTTTGCTTCATTTCCAAGCCGAAACTGCTTCCTTTAGTTTTTCTCCTGCTGCTGTTGTGTGAAAAGGGGTCATTACTAAATGAATTGCTGAATGATTGTTCATACGTATCCATTAACAATTTAGATTCTGTTGTTAGCCTACAAACATATTCGATTCTACATTCTCTCAGTTTGTCTCTTTCTGAAACAGTTTTTGCTATCAGTACGAATTTATTATAATTTTCAGGTAGAGCTTCAATTTCATTTATTTCGATATCTAAATCTTTACTAAACTATTCTCAATGGGATTTTTAAAAATTATATCGCCTTTTAAAGCTCACTTTTTCAGGTACAATTAAAATTACAATACGAACCCAGTGCCGGTAATTGTGAGGTTCCAAGAATTGAAAATTAGCAGCAGGTCGCTTATGTATACGGATGTTACAGTACAATCAGTCAATTCAACTGTTAGGATTTCGATATCGTTATTTTCAGTTTGCATCACACACTTGATGACCACATCATTTTTGACAAAAACTGCACTACCGAATTAATCATGGGGTCGTTTAATTACATGTTTCATTCCACTTACTCTAGATCTATTCTTTGTGAGGCCACGATGATCTCCTGTACCATCAGTATATCGCTCTTTTTTCTTCTACATATGTACGATAACAGTATTTCCTTATCCTTAGATAGTCCTTCAATAAATCGTATTCGGTGGTCCTAAAAAGCGCCTTTTTTTTATACTGATTAATTCGCATATTATATCCGGGAGTGAGAGGATTGGCCGGATATATTTTCGTTTCCAGGGGACGCTCGATTGCATAAAATTTGAGTTCCACTTTATGCGCACATATGTATTCGATTATTATGAAATTAATTCGTAACAATTTATGAAAATTTCTTTAGATCCTCGCTTGCGCTTGCATTGATAGGCGAAGGAACCACCAATTTCATTGCCTGCACCAAATGTACAGATTCCATCAAACGGCATACAAAAATCTTCGTTATTACCACTATTGCAGAAAAAAATGGTATTTCATATAAATTTTAAACATGTTACGTTCCATCGAATCAAACGCGTCTCCTTGTTAGAATCGGAGAGATAAAACATAAAAGCTTGACCATCATCTATATAATCTGAAGAAAACTGACCATTCCCCTAACGAAATCTAGCCAAGTATTTTAGTACACGTTTAACCATTTTCTATACAGAAGTACCTTCATTGGCTTCTTAGTCATCAAAAATTGAATAGTGTCTACCCGTTAGTCACTTAAGAATACTTTACTGTATTATTGCTGGAGTTATGTACTCTGCGGTTGATGATTTTACGAGCGATCCATGGGCGATTATCTGTACTCGCTAATAGCATTAAAATCGATGTACGATGCATGCAATCACAAACAACAGCCGATCGGAAATTATCAATTTCTTCATCAAAAGTCCACAACAAACATTAATGTTTCTGTGGGTTTCAGTTTATATCGGACTCAACGACAATGAACAGACTGATAGAAGATCAGATCCCTCTATCAGATTTTGTAATCAAATTTATAATGAGTGATAAACAACACAATCAACAATCGGCAATATAAAATTTATACATAAGCAATAATACAATAGCCAAAAGTGATTTCAACGACATTTTGGTATTTATTTTTAAAAAAAAATCGCTATATTCCTAAATTTCCAATTAATAACATCAAAACTAACAATTGCGCATTTATTTATTCGATATTTATTAAATATTTCGGTGTACTTTTGACAATAAACCAAGCTATGTTAAACATTTACAGCATATTAACGTTAAAGTCAATAAGACGTGATATAATTTATAAATCTAAATTATAAAATTATAATGAAATCGACGAATTCGTATTGTTGTTGTTACGGAAAATTTTTTCATACGATAAATTGAAACCGTACAAAAAGTTGATTTAATATATTCGTATTCCACTGCATCCGGCATTAAAATGAATGGAATTTTACGCGTCATTTCGATCGATCTATACATTAAAAAAAGGTGCCCAATATTTAATAAGAGAATTATATCAAAACGATATTTTATCGGTACGGTAAAACTTAACGAAATAAACGATATAGTATTTTCAAAGAAAAAAAATTAATCGATTTCTTTTTCTACCATCACTGATCGTTTAAATTCAGAAATGTTTAACGTATTTACACGCTGCATATACTAACTAGACACAATTATTATTAATTTTAATTAATCTGTTTATTTATATTCCATTAACGTTTCTGTATACATCATTATTTGCAATTTTGTAGTTCCTGTTGTACAATCTAATAGAGTAAGAATGGATTATGTGTAATTACTTAATTGTAAACATATATATATATATACATATTAATGTATATAAACATGTATGTATGTATACATATATATGTTTGTGTGCATATGTACATCATATAATAAACATTTTATAAATATCATACCTATTATTACACACATGATATTTTATATCATATATAATTTATATATATATATATATATATATATATATATATATATATATATATATATATATATATATATATATATATACGCAAAAAAAAAAGTTAAAACAACTGAATTTTTAAATGAAAATACCACACATTATCAAGTAAACAAAAAATAAAATTAAAAAAATTGTAGGTATGTAAAAATATTAATTTTAAAAATATAAAAGGGAAAAAAGAACAATTAAAATAAAGGCAAGAAAATACTCATTTCAGACGTACAATATTATAACAAAAAATCACAGTGAAAAACAGGTTTATGTATAACTTTTATATTGATGATTTGTTGATTTTTTACCCCGTATTCACTATCAGTTAACTTCATAGCCAATTGTTTTTTCACTTTGACAGTTTTTGTATTATTGTACACCCAAATTAAGTATTTTATTGGCGTTTTATTTTATTTTTTGTTTTTTTTTCTTATTTTATAAATTGCATATATTTTTGTAATATATACTTTTTTTTTATTTTTATTTTTATGTCCACTTGATGATAGTTTAACGGATGAAATGTTTTACGGTGTTTTTATATATAAATTTAGCGCTTTGGGCTGCTTCTTTGTTCTTCATTTATTTTTTAAAAATCACTACATTCCACACTATTCAATGTGTATATATATGTAATTAAAAGTGTATATATATTATAAATAATGTTTTATTGTTTTATATACACTTGATGAAGGATTAATAGCTAAAAATTAATTTTTTTATATAAAAATTAAGCAATTTTAATTGCTTTTGTTGTTCATTTTTTTTTTAAATCACAACATTCCACACTATTCGATTTGTATATATATATATATATATATGTGTGTGTGTGTGATTTTTAACATTTTATATTATTTTTATGTTAACTCGATGATGACTTAATAGCTGAAAAGTTTTATGTTTTCCATTCTGCACTATTCAAAGTATATATATATATATATATATATATATATATATATATATATATATATATATATCCCCCCCGGGGGTACATTGTACCTTCAGGGGACCGGAGCTCTAACCGGTACGGGGCGCGTCCACAGATGGCGGATGGTGGAGTGGCCTACAGATATGTAGGTTAGCTGCGAATAAGGCGTTAGCCAAATAAGCAGTCGCGGACCAAGAGCGGCTACTGGTGGAAAGCCTCATGTAGGTGATTCCAGTAGTGACAGGGTAGAGACACGAGGATGCAGATGGGCAGCTTGAGGACCTGCCCACTAAAAGTCTGCAAAAATCCTATGACTGTCTCTCCCTCGGCGGGTTAAGGTCGCCGTAAAAACCTTAAATAAATGTTACTCCTCAGTAACAAACCGTTGCCTTGCGGTTAGGATTTTCAAAGGCTTGGTACAGGGAAGCAGCTGTTACCAATACCTTCTTGGAGCGGACGACAAATGATGTCGGTAAGGTTCAAGTTAGGACAATCGTACGGCGAAAATCACATATTGATTTAATCGACTACGGTACTGCGATGAGGAAAGCAACGGAAAACTACCTCATTAATTATTTCCAAGAAAACCATTATGTTCACGAATTACTCAGAATCAGATTTGTTACGTGATCCGACTGACAATCGGCGTCTAGGTTACAACGGGATCTTGGATGTGAAATATGCGACCGTGTCATGCGACCCGAGTGACGATCGGCGCTGCAAGGTCATGGCTCAGACTTGCAGTGTAAAATATGTGACTGAACCTAAAAGAATCAAGAAGGATAAAAAGATTTTAAACATTGCAACGTGGAATATAAGAGGGTTAAACCAGGTAGGGAAACTAGCTATAATAGAAAGAGAATGTGAAAGACTAGGAATCAGCATAACTGGTTTAAGCGAAACTAATTGGCAAGGAGACGGCCACTTTCTAACATCGTCAGGTAATAAAGTTTATTATGCAGGCGGAACAGAACACAAAAAGGGTGTGGCTTTCTTAATTAATAGAAAACTGAGTAATTATGTAGTGGCATTTGAAGCAATAAATGATAGAATGATTTATTTAAAACTGTTGACTAAACCGATGCCTCTACACTTACTACAAATATATGCACCGACTGCATCAGCTCATGACGATGAAATTGATTTGTTTTATGAAGATCTACAAAATATTATAAATAGAATCAGTAAAAGAGAACCTATGTTAATTTTAGGTGATTTTAACGCCAAAATCGGTGACACTGCGAAAGAGAACAGTTTGCGTAACGTAATAGGTAAATTTGGATTAGGAAAAAGAAATGAAAGGGGTAACCGATTATTAGAATTCTGTATTACAAATAGCCTATATATAACAAATACTGGCTTTAAAAAACATCCACGTCGATTATATACATGGAAATCGCCATCTGGAAATTCGAGGAACCAGATAGATTACATACTGGTGAGATCAAGATGGAAATCATCATTATTGGATGCAACAACATATCCTAGTGCTGAATGTGGAACTGACCACAACTTACTAGGAGGGAAATTTATAATGCGATTGAAAAGAATTATATGCACATCTCATAAATATAGGACGACTTTCTGTTCCGCAGTAAATAACAATATCGAACAAGATAATCGAAATTATGAATCGCCTAATGATATTTGGCTGAAACTGACCTCAGCGATTGAACGGGCAAAAAAAGATGAATCAAATCCGATGAGTATACGGAAAAGGAAAAACTGGATAACTGATGACACAATAAAATTAATTGAAAGACGTAGGAACACAAAAATCCATGGTAATGATGTGGAGTATAGGCAATTATGCAGAGATATCCAACGTGCATGCAGAAAGGATAAGAATAGATACTATGGAGATCTATGTAAACAAATACAAGCTCACAAGGAAACGAATGAAACTAAAGATATGTTTAAAAAAATACGCATAGTTACTAGAGAATTTAAAGCCAAACCATGGGGTATTGTAAACAACACTGGGTCGTTAATAACAGACATACGTGAAATAACGGAATTTTGGCGTGATTACTGTCAAAAATTGTATACAGATATAAATAGAAGTACAAATAGAAATTCAACGCAAATAAAGGACAATAAATTTGAACAAGAACCTATGCCTTTACGCGATGAAGTAAAACAAGCAATTGTCAAGCTAAAAAATGGAAAAGCTGAAGGCGAAGACAAAATTCCTGCCGAAATAATTAAAATATTATCCGGAGTCACTTTTGATTTCCTATATAAATTATGCTGTAAAATATGGAATACATGTGAATGGGCGCGTCAGTGGACCACGTCAATTTTAATACCGATACATAAAAAAGGGTCTACAAAAAGTTGCGATAACTATCGTACAATCGCCCTCATTCCAAACGCTTCTAAGATATTATTACACGTAATAAATGAGCGTTTAAAGTCTTATCTTAATTGGCAAATTCCTGAAGAACAAGCCGGTTTTGTCGCAGGAAAAAGCACGCGGAATCAGATTTTGAAAATGAAACAAATTATAGAAAAAGCCAGAGAATACTACGTTCCTGTATATATAGCATTTATAGACTATAAAAAGGCTTTTGACAGCGTGATATGGGACAAGCTATGGATAATTTTGTCCGAAATGGGTGTTCCTAATCATCTTATAATGCTAGTGAAATCACTTTACGAAAACAATTATAATACAGTACGAGCAGATAATTATTTCTCTAAACCTTTCAAAATATCAAAAGGTGTTAGACAAGGATGTATCCTATCGCCACTTTTATATAACATATACTCTGAATATATAATGCGACGTACTCTTGCCGCAGAGGAAGGAGGTATTTCAATTGGTGGAGCAAAAATTAATAATTTGAGATATGCCGGCAATTTTTGCATCATCTATGGAAGAATTAAGTATAACTTTAAATAAACTGACGACAGTAAGTCATGAATTCGGAATGCGTATAAACAAAAATAAAACAAAAATTATGATAGTGGATCATAATAATGAAAACATATCTAATAGTTCACAACAATTACACGGATATGAAGTCGTCAACGAATTTGAATATCTAGGTGTCCGGATCAACAATAAAGGAGGCTCAAGCAAAGAAATAAGGAGACGATCTGCGATGAGTCTAAATGCTATGAATAAGTTGCAACGTATCTGGCGGGATGGAAATATCAATTATTCTACAAAAATACAACTTGTTCGTTCCCTGGTGTTCTCCATCTTTACCTATGGTTCCGAAACATGGGTAATAAACTCCACGGATCAGCAATATATTGATGCATTTGAAATGAAATGCTGGCGCATAATGCTGGGTATAAAATGGCACGATAAACAAACGAACGTCTCGATCATTAAGCGTCTTAATATAGATAAACGATTGTCACAAGACATACGCGATAAAATGCACAAATTTTTCGGTCATATAATGCGTGCACGAGACTTAGACAGGACAGTCACACTAGGAAGAATGAACGGACATAGAAGAAAAGGTCGGCCAATGACCCGATGGACGAAACAAATATGCCGACGTGTTAAACTGTCAATACCAGATTTGGTACACTCGGCAGATGATCGACAACTGTGGAGGAATTTGATTGCTACATAATGGTCACGACGGTCAATTATGATCAATATACGACTGTAGAGATATATATATATAATTCAATGTTTGTATATATTATGTGACTTTTTTATATTTTATTTTGTTATATCCACTTGATGGCTTATTAGCTGAAAAATTTTGTGGTCTTTTCATATAAAAATTTAGCGATTGTAACTGCTTTTTTGTTGTTCATTTTTGTTTAAATCACTAGATTCCACACTATTCAAACTGTATATAATGCATGTATGTTACACACTTATAAATTTCCAACTGCGATAAGTGTTTTCCCGGATGTGTACAGTTTTTCAAACGCTTGAAATAACTTCACGTGCAAGCAAAAAAATAAAAAGATATAGCAACGAAAAAGAAAGACGATTAAACGTAAATTTGATCTCAACGTGAGAATAATAATAAACTGAATAAGAATTAAAGGATTTTTTTAGATTAAAAAAAAAAAAAAAAATGGAATCATAACAAAAAAACGGCAAACGGAAAACAACGAAAAACGAAAACGAAACGTTATAGAAATTAGAAAAAAAGAAAAAAGAAAATAATAAATGACGCGGTCGTTTCGAAGTTTTTACTGGGGTACGTTGTGAAACTTTCGACAAAAGTTAGCCGTCGTTTTTTTTTTCTTTTCTATTTTCCGAGAGTGCGCATGAATTGGTTTTGTTTTTATTTTATTTTTTTTTTGGTCTTTCTTTTCTCTTCTACTTTTCATTACGTAAATTACTGTTAAAGTGAAATTGACGTTTAACACGCGCCCGGTTAAGTTTAAGTTTAGAGTGTGGAGCTACTAAAACGACGACATTCATCCAGCTAACTCATTTTAAGTTCACGGATCGTAAAGTGTAAAGTTGTCTTTATTTATACCGATTCTTAACTTATATGTAAGGGAGATTAGAGAAAAAGTGTGCTTTTCGGAGCGTGCGTATATCGAAATTTTGGACGGGTACAACCTCGGGTAGCGGAATGTAACGGATTTATACGTTCCAGGTGAAATTGGACGTGAATCATCTAATACGGTTGCTGCTCCCTTTGCTTTCCTATGTGCTAGTTTAGTTTCAGCAATTCCAGTATGTGTTGGACTCCGGAGGAATGTAATGGATAGTTCAGTATTTTTAATAATTATTTCTACAATCGCTTCCGCTATGGGATGTCTATTGTTGTTATATACATTATAAATATCATTCAAAGCTGGAAGGTAGTCTGAGCAGACTATTATTGGTTAGATAGACTAGAGTTCAGTATTTATACGGAAATCAACTGTCAAACATATTGCATACAGTTCGCTAGATAAAATTGTAAATGATTGCGATAGAGAGAATCGAATATAAACTGCATTATTATCTTTAACAATGGTGCAGCCGAAGAACGAGTCAAATTTTCAGTCATCCATATAGAATGCTCATGATTGAAATGTTCGTGAAGTAACGGATTGAATAATTTCTTAATCAGTATTCAAGTTATAAATATTCAAGTCCAAGTTGACTGGGTTACTTGTCCATGGTGGCATTATTGAATTTAGGTTTTTTGTAGAGTAACGGCTTGTTTGTATTTAATATTGATAGCGTGTTTGAAAATTTTGTTAGTATTGATCGCAGTGAAATTAGGCTGAATGCAGATTGTGCCGGACGTTAGAGACATCACACTGTGTCAAAAAATTGGATAGAAGATACACTTGACGGATCCTGCTAGGCCATTCTGATGCTTCTACATGAAGCTGTTGATAGATGTTGATCTCCAACGGCTAGTCGAAGAGCCGTATTTTGTATAATATTTAGAACATGGTAGAGCTTGCCTTTGTTATTGAGTAGATTTCAAAATTAAGACTAATAAAATATTACGTATTATTACTATAAGGTGTTGAAATCTTTCAATAAGAATCATGTGTATACGTATTTCGCGCCTGTAACGTTGTCAGCAGTGTGTAGCGTGAATGTTGTATGTTGTGTATTTTAACAATTTACTGTTGTAGTGTGATATTAATTTCTATTCGTCGATATGTCGTCGTCGTTGAGTATAACTGTGGATAAGCGGAGAGTGGTGACTAGAGCTAATACAGGAAGCAGTCACGTTAAATGTAATACACCTCCTACGTTGGAGGGAGAGGTATCAAATAAGATTGAGGAAGCAATAAAGAAAGTATACTTCAAATTTGATAGAGACCTTGAACGTATATTAGTGGAGAATATAATGGTGACGGTTAAATCTACGCACGATAATTACTTATCGCAATTTAATCAGCGTGTAGATGATATGGAAAAAGATACCAACAGTAGGATCGACGAACTTGAACAGTACTCGCGGAGGAACTCATTGGTTGATATACGGAATTTCCGAAGACGATAATGAAAATACCGATCAACGAGTAACAGCACTAGCTGCTGATAAACTCGGTATTATAATTCCGGCCGATGCTATTTGTAGGTCGCACCGTTTGGGTAAGCGACGACATGAAAAGGACAAAGATCGTTTTAAACCGCGGCCTATACTGGTGGTAAAATTTACTCGTTACGCATTTAAACGGGAAATTTACGGAAAGAAGAGGAAACTAAAGGGAACGCAAATTATTGTCCGGGAACACTTAACGTTATTACAAATTATCGGGGATTTATCAGTCAAGTACGGAAATAAGAATGTGTGGACAAAGGACGGTACAATGTGTTGTATCGATGGGGCAGGCCATGATAATCCGGTTGATACAGAATTATTTAAAATTACCTGCAACTACACCGACGTCGCATCAGTAATTAAGATTATATAACTGCGCTGCGTTCTGTTGTTAATGTTGATTTGTAAAACTATGTATTTTAGTAGTGAATGGGATTATGTGATGGTTCATGTGAGGTTGTTTTGTGTGTGTGCGTATGATAATGTCGATGTGTTTCTAAAACGTGGTTGTCCGAATGTTAGTGTGTACGTTTGTGTACGAGTGTGGAATGTAGTTTGTATATGTATAAGTATATATATAAGCATGATTATGTTAGGGCGTGTTACTCTTATATTATCTACATGTCTGATTTTGATGTTTGTGTCCGTAATTCGTTACGTTTATTACATCACGAGTGTGTGTCTTTGCATAGAATTCTTACTCTGAATTTTATGTCCAAATATTTATATTGTTTGCACATAATTCGCGGAACCTTGTTGTACTTGAAACTAAAATGGAAGCTGCGCTTACTATATTTTCTATACTTTTCCCTTATTTTTAATTATTATTATTATTTTATTAAAAAATTACAATGGGTCTTAATGTATACTATCAAAATGTACGGGGCTTAAACACCGAATTAAATCAATTTAATTTAAATATTCATAATCATAATTACAATGTGATCGGATTGACGGAAATATGGTTGTATAACGGTGTACAAAATAATGAGCTCATTCAATATGGTTATGAAATTACCGAAATGATAGAGAAGGTAGGAGAGGTACCCGCGAGGAATTCTTTGCACGTGGAAAGATTAACATTAACCACTATTTCTGGAGTCGAGTCAGTCTGTTTAAAAATTTCTGAGTACAACCTAATTGTGGCTTATATATACATACCTCCTCGTACCTCGGTTATTATTTATAAACAGCTTTATCGTGAATTGTATCAACTGCTGTTGTACAAGTTCATGCACTCTAAGGTTCTTATTATGGGTGACTTTAATTTGTCTGTTGACGGAAGTACTTCTTTAAATATTCAAGATGACAAGCTGGCTAAGCTTTCAAATTTTGTAGGAATCAGTAGTTTGAAGTTGGTGAATAATATACTGAACTTCCAGGGCAAAACACTGGATTTGGTGCTGATAAATTCTGCTCTCTCAACTAGCACTAACAAAACAATTAATCCCTTGGTATCAGAAGATAAGTATCATTACTGTTCAACGATGCTCATTAATCAAACCTTATCCGGTGTATAGGTTTGGAAAACTTAACAATTTTTCTACTGTTAGATGTGAAGTTTCAAGAATAGACTGGACTGGGATTTATAATATTACTAATACAAATGAGGTAACACATTTCTTTTATAGTAAGATTTATGGTGAGCTTGATAGAGTTGTACCTAAAAAATCAATTTTTAGATCTAAGTATCCCCGTGGTTTACACAAGAAATAAAACACAAACTTAGATTGAAATGTAGGAAGTCATATCGCAGAACAGCTGACCATGCTGATTACATAAAGTTCAGTAGAGTAAGGGCTAAGATTAAAAAGTTGATTCGGCTATCATTCAGAAATTATGTTAGTAACGTTGAAAAAAATATCCAAATCAATCCCAGTAGATTTTGGTCATTTGTGCGAAACAAGAGAGACTCTCGTGTTTCGCTTACATTTATGATGTACAATGGCAGAAGTCTTGAAATCAGTGAGGATATATGTAAATCTTTTGCTGATTATTTTGCTTCAGTACATTCGTGTGAACACATTAGATACTGGTGACACCGAAACTGCAGCTAGTATTCTTAAACTCAACTCTATTTCTTCTTCTGAATATGATGAAGCCGTCAAGAACTTGAAGCCTAAATTTTCTACTGGTCCTGACAACTTGCCACCGTTTATATTTAAATTGTGTTCTGATCTATTAGAAAAGCCTTTAGTGTATCTGTTTAATCTAATATTAAAACAGTGCACATTTGGCCTAATTCTCTTTCAAATAATACCGGTATATAAATCGGGTGATCGTCAGCTAATCGCCAATTATCGACCTATCTCTATACTCTGTACATCTGCTAAATTATTAGAATCTAGAATATACGTTAGGTTGAACAGTTATTTACGGATTTATGAAGCACAAGTCCACTCTGACAGATCCAGTTACATACACTGATCAGATTTCTAGATTCATAGATTGTGGTTTACAAGTTGATAGTATTTACACTGATTTTAGTAAAGCATTTGACACAGTTAGTCATGCACATCTACTGAATAAACTAAACTTGCTTGGACTGTCAAAAGATTTTATAATATTATTAGAATACTATTTATATAACCGTAAAAGCTATGTTGTGTATAATGGCTACCATTCTAATACATATTCACCTACTTCAGAGGCTCCACAAGGTTCGAATTTGGGTCCCCTTCTATTCCTAATTTTTATCAATGATATTGGAAAGAACCTTTGCTCAAAATTTCTTTTATTTGCTGATGATCTCAAAATTTATGCTCCTATATTTTCACTAGCTGACTGTGAATCTTTACGAACAGATCTAGATAAGCTGGTTCTGTGGAGCAAAGAAAATCATTTACCTTTCAATTATGACAAATGTGTCCACATGAGTTTCTGTAGAAATAGAAATAGGTACTCGTTCACTTACACGATGAATGGTAAGCAGATAATTAAAAAATCTGCGGTGCGCGATCTCGGAGTTAATATTGATGACAATTTAAAATTTTCAATACATGTAAGCGATGTTGTTAATCGCTCTTATAAAATGCTAGGTTTTATTATAAGAAATTCATATGTGTTTAGAGATCCATGGACGCTACTGTCGCTTTATAATGCATTAGTGCGTAGTCTTTTAGAATAATGTTCAATTATTTGGGATCCGTATTATAATAAATACATTAGGTTAATTGACAAAGTTCAGTGTAAATTTTTAAAATATCTATATTACCGTACATCAGGTATTTACTCTAAATATATGAATTACGATATATTAAGAAATATAATGGATGTAAGGTCTTTACAGTACAGAAGGAAAATAGCCAAATTAAGGTTCATGTATGCTACGGTAGAGTTAATAGTGAGTATTTAACATCAACCGTCTCCTACGTTGTACCGAGACCAAATAGGCGATCGAATCGTTTTTTTAGTGAGCCGCGTGCACGAACAAACCTCGGTTTAAGTTCTCCGTTGCCGTCAGTTTTCCGCTTATATAATTCTCTCTTGAACATATTTCCCTGTATGGATATGCATACTTTGATAACAGATATTTCTTTAATAAGTTGCTTCCTGAACATATTTTGCGATGAGAACAGGAGTTTCGCTGTTGTCTATTCCAATGGTTCTAGATTGTTATTATGTGGTGTGTGTTTGGTATATGTGTTCCTTTACTACATGTAGTATATACGTTAAGGTTTAAATTGTATTTATTAATTTGTCGAAGATTATTCGTCCGTTTATTTCGTGTAAGATTGTGTGAATGGGGCGTGAATGATGTATGTTTTAATGAGTGTGAGACTTGTGAATGCGTGTAGTTTTTCTGGTGTGTATAATGGGTGTGAGGCTGGTGAATGTGTTCAATGTATTTTTTTGTATTCCATTTTTTTTACTTTTAATTTTATAATTCAGAATAAATTATTCATTGTATTATTTTATTTATAAGCCTACACTATAATTGGCTGTTAGCTGTTGTGTATAAATAAAATAAATAAAGTTGGATATTGACGAAGACAATAGAGAATATTTTAAGAAGCCTTCGAAATGTGGTTAACTTAAAATAAAATGGACGAATAAAATATACGAAGTAAAAAAAAAAAAAAAATTAAATCGATGTAAGAAAACAGTAAAAGAAGTTAAGCGTGGAAAATTAAAATATTTCGGACACGTAATACGTCACCCGGAACAATATAATACATTTGGCCTTCTTATATAAGGCGAGATATCGGAAACGAGCTACTTCCAGGAAGAAAAGATAATAACGTGGATGCAGAATTTAACACGGTGGTATAATTTGACTATAGTTGAACTGTTGTCAAGACGTATTAGACAGAACATGAATCGGTAAAGTAACTTGACTACAGTTAAACTATTCCGAAGCGTATTAGACTATTGGTGAAATGTCGGCAGACGTTCGGTAACGGACATGGCACCATGATGATGATGATGAGGAGTAAACGAAGGAAAAAATTGATGTATACTTTTTCAGATTTTCATCAATATGTAAAAATTTCAATCATTTAAAATATCATTAACAGCCACTTGAAAATAATGGAATAAATAAATTATATATATTAATAAATAAATAAATAAATAAAATATGTCTTTGCAAGACATATATTAAGATATTTTAAACGTAAAAAATTATAATGATCCCAATCATAGTATGATATATATATAAAATTGCGCATCAAGTGCGTTGGCCTTTTCATATTTTCCTAAGATACCGCTTGCCTGGCTTTGTTGAATCCTACGTTTGACGTTATATATTCCAATATTTTCTTTCGGGTTTTCGGGAATAAGGCTTCGAAAGAGGAGAAAAAGTCCTCGAGAAGAAACTTCTTGAAGAAATGTTTAATAGTTAAAAAATAATTACGCTATCGCAAACTATAGCCTTTAACGTAATGCGATGAAAAAAAAATTATACATACATTTAGCCGAAACTTTTAAACTAAATAAAAACCAATCAAAAATTGAAAACGTAGTTCGTGAATGCCTAAACCAATCTTCAAGAACAATAGTAATCAAGTTTTTCTCACCTGTGGAATAATAAAAAATTGAGCAACAAGAAGGCTGGTGGTTACGATTTAATTACTAGTCGAATTCTAAAAGAACTACAGAGAAAATCAATGGTAAAACTAACACATATATTCAATGCAATCATGAATGGAAACTCGCAAATATAATTATGATTCAGAAACCTGGAAAACCTCCTGAACAAGTGGACTTCCTATCGACTCTTTACTTCCAATTCTCTCTAAAGTATTTGAAAAAATTTCAAAAAGAATGATACAAAAGATAATTGACAAAGATAAAATAATTCTAAATCAGCAATTTGGTTTTCAAACTGAGCACTCGACAGTATAACAGGTTCATAGAGTGGTTAAGAATATTGAAGAAAGCTTCGAAAAGAAAGAAATATGCTTTGCAGTATTTTTGGATATTCGATGGCATCCAGGGCTACTCTACAAATATAAGAACACTTTGCCTGCTCAATATTATAACATTATCAAATCCTATTTGGATGAACGATATTTTCGAGTTGTGATTAATGATAAACAATCATCTTTACGCAAAATACATGCAGGTGTGCCGCATGGGTGCGTACAGGGGCCTCTTCTGTACTCGTTGTTCACCAATGATATATGCATAAATGAAAACGTATTTGTAGCTACATTTGCGGATGATACGGTAGTGATGGCATCTCATCGATTTCCAAAAACTTGCACTCATTATGTTCAAAATAATATTGACAACATAGTTGAATGGTCACATAAATGGAAAATTGTAATCAATAAACAAAAATGCAATCACATCATCTTAATCAAACGACGTATTGCGAGCGATAAACATAAAGTTACGATAAATTCTAAGTCATTAATACAAGGCGAGTGTACTAAATACATTGGTGTTCATTCGGACCAAACGTTAACCTGGCTGAAACATATAGAAGCTAAGAATATTGAGCTAGAACTTATGATGCAACAATTGTATTAGCCGATAGGCTTTCGCTCGCAATTGAATATAAATGATAAATTAATATTGTATAAAGCAATATTGAAGCATATATCGTTATATGCAGCACAACTGTGAAGGATGTGGGCAGAATAAAATACTACGGTTGATAACTGCTGCTCCATGGTACGTCTCCAACAGGTCATTACACACTGACCTACATGTGGGATACGTCGCTGAAGAGATTAAATCGACGGTTCGGAGAATCCTATCAAGACTACAACACCATCCAAATCCATTGGCAGACCCTACTTAATGAATAAATACCTAAAAGACTAAAACAGAAAAGAATCAAAGATCTAGTATGAGTACAATCTAATACTACTCTAAAAAATCTAATAATTAAAACGTATATTATAGACTCGTGGTAATTTCGTAAAAATATTTAATCATAATTCATAATAAATAATTGTTTAGACCACGCCGCGTGTTTATTTATAAGGCTTGATTTACACTGTAGGTACGGGCATGCTCCGCTCTCGTTCCGGTAAAATATTCTCAGATAAGAAACTATGTCAGCATTCACACTTTTGCTCTAGTCACGATCGATCTAGAAGAAATTTTATCTGGTCGAGACCGAACCTGTCCCTGCGTGCACAGATAGTGTGGATTCGTTCATTCTCTCAGTTTTTATCCGTCCCTGTCGGAAAATCGGTGTCAAGTGAATCACAAGTTGAGTCAAGTGTATTATATGTAATTAATGTAAGTTTCCGATATTATTAATTAATGATAATTATTATTATTAATATAATAAAAATAATATTAATATTTAAGTTAATCTTTTATACGTCGCTGCGCAGAAACATTTTAAACCGTTCTAAACATGACAAGTTTCATCAGGAAGAAGAAAAACCGTAACGGCTAATTTTTTAATAGAAACGTTCGATGACATTTTTCGACGGAAAATATAAACAATTAATTAAATATTAAGTACAAACAAATAAAAAGTGTTTTTATTAAAAGGGAAATACAACCGTATTCGATTATCGACAGTTCGAGACTGACTGAAGCCTTAAGTGTGAACGTTGCGTTAGCGTGACCGAACCGAGAGCATACGTATAGTGTGAATCAAACCTAAAACTTCAAAATCTGTATAATTTGCACATTCAGAAGATCGAACAGATAAGAGAATTAGCCTGTGTAACCATATTCCTTGTGAGAAAGTTATCAGCGTATCCCAAAGATGAATTATCGTTCTAGTAATGTATTATCGATATTTCGAGTAGACATCGTTACGAAACTAACATCGCCGGTCAGAAAGTTCAGGCCGAACAAATAGTATAGTACAAAACTAGCTAGAAATGAAAAAACGAGGCTAAATTTTATAGGTTAATTTACAATATGTTCACCGTCCTACTATTAATTCGTCTCTACCTTTCTCAATTTTACTTTGATGTTTCGTTTTTTCGCGTTACAATTTGATTTCCTGTTCACGTACGAACGAGCATTTTTCCCTCTCCCGGAATCGACAAACTGATAAATAAATCGAACTTGAAAAAATTTCGTGTCGCCTAAAGTTCATCGAGCAAATATGTTCCTTAAAATAGTCGCGAGATTGTAACAAAAGGGAACTTGAACTGAACGATGCTTTGAAGTTGACTCGTAAACTAACTTGACGAAATGTTACGTTCTTACTTGGTATATCGGTACACGTACAGAACTACATAAAACACAACTACATAGAACACAACTACAAACTACACACACACACACACACACACACACACACACACAGCACACGTATACAACAAATGTAAACTTTACGCGAGTTGTGTTTTGAATATAAGAAGAAGAATCGGAAAGCGTCTGAGTTAACGAGTAGAGTACTGCTAGTGTTTTGTTTACTTTTGTCAAGTGAAAAAGTTCATCCTAACGGCAACGATACTGAAAGTATTACTCGTTAGCTTTTACTGAAATATGTTTAATCATCGTCTCATAAAACGAACTTTTCAATCGTTTTATCTCTGATCGCATTCGATCGAAAGGGCGCCCTCGACGAATCAGTTTTAAGGAGAACGAGTTTGTAATGATAAACTGCCAGATAATGTAATATATATATATATATATATATATATATATATATATATATATATATATAAATAAAGTTATTGATTGAATAAAGCATTTAAGTAGATTGCGGATAGTTATGGCTACCAGCAGTGATTATTTATCTATACTTCTAACAAATTACAATAACCGAAAGTTTTTAAAACTAGGAGACAGCGATATCTCTGCCAAATCATTTAAAATTTTACGCATTTTCCTGTTCGAAAGTGCCTTCACTACCAACACACGCAATACAATCCACGTTTTGCGGGGCGTGGCCGAAATAACGGACGCATATATCAAATTAAGGTTTCTTCATAATGTTAAAAAGACAAATAGGCGATCAAATGGTTTTTTTAGTGATCTGCGTGCACGGGCAAACCTCGGTTTAAGTTCTCCGTTGCCGTCAGCTTTCCGCTTGTATAATTCTTTTTTGAACATATTTCCCCGTATGGATATATATACTTTGATGATATTTCTGTAATAAGTTCCTTCCCGAACATATTTTGCGATAAGAACAGAAGTTTCACTGTTGTTTATTCCAATGGTTCTAGATTGTTATTATGTGGTGTGTGTTTGGTATATGTGTTCCTTTACTAATGTACATGTAGTATATACGTTAAGGTTTATATTGTATTTATTAATTTGTCGAAGATTATTCGTCCGTTTATTTCGTGTAAGATTGTGTGAATGGGGTGTGACTAATGTATGTTTTAATGAGTGTGAGACTTGTGAATGCGTGTAGGTTTTGTGGTGTGTTTAATAGGTGTGAGGCTGGTGAATGTGTTCATTCTATTTTTTTTTATTTAATTTTTTTACTTTTAATTTTACAATTCAGAAAAAATTATTAATTGTATTATTTTATTTATAAGCCTACACTATTATTGGCATTTAGCTATTGTGAGGCTTCATTAAATAAATAAATAAATATATATATATATATATATATATATACATATATATATGCGTATAATAACTAAAATATAAACTTCTTAAATTAAAAAAAATAATTACACTGGCGAAGCAGTGGGTAAATTCTAATATATATACGCATGTATGCTTAATTTTAAACAATTCTGGGATATATGACGGTCACTCTTCCCGAATATAATCACTCGCTCGAGTATATTAAAAAACAAATTGTTGTATACATACGATGAGATTTCATTCAAAAATGTTGGTCGAGTAGTTTTTGGGTTCATCGAAAATCAACAAAACCATCCGTTTTTTCTGGGTCACCCTATATATTTTATTTAATTAGTTTGATAAATGATTTTTTACATTGTCAAATATTCAAAATTTTTTCATATTTGACTCTTTTAGTTTGGATAAGTGTTTTCGAATGGATCTCAGGCGTAATAAGAGCGGCAGACAGGCTCCCACGGATAAAATCTATACCCGCCACTACGTAGAATATTTTGAAAAGCTCGAAACAACTATCGCAGTCGTGTGAATCATCTGATATTTCAATTATCGAATAATATTATCAACGTTACTAAAATAGCCGCACTAATACTACCGCAAAGCCATCTTGTACATTCCGACGTTAACAATGAGACACCAACATTAATCCATTGTTTCGTGCCCGTCAAAATATTTTTAACCAACGTATTTAACATCGAAAACGCATTTCGTTCACTTATCTAACAATGATCCCGACTTCCCCTATAATTGATAATCAAATACAAGAGGAGAACATAACCGATGATAATGAGACAATAATATCCGATTACTCGGAAGGTAGTATTGTTGACATCGTCGCAGATGGAAAAACATACGAAGAACGACTGGCAGATTCTTAAAAAGAAGGGTCAAAAGAGAAAAAATTAAATAACTCCCGTATGAAGCAAAATAGGTTCCAATATTTACATGTCGAAGACGAAGCTTTACACAAAATGGGAATTCAATTATGACAATGTAACAACAGAATCTTCATCGCTGCCTTCGAGAACGTTAAAAAAAAATCACGGACGTACTAGAAAAACAAGACTTCAAGCAAAATCCTTGGAAGGTAACGCTGTTAAAAATCAACGTATAAAACTCTGACGATTATAGAGAACTCGTCGCAACGTTTAATAAAGAATACAAAAAAATTACCACAGGTCGAAACCCCGTATAAAGTTGTAATCTGCGGTTTACATATTTCTTTTATAATCGGCGACATTAACCAGACACTAGAGGAACAAAGTTTTCGAGTGAGAATGTTAAAAATAAAATAAAAAACTAGACAACCACTCCCACTACATTTCATCGATTTGGAGCCGACTGACTCGCTTAAACGATCGCCCAGGAAAAATTTCGGGGGAAAATGATTTCTACACAAAATTTAACTCATTCCTCGGTAGGCGAGCCTACTTGAACCTGATCTGCTCGAGTTTTTTTATAACGAAAGGAATATCATTTTTGTATATGAGAGCAGACTCTTGTTTCGACCTGCAGTCTATTAACGGTGAATATTCCGCCAATGGTAAGAACACCTCAGCCATGCCTTATCGATGATAAAAAACTAACTGGTCTTTGTTTAAACAATATCTAGACACTAACATAAATTTAGATAACTAAGTACGATATTTATAAAACGGTAAAAAAAAACATACAAAATGATGCTTGGCTATCCATTCCCACTGTAGAGCCACCGAAGGTATCTGATAATATTCCAATGACACTTGTACGCGAAAAGAGAAAATTACGAAATACATGCAACACAACGACAAATAAAACGCAATTGAATAAAAAAATTAAGTAACTGCATAAAGTACTGCGTGAAAATAAGAATGAAATGCTCGCAGCATTTCTATCAAGATTATCGCCGGCCAAACACGACGATTACTCACTATGGAGAACGGCCAAACGTTTTCAATTGCAAATTGTGCACATTCGACGGTGGTTGGACTCGTACTAACTTCGATAAAGCAGCGCTCTTTGCAAATTATCTTTCCGATGTATTCACACCGAGTGCTCAAGCTAGTGACTCCATAGATATCCTCGAATACTTAGAAAAACCACTGCAAATGAGTCCACCTATAACACCGGTTACCCCAAATGAGATACCCAACTAATAAAAAATATGAAAGGGAAAATATGTCCCGGATTTTATCTAATCGCGGCAGAGGTTTTAAATGGGTTACCATTGTATTCATAAAACGATATCCTCTGTAATCAATATTTCCCTTTGGTTGGAAGTTCTCTAAGATAATTGTTACACCGAAGTTTGGTAAATCGTCAGAACTGCTTTGATCATACAGGCCTATTTCGTTGCTTCCTGTTCTTTCAAAGGTTCTGGAAAAACTAATTTTAAAACGATTATTTCCAATATTGATAATTATTACTGATTTTCAATTTGGTTTTCGTAAACATC
Source organism: Coronaproctus castanopsis (assembly GCA_032883995.1). Taxonomy (NCBI): domain Eukaryota; kingdom Metazoa; phylum Arthropoda; class Insecta; order Hemiptera; family Monophlebidae; genus Coronaproctus; species Coronaproctus castanopsis. Next base: position 236,849,522 of record CM065052.1, on the reverse strand, counting down.
ATCACTATAGGACAGGTCCATCGATTAACGGAGATTGTTGAAAATAGCTTGGAAAACGAGACCATTTGTACAGCTGCATTTTTGGATGTTAAGCCGGATTTTGATATGGTATGGCATGACTCTTGTATAAGCTTAAACTCCTGCTTCCTCAACCTTTCTATCTACTATTGAAATCTTATATACAAGAGAGATACTTTCGAGTGAAAATAGCCGATGTGTACTCGGATATTTTTCCAGTAAGGGCTGTGGTATTGAAGGGAAGCGTTCTTTGTTCAATTTGCACGTCCGCCTTTTTTACATAAATAGCATTGTACGCCAATGATGTAGCAATCCGAGTCGTGAAAACTCGGCTAAAAGTTGAAAAGAAAATCAAAATATTGAACGCCTGTCAATCAAAATGAGAATGTCGTCATTCAAAATATTTAGACATGCACTTGGACACTAGCTTACATAGGCTACTCACGTTCAGAAAAAAAGATCGAGAATCTGAGGCTTAAAACCAGAACTATGTCGTAGACGCTGACTAATAAATCTAGGTTATCGTTGTAAAATAAAACTATACTATATAAAATAGCTTCAATACCGATCTCGGTGTATGGTATACAACTGTGTGGCTGCGCAAAAACATTTAACTTAGAGAAAATACAGCGATATAAAAATAGGGCATTAAAACCGCGCTCCCTGGTACGGTTCACAGTTTCCCTTCGTAAACGTTACCTTTGTAAAAGATAAAATCAAAATACAAGCAAACAAACACACCTCCCGAATTAGCGTTCGATCCAATACTATTATTCTGTTGAATGATTCATGCACAGGCTGTAGATAAATAAGCCTTTAGACGTTGTCTAACCAGTATAAGTATAGAGGTAGTATTACTGAGTACTACTCCTCCACAAAACATCCCTCACAGCATTATATTAATCGCTACATTTTTTTCATGTCAAATGCTAATTTATAACTAGCCACTTGGGAGGCTATCCAGTAAATAGTATCTATTAATAATCACGCGTGGTAGGTGCATCTGCTTAACCTTGAAAACTATGAAACTATAAAACCAGGTCATTCTTTGTTCTATAGAATTCACATTCGTATGTACAAATGACGCTGCCAGCTGATTTGAATGAATGGGTAATTGGGTGAAGTGCTTCTGAACTAAATTACAGATAGTTTCTTCAATCGTATGTACGTTTAGATCCTAGTGTATAGCTTCATCGGACACATACCATGTGGCATCCGATAAATTAAGCGTAATGCCTTGTTCTGAAGCGATGGATTATCATTTTATTTGATTTCTTTGCACATCACCAAATTTGTACGTCATAATTCCAGATTGGCTTCAACACAACTTTGTACACTAACAATTTGTATCCTACGAGGCAGTATAACTTTTTTAAATTTTATGATCAGTTCATTACTTTTCTTTTTTATAAGAATTTTCCACGTTAGTTTTTTTGTCTAGATGTAGTACTTTACTTAATTTTTTTTTTGTATCACGCTGTTTCCTTTCGATATTTCTTTATCGTGATCTCTTGTATTAGTAAATGACACGTGTATAGACTTTTCCAGATTTAGATTCAGTTTCCACTTTTGGATCCACCGACAGTCTGTATAGGTTGTTTTGTGGAACAGTTATAGCAACTTCAGTATTCGAGTACGATGCAACCAGTAAGGTATCATGCGCATACGTTGCTATACGAATCACTAAATGACCTTTAAAGTTGGTCAGTAAATTTTGATATTTACCTGGAAGGCCCTCCACCTTCCCCGAGCCGGTGTTCCTCAACGCCGGGACAAGTCCCGTTAAGTTTATACCACCGACCCGTTCCTTCCAGAGACCGTATCAGCAGCGATCGGACGACTTGGAGCTACCTCACCACCAACATCCCACCCGCCCGGACTTGTTCCCAAAATCTCAGGTGAACAGTCAGGAATGAGCGAATGCAGCAAGCGAGTAAGATTCTCCTCAATTGTCGTTATTTCCGACCCACTGTCATCCAACAAGGCATTTAGGACCTTGCGGCAAATGTTTTTGCCGCGCAAAACCCGACTTGCGGCGCCGAACGGATCACGCCAATTGGCGGGTCCGACGAACGCTTTCCAAGATCGGAGTTTTGCCCTCCGGATCTCACGATCCAATGCCCGTTTGGCCATCTTGTAGGCATGAAAAGCTTCCGCACGACGAGTTCTTTGGGCCTGCCGGCGTAGTTTCCTAACCGCCTTCAAAGTTTGCGAAACACCCTGAGTCCACCAGGGTTGTCTGCGAATCGGCGGAACTGGGTTCTTCAAGGGTATGCTCCCTTTAGCCGCCCTAAAGACTGTCTGCTGGAACTCTTCGACCATAAGGTCGGGTGTGTCACCAACGAACAGCTCTCGGGCTAGGCCAGCCAAATTTTCCTTAAAGGTGGCAAAGTCCCCATCAGAGCGCAACACCCTATCCTTCGGCCCACGAACCGTATCCCGACTACCGCTAAACAAGTTAAAGGTAATCGGGGTGTGATCATGGAACACGTCGAATGAGTGCACACTCCAATCCCACGCTCCCCGAATCAACAAGCGGCTTACAAAAGTCGCATCGATGACGGATTGACTGGACGCACTGGAGAACGTCGGTGCACATCCTGCCGTGTTCAATGGAAACAGGCTGTGCGCGGCCACGAAGCTTTCTATTAGGCGACCCCTGGCATTCATATCACCCGAACCCCAGATCGACGACCTCGCATTGAGATCGACACCTATGACGATCGGGCATTTCCTAGGACAGCGAGAACACGTTCTAGCCGCCTAAGGTGCCCCTCAACCGGGTCCAAAAATTGAAAATAAGCGCTGACGGCGTACAACATACGGTCATTTCTGAACCGAAGCTGGCACACCGCCAAGTACTCATCCGATAATGAACCAAGTCGAAGAACATCACAGGTGCGATCCGCAACAAGAATCGCCGCCCAAGGACTCAGGTTAGATATAATCCGAACGTCTGAGGGAATACACCCAATAAGGCCCCTGGGATGTACATAGGGCTCCTGTATAAGAGCGATATGGACACCCCAGTCGCGCATGTAGACAGCAACCTCGTCCGCAGCTGTACGACTGCGTCTGAGATTAACCTGTAGGAACTTAACTGGTCGGACTAAGGCTGTAATCAGTTTTCTTGATCAGCCTTAGAATTTCCCGACGGAAACACGCGCAATTTTTATCGTCGGCCCTATGACCGACGGCCCTCATGCCGGACTTCTTGCAATTAATGCACGCCAGCGACTTCGCTGGACAACGGTCGGGCTTATGGCCCGCCTTGCCGCATTTCGGACACAGGGCTCTGTAGCCCTGCACTTGCTCGAGATATGACCGTACCCAAAACATTTGAAGCACTGTGTCGGCTTCACGTGGTCAACCACCCTGCAAGTGTGAAAACCGAGGTACACGCGGCCAGCCTTTAACAGCTTTTCGCGCATACCCGGCGTCACAGCGAGCACGAGGCTACCCGTTCCACCATACAGTGTTCTCTGGAAACGAGGTTGGATTTCTCCTTCCCCGACTTCCAGATCGTTCTGCTGTACCAACGCCTGAACTATCTCGGCAACCTCCCACTTTGGCGTCCTTAATATTTGGACCAGCGGGAGGATGGGGGTATTTACCGAAACACGGAAGGCTGATTCCTCCCATTTGGGAGTCCCCAGTATCTTCTCGCGAGTCGGCAAATCCTCCAAGGCAAGATGCACCGCCTTACCGCGCCTGTACATATTTTTAATCCGAAGTCGGCCCCTTGCCGGATCTAAAAAGATCCGAAGGGCCTTCTCATCGACGGCCTGTGTTTTATCTTGGTTCGTAATGACAATGTCGGGCAAAGCCCGCTTCGCCTTACTGACTGGCACAGGTCCTAGACTTGTTCGAACTTCCGTCGATATATCTATCTTCCGGTTGTCCGAACCCATGTTCCTTTTGGGAACGCTTGGGCTTTCGAGCCACCACCTCGGCCCAAGTCCCTTTTGCCCCCTTCGCTGTGCTGACCTTCGCAACAGGGGTAGCCTCGGCCAGTCGATTTGGCGGCACTGGGCTTAAACTTGGGGTCTTCTTTTCTTGGGGATTAGCGAGGGTACTGGCCTTCTTGCCTCCCTTTCCGCTTTTCTTTTTCCTCCCCTGCATGACCTTCCAGGCCGCCTTCTCCTCCGGCACTCCCAACTTTGTTGACGGCCCAGGAACACAGGACCGGCACAAGTCGGCAGCCGCTGCCACCTCCCTTGCTTTGGGCTTAGCGGACGCTTTTGACGCCGCTTTCGCCCGCTGCTCAACGGGAGGCTTGCGGGGAACGGTAGAGTCTCCGTTCCTCCCGGCAGCCGCCAAATTCACTGAAGTTATGCTCGAAGCTTTGAGAAGATTGATCTCTCGTAGGATTTGATCCAAACGAGACTCGATCACTTCGACGCGCCCCTGCTCTAAGAGTCCCGCATTATTTCGGGGGGTCTCGGGGCGGCCCGCTATCCTCGGGGCGGGAACCTCCCCTAAGCGTCCTTCTAAAGCTTCGATCCGTCCCATGAGAGAGCTGTTGACCTGTACTTGCTCGTACAGTACGCTCATCATCATGTCAAGGCTGTTTGTTATTACAGCCACCGTAGCCTTGGGGGTCTTCTTATCGCGGTTCAGCGCTGCGACGATACCTCGACTTGCTGCTGCGGCCTCACTGCATCGCTTAGCTAAGTCGGGAACGGAAGCAGGTCCGCAACTAACCCTACTCTTAGGCGTCTTACTAACGGGGAGCCGGCTTTTCCCGGTCCCGCTACCTACTGCGCTACTCTGGCGCTCGAGGTTAGCTACGGCTGTCTTAACCGCCCCTGGAGAGGGTGTAGCAGCTCGCACTACCTCTACAATTATCTCCCCAGGCGATTGCCGGGGCGGGCGCTCGGTAGGCCCGTTCGGTCCTTTCTTCGGACTGCTGCGCTTGCTTTTAGCGTCTTGTGGGCGCTCTGTAGGCCCATTCTCTTGTCCTTCCTTAGGACCTGACCGCTCAGTAGGGTCAATGGTGTGTGCGACGGGTGTGTACGTAATGTGTGTGGTTGTGGGGTGTGTGCGTGGGGTTGCCGAATAAATACTCATGAACTTCCCACGAGACGGGCACCTAATATTCTGTCCACCACATCAGAGGGCCCCCTTGATGTGGTAAGCCTATAGATTTACTGACCGCCCTTCGGCTGGGCGACGGCCAGGCTCCGTTAGAAGACGTCCTTTTTAAAGTCCGGACGCCATCAGGCTGCGGCACGGATTGCATACACCTCGCCTGGACTAGAACGACATTTTACCTCGGTCGTTCCAACGAGGTGGTACTTGAAATGTACCGGTTAAACTGTAAAGGAGGTATAAAAGGAAGGAAACAAATTTTCGCAAGCATGTAAACATTACAAAAACTTAACAGAAATTAAATTTCCGCAAGCATGTAAGTATTACAATAACTTAGCAAAAATTTGTGTTTGGAAGTAGGTAGGAAAAGCTTTTGGCGCGTCTTAAGTTGTGTCGTTCGTTCGTTAGTAGCAGAGCAGCGAAAACATGACCGCTTACTCTCCGCTACAACGAATCGAACGAACACAACTGTAATTAAGACGCGCCAGACGGGAAAGGACAGGAGTAAACATGGGATAGAGGATTGGTTGCTGGGCAGTGCCGGATGAATCAAAACACCACCCGAGGCAACACAAGGATAGATATCTCCCGATCATTTGCCAGATATCTATTACCGATAAAATCGAGTAATATAGCGACAGCGACAAGCGGCGTGGTAATTTCACGGGAGTCGACAGTATGATGCGCTGTCTCCCACTTTAACGTTTACAAGTTTAGTCACTACCGTTCCCCGAGGCATAGAACGGTAGTTAAGCCGGCGTACCACTACAAGGTAAGGTAAACGCACTCGCCGGAGATTTAATCTTTGATCGGATCAAATTTCACCGACTGACAGGTAGGGGCCATCATTGAGAGCCGCCCGGCAACAACTTCATCGCCAACGTTGTCAATAAGAGGCACCTTCAACTCCCTAGGCTCATGAGGCACCCAGCTTCTCCAGCCGAATCGATCCGCGACTCGACCGCCTGAAGAAACCGAGGGGGCCCACCTCATGAACTTTCGGTATTCAAGGTGTTGACTCTTACCAAGGACGCAACGAATCGTTTATGCCGGACTTTGGCTCAGTTGTTTCTGGGATCGTAAAAAATACTTTACCCAGACCAATGCCAGTATACTACTGGAGGCCACGTACTCTGTAATTAAATCACTCCATTGAGAACCGAGGACATATAAACGACCTCATCGCTAGATTGCAGGCGAGAGAAAGGAAGAGCTTCGCAATCACATTATTGACGCTCAACCCCAGAGGCCACCCGCAGCTCAGCAAGTCTATTCGCGACTAGACCCGCCAAGGCAACGGATGGACTACCTCAATGAGTATCGGCGTCCTATAATGTTTATCTTACCAGCAATTTTAGCGAATCATCTTACAAGTCCTCGGTTCAGTTTTTACTGGGATCGCAAAAGATGCTTTACCCAGACCAATGCCAGCTACGCCGGCCTTTAAAGTTGGTCAGTAAATTTTAATATTTACCTGGAAGGCCCTCCACCTTCCCCGAGCCGGTGTTCCTCAACGCCGGGACAAGTCCCGTTAAGTTTATACCACCGACCCGTTCCTTCCAGAGACCGTCAAGACAGCTTCCAGCCCGATGTATTCGGTGGCGCGACTGAGGTATCGCGGCAGCTGTCACCGTCCAACTCTTCACCTACCGGCATGTTCCCCGGGTCCGAAGTCCGGGCCGGTAAAAACGATTACCATCGTTCAGTGAAACTCGAGAGACCGAGCTACTGTCCCCCAACTAAGAAGCGCACGCGCGACTTGTCAGGTACTGGACGAGTTCATCTCGGGTGTCGAGTTTGCGGCCCCATAGGGCTGTACAACGCATACTTCATTCCCGCTTTCTAGCGCTATTCTATAAAGAATGCGCACAAGCTGTTGGCCGGTGGACCAGGTAGATTTCTGACGGAAGAAATCTGTCCAGCTCTCGGCCGGCACGCCCATAATTTGACGATACCGACCGAATGCATTCTCCCTGGCCGAAGTTGCTCGACGGCAAGTTCCTCTAGGCACATCTGTTTGTGCGTTCAACAGGTGGGCGACCGTGCACGCACCGGCACCGCACACGCACTGCCGAGGTGTTTCCCGCAAGGAGAAACGTTCCTCGTAGCACGCGAACGGACCGTGCCGCGTACCGAAACATGTTAGCGCCCGGAAGGGCACAAACCATTCGCATGTTTTCCGGTCGACCATCTCAGGCAGTAAGGACTTGACGGCACCGTCATATTCCATCCAAGCCCTTTGCCATCTCATGAGAGCGACGTCGTATACTTTGTTACGCAGGGACCTGCTTATTTTGCGGCCCTTTGTAAAGACGCCTTCGCTAGCAAACTCAGCGTGCATGCGTTTACTTATTATCGACGCGCACACCAAGCTACTAATTGCTCTCTGTCCGCGAACCGTTATCCTACCCCGATCGTCAAGGGTTATATCCATACTCGCCGATGATGAATCATCGAGCGCGCAGAATACTTCCCTCTCCCAGGTAACCCGAGCATTGTACCTTAATGCGAACATCACAGCGCGACAGTATACTTCTAGCTCTAGCGGGAGTACTCCCGCTAGGGCGATCAAAGCAACCGTCGGGGCTGTTCGGTACGCTCGGGTCATTGCGATAAGGGCTGGCCTTTGTGTGCTTCGTACGAGGTCAACTAGCTTAACATTAGTGACCCTATGAACCCATACCGACGCACCATATGTGACGATCGGTATAACTATCGCTTTGTACAAAAGCTTCGCCGGAGCGTTGGTCAGTCGTAATGGGAAATATAAAAAATAAAATGAAAGAAAAAAAGAGATAGGAATATTTAATATTCAGCGATAAAATGAAAAATACTCGCCATACCAATTCACCGTTGTATAATTTTGTATTAATTTAGCACCTGTACATTACGCGTGTGTTAGTATGAACTTTTTTGATAGACGTATAAATATATTTGTGCGAATATTTTTGCTCGACAAACGTTACTAATATATGTTAACGAGTTCTGCCATTTGGAACTTTCCCTCGCGTCTATTTATTTTGTCCTTAAATTCGTCGTTATTTTAAGTTGTTCGTGATTTCATTTTATACAATCTTCAGTGTTCGCACATATATCCCTTTTAGCCACGATGTCCACTATGTGGTACGTGAAGTTTTTAATGATAAAAAAATTTTTTATTTTCTAGTTAACGTGAAATGCCTCAAATTTTAAAAATATTTATATAATTTTTTTTTAAATAACACAATTACAACTGGCCGAGAGGCCATCTAGCAACTGTTATGAAATGTGAAGTAACGTGAGAGGGCTTAACAGCCATTATATTGCTCCCCCAAAGAATTGCAGTAGAAATTAGGATAAATCAAACGTCCTGGTTCGTTTCAATCGGCGTATCTGAAGACTGTTATCTAATAAATTGATGGCAAGTGTATTTGTATGAGACTACAAGCGCCTTTTATACTGCTCAACGGCGCGTTTGACTTCGTCTTTAACATAAGGAATGAGAAGGTCCCGATGTAATGTATAATTCGAAACATACCAAGGAGGAGCAATGAGTATCCTAATAACCTTATTTTGGAATGGTTGTATCTAATTTATATGGCTATTTTTTGAGCAGCCCCACAGACACAGGCTTTAACATTATTTTATAAATTAAAAACTTATTTTCAAGAGAAAGACTGGAGTGTCTGCCAAGAAACCAGTACAGCTGCTTCAATTTTATGTCAATACGTCGAAAATTATATACAGTTCATCTAGGAAGCAGTATTGTACCATACACACCGGCCTAAAATTTATAATCTTGTGTCAAAATTTTTTATATATATATATATATATATATATATATATATTTAAAGTTAACCTTTTCAGTCACGCATTGCCCATTTTTTGCATAAAATTAAAAATTTTGGTTTGCAAAATAATTAAACGAAATAACTGGATGTGGTGAAAATATAAAAGCGATATTTTTCTCATAACACTACTTAGTAGATAACTAGAAAATTCCTAAATTTTTATAGAAATATTTTTATAAAATTGACGTATGTCAATCGAATGCCAGTTAACAAAGCTTACGTACCATAATGAAGGACACTGTGAGTGGAATGAGTAATTAATGGATTTTTTAAATATATATTTGTATTACAATTTTAAGTTAAAAAAATCTTAAGTAATAATTATAAATAATTATACAGAAAAACAAAATAATGTAGAAGCATAGCACAATAGTATGTTCTAATAATACAGAGGATATTAATAACTTTTATAAATTTAATAAATCAAGCGGTTTGAGCGGCTGCAGTCTACCTTTTTCCGTATTCAGAAATTTCTGCGCTTTTATATTTACAATGCGCAAATGCAAAATCGCCAAATTACTTTATCCACCTTCTTCAACTATGTAAATCATCGTTACGCTGGAACCATCTCGCTCTCGTGATCAAGCGTATAACTTTGTCTTGTCCTCTCTAGATCATCGCACGATTGGATGCTGCGGCACATCCTCATATCTCCAAATAGTAGGTCCATATCGGTTTGATCATAAACAGATAAATCAGTATTTTATGATACAAACTTAAATACGAGTTATGTCTCAATATCCAATAAAGTTGGCGGATTTTGACGTTAATTTGATCACACTTAGCCTTAATATGAGGCTTCCAGTTAGTCTTGCGTCAAGGTGCATAACTAGGTATTTTGATGAAGCAGTTGTTGGTATCTGTTTTCCATTAATGTAGAGACACAGTTGTATATCTGTCGGACGCATTGCGTAGGTAACATGAACTGATTTCGTCCAGTTTAACTTAATTTTCCAATTTTGCATCCACAATGCTGTCTTATCAAGCATCTTATAATATGTAATTGGTTTCTAGTTGCGTGTTAGCAACAGCAAGAATCTATTTCTTTAAATATTTTTTTGCTCCCTCTCGTCCTGACACCACCAAATTATGTGTATATATATATATATGTGTGTGTGTGTGTGTATATACATAAATCGTGAAATTTAGAATTAAAATTTTAAAATAAGGAATATGTTTCAAGAATACTATGTTGCGGAGAGGGCATATTATTAAGATATATTTTAAATAAAACCTTTAAAAAAAAACAATGTGCCGTAAAGATATGATATAAAATTAAAGAAATAAAATATATAGTAACTTTTTATCGATAATGTACGTTATAAATATATTATAGCAAGTGAATTACGTACCGAATCATAGCGCACGATTATAACAGTAAAAGTAATACAAAGATTAAAATTAGACGAACAGTAATTATAAATAAGCGAGGAAAATTAATTCTCATAAAAATCTGCCGACTGCCACCTGGATTACGAAGTAAAGACAAGAATTATGGACAACAAAATGGAAGCTGGTTAAATGTTATGTGTTATACGGAGTAGAAACCTGGATAATTAAAAAATCATTGATAAATAAAATAAATGCCTTAGAGTTGTGGCTTTACCGAATCATGTTGCGGTTATCATCGACGGATAACAAATACAACAATTTTGCAGCAATTAAATAAAAACACTATAACTGGTGACGTTTATAAAGAGACGGAAATTAGCTTATCTAAATGGAAGATCCTACTGCAAATGATCATTGAGGGTTGACAGGAAAATCGGGGGAAGAAGTAAAAACCCGATTTAAAAACACGAAAGAATGGATAGGTCTCAACACAGAAATCTTACTGCGAACATTATCTGACAGATCAAAAGCCAAACGGATAATCACCAACATCTATTGAAGATATGGTACGACAACATGAAGAAGACTTAGAAAATGACACAAATTAGAACGAAGAAAAAATTAAACGAAATTAAGATGTTAATTAATAGTGGAAATATTTAAATTAATATCCATACAAATGGACCACCTGCGTTGTTTATGTAATTACCACGATGGTTTGGCGTAAAACCGAGATTACGTCAATCGGCAGAAAATAATGACAAACCACGAAACTCGGGGACAATATACAGTTGATTGGAAGATCGATATAACACGATATATATATAGAGAGAGGAAGTTGGTTAATTTTTTTATTTTTCGGGACGGTTTTTCACCTTTTGGCCCATTTCATAAATTTTTCAACATCTAGACTTCTATACAAGCATTTTTAAATAAAATTATATACGTATATATCCATTCCCGGGACCAGTGGCATAGGCCCCCTTGGAATCAATCTGATAATAAGAAAATATATACTCGTTGTTAAATGCAGTTTTGCATTTGTTAAACCTATTTTGTTTTGTTTTTTATTTTCATTTATTTTATTTAAATTTCGTTGTTTTTGAAGCGAATAAATAGTTTTGCAATATATTACAAATAATAATTTTTATATTCTATGTAACCCTGTTCATCTGTTGATTTCGTTCTCGTTATATTGATAGCAGGCCTGAATGTCGCTATTTAGTATTTTGTTTAGCCATGTGCTAAAATAAAGATGGTCTCTTTCAAATGTTCGCGATCGCGCGGCGCGCCTTACCAAGATTACACTTTGCCACTTAGTACATTTTTACAAAAAAAAAATGTTGATTTATCTGCAGCCATTCAAAAATGCTGAAAATGTTGTGATGCAGTTAAGGTATATTCGAAGCAAAGTAGATCATAACTTTAATATGCCATGAAACTATTAGTTTTCATATAGACAAATTACCTCGAATTTGCAAAAGACAAACTAATAGAGCTAATGCAGAAGCAAATTCTGGAATCACTTCGCAAACGTACTGTTGTATAAACGTTTTCATTCCATTTTTAGATACAGTTATAGCACAAATGGAAGAAAAATTCATCACCCCTAAAAATATTTATGTTTCACATCTCGATATCACCGAAAAAGGTTTTTTCATCGAAGCGGAAGAAACGACTGCCTTGGGGGAATTGACACAATGTATAAGAATGATTTGGGAAGTTCTGTCGAAGTCAAAGCGGAAATTGAATTATGGCGAATACTACTAATCAAAATGTATGCAGCTCGGAACGCAGAAATAATGAAAGTAACAGAATTAATGGAACGATGTCATGCTGATTTGTATCCAAATGTATAGAAATTATTGAAAATTTTCTGCTGTCTATCAATTTCAAGCGCTTACGTAGAAAGCTCATTAAAGTGTTTAAAAACCTATTTAAGAAATACGATGAGCGAGCAAAGATTAAACCGATTGGCGCATCTTAATACAACCACTGACATTGAAATCACGCCAGAGGAGGTACTAGAAGAGTTTTGTAGAAAAACGCTAAGAATAGATTTTAAATTTTAAATTTAATTAAGTATTACTATGTATAATTCCTTCAAAAAATATAAAATCATTATTTATCGTTTATTTTTTGTCCTCGATAACATACTATTAGTGTGTTCCAGTGACGTTAAATATTTCTGCCGTCTATTGCTTCTAATGGAATTATATATTCGACGTCTAATAAGTATAAACTCTGGTGAGTTGGATTGATTAGGGTTTAACCTACTTGAGTTTTGGTTATTTACTTAAAGTTCAATTTAACTCGGGTTTACTGTTATAATTTAGTTTTGTTTGAACCCTCCTCTTTAACCAAGTCTGGCTACGCCACTGCCCGGGACAATGGATTTATTTTACCGTTCATATAACGCTTAAGAGCAGAGAACTTATAAACTTTTTTACCGATCGAACTTGTCACATTACCGTATCGTATGTTCCGTCGAATAATCGCAAGTTGAGATATTAACATAAACGCCGTAAACGAAATGGATTATATCCAAGCAGTAATCGGCATACCGTTTCTCCACAGTTCGCTCGTCTTTATATTCTTATCCGTATATATCGCGGATTCCTACCGACTGTACATTTTATTAACAGTATAGGGTTCTCGATTTTTCTTTAATTGCCGTTGTATACATCAATTGTCGATATAACCGACATCCTCAATAATTCTAATATATTCTTCCCACTTTATCTTTATCGCATTTTACGTTATAATAATTATAACGTTCGCTTCTAGTTAGCGAGCATCAAACGACTCGTTTGCATAAAGTTCAAGCTGTCCGGAATCTTGAACTTTTTAAGATTATTTACTAGATTCCAAATTTTAATTTTCACGTTACCAAACAGGTTTTTCGTATTAACGGTTCGTAGTTTACTTACTGCTAAAAGAAAGTCCGCCACTATTAAAGTGTTTCATTATAGTCCTACCGTATATAAAGTTCCGGCGTATTTCAGTCGGCTAACTATTCGTATTTCTTTCTTTAGCAGCGTCCCACTGACTTATCTGTTTCCCCCAAACTCCTGTGGGGCAAGCTGTAAAGGCACCCCATTATAACAAAAAAAAAAACGTTATTTAAATTTTTGCCGTTCGATACGTGAATATTATTTTCCTCGACTTCAACGTGTAAGTCAGGTCGTCCAAAATTCACCCCCTTCCATCATTCTGAGTATCGCCGGTTTCTCCTTAGATATTATCTGTAATTGCAAGTACATCAATTCCAAATTGACGATTCGATCGATAGTATAACGATGGCGATTATGTGTATATATACGTATATATATATATATATATATATATATATATATATATATATATATATATATATATATATATATATAAAACTGATATTATTTGAAGTAATTAAAAAATAATAAGCATTTACTTCCGTCCTACTTAAGCCAGCGACTTACGAATCTGAGAGATAATCTACCAAGACACACACACACACCTACATACGTTCGTATATATATATATATATATATATAATCGACAATTATTGCGACACATAGTGTTTTGAATGTGTACTACGCTAAGAAAGAATGTACCGAGCGCCGTCAGTTGTTGACGCCGTTATTACGATGTTATAAGATGAAATACTAGAGCAGATTTCGCGCGCCATTAATTGAGCTTTATTAAAAGTTTAAAAGCTCAAGAACAAAGAAAGTGTAGCAGCTTTTTAAGCGAACTACACAGGCATATTACGCTACGCTGTCTCCCCCACCGTTCCTTAACTGTCGACAAGTTTGTATATCTCCCGTAGTATGAGAAAGGCTTAATGATGTCGTTATTGAGCCCCACCCGTCAGTTTAAAATTTAGAGCTTCGGAAAGTCAACGACAACGACATACTATTGTATCTCCTTTTCGTCCTGTGTCGCGTTCGTCTCGTTCGTTTTCCTTTGAATTTTCGATGTTTCTATCTCTCTTTATTGCACTATTTCCGTCTTATCTTTGTTTGCAACCACCAAGTCGACTATATATATATATATATATATATATATATATATATATATGTGCGTGTGTGTGGATATAGTTGATACTTTCCTTAACGAAACGAAGATTTTATACGATGCAGGTTCAGAAAAGAGCTTAGCTGACATAGTGACAACCGCCATAGGACAAAGCGTCAGACTGAACAACGATGATTAATGAAAGATGCACTCTTCTACTAACTCTATCGCGATGTCTGCACTTGTCTTTTCGTGTAGCTAAAATTCCAATTTTTTTATTTCGCTTCTTCAATGGTATTTTTTCTCACATCGGATTCATCTGACTTTTTTCTATTATTTTTACTAGTCTGACACATGGTCACGCATATATATATATATATATAAAAGCAAAAATTTCTTATCATGTACATATGTATTCTATTCACTATCGCTTCCTATGTAAACTTATTGCTGTTACTGCCACAATTACTACTACGACTATTATTGTCGTCACGATCGCGAGTGTGTACACACGATGAATCTAGTAGTTTCTTCAAAGCTTTTTTTTGGGGGGCAAAATTTTCCACAACTACTTCTTTTAACATCTTCAACTTTTGAGCTTTTGATCCGTTATATTTCTTATTTTCCTCGTTGAAGTGTTTTGTTTTCATTTTACTTCCGTTCTATACGCAAACTTAATAGGAACGCGAAAAACCGTAACGTACACACACACACACACAACGAATGAATACCACATAGCGCGGATTGTTCGTTGAACTTGTGTAGGTTATACGCAGGCTTATAACCGATAAATGCCGTACGTCAAAAAGAACGTCTGCGGATTATTGGAAAATAATAGAAAAAAAAAAAACGTTCAGCTCTCGATACTTTTTCCTAGAAGAATTGCGACGAAAATTTATTTATTTGTTTTTTATTATTTAAAAAAACAAATAATGAAATTTGTTCGCAATACGTATTTCGTATTTTAAATAGTTTTTTAATTTCCAAAATTATTTTGTCTTTTTCATTACTACAAAAAAGTAGTTAAAATCGTTAAACGAGTTTTCTCGGTGAAAAATCACAAAGCTTTTCTCTGCTGTTAAGCCATTTATAACAAGTTTAAATTATAAAAATTTTTACAAATTTATAAAAAAATAACTGGAAAAGAAAATTTTTTTAACGATTTAACTGCTTTTTGTTGTTTATTTCTTTTTTTTATAAATCACTACTGTACGTCCTGTTTTAGCAAGCGTTCCCCAAGGTTCAGTGCTGGGCCCCATGCTGTACTTGTTATACACGGCTGATCGTACAGGTGGCTACATTTGCGGATGACACTGCACTGCTCTCAACACACACGGATCCGAAGATAGCTAGCAGTAACCTACAGAAAGCTCTCACTAAGGCGGAGATATGGTTTAAAAAATGGAAAATTGCAATTAATGACAACAAATCTGTCAATATCCATTTTACCAACAGAAAAGTTACACCCCCACCCGTCAGGATTAATAGCACCGATCTGTCAGTGCGATCAACGGTCAAGTACTTAGGATTACATCTGGATAGCCGATTAACATGGAAACATCACATACAGATGAAGAAAAAAGAATTAGATATTCGAGTTAAAAAAATGTACTGGCTGATAGGGAGGAACAGTGTACTAACGACAGATAATAAACGTTTAATATATATGGTGGTTCTAAGGCCTGTCTGGACCTATGGGGTGCAACTTTTGGGTTGTGCTAGACCATCAAACGTGAAAATAATACAAACGTCACAAAATAAAATTCTTCGGATGATAACCAAGGCACCCTGGTATGTAACAAATCTAACGTTGCATCGTGATTTACGTATAGATTACGTGGCCGAGGTCATAAAAGTTCACGCTAAAAGACACGCAAGAAGACTTGATTGCCATCCGAATACTTTTGCTAGGGGATTGCTTGATACCACCGGTGACATAAGGAGACTAAAACGTCAGAAACCGCAGGATCTCGTTTAGGGTCGTCGTAATTGGGTATTTATCGCTGGATACTTGTCCACCTCATGTTCGATTCTTTTAAACGTACTGTTAAATGACCTTGGTGGACAGCTCTCAATATTATAAATAATAATAAAAAAAATTAGACAATTTTGTAAAACCCGTTTACTGTATAAGGAACATTGCGGCTGAATAGGTTTAAATTTACCTAATATTTATATAACGTCGTTAAAAATTATAAAATATTACGTTAGTGTTATTTTCTTTAACTACTTAATATACAATGTGTAATTTCTCGTAAAAAATTAATAATTATTACAGGAAGGGGTACAATTTTTCTTCTTTTTTTTTTACGTTAATTCTATAATATAAAATACGGTCGGTATTATTATACAATAAATAAAACATTTCGTTTAAGAATATCTTTATTATCGATTTAAAGATAAGTCCGAGCAACCGACTGATATGGAAATATTATTTACAAAAACTTCTACGATCATATTCAAATACATATTTTTATAAAATAATTATTTTCTAGCTACTGTTCTGTAAATTTTATATTACTGATATTTGATTGTGTTGTTTACCACAGTCACTGTCAGTTAGTAATTCATTTATTATGTAAAAATTGTGAACTTAGATTTAAATTAATATTTTATGTTTTTATATATTTAATTTTATTTATATATAGCTTGATAATGGCGTAGTTGCCGAAAAGCTTTGCTTAATAAATAAAGTTTAGTGATTTTAACTGTTTTTTGTAATCAAGTACGATCATATTCGCTTAGATATCGGGACACAAACGTAACCGCAGAACGAATTAGCTGACCGCGCAGCGAAGGAATTTCCTGTAGCGAATAACAGGATACGATTTTAGGAAAAAGATCCAGATTCCTGAAACTATCCAATATCCTACGTGATATCCAAACTACATTTACTCGTACCTGTGGTCAGCACGTTAATGGATACAATACCACTTGTTTTCACCTTAAAAATTAAGTACCTATTTAAACGAATATTTCCTTGAAGAACATCATCTACGTTGTTCATAATTGCTCAATCGGCCATAGCTTACAAGGAATAATTCATTCGGGTATAACGGTAAAATATTACATCAGACTGATTGAAAATTTACAAATATTTTGAAATGAGATTAGTTTAAATAACTACGACACGAAAATTTCCGATTTACGAAAGTTACGTAAATTGCAATTGATTTTTTTCCCGTTTAAAATGACTGTCCTCAGAATAGTTACTAAATATGAAGGACACTCAGATCTTTCTGCGTTTCTTATTAAATCAATTGCAACAATATATCGTGCTCGCGTTCGTGTATCATATTTATTAAATTTAAGAATTTCAGGTTTCCCCAAGTAACTAGTATTCCGTTCACGCGTAAATATGTTAAAACTCGCTTTATATTTACACACAAAATTTAATAATTCAATTTTGTGTATATCCTCAAGTCCTAATAAGACACTATACTTAATTTACAAATATCATTTGTATCGTATTCAACAAAGTTGATTCTATGTCATTAATATAATGCTTAGCTCCAATTCCACACGACTAGTAAACAAGTACATACAAAACTTAATAAAGACGAATTAGATGTATCGAAATAAAAAATAGCGGATAATAAAAAAGATAATTTAATGTTCTCACAGATCGATTCGACCGAGACAATTTTCAATCGGGCATTGATACATTATCTCATATACTCGTTTCAAAGTTGTGTTTCTTAATTTAATATTCAAATTGCAACAGCTCCGAGCTAGGAAACTATATACAAGATATTTATTATTTAATTGAAACTTTTTTTTAACATCTGTTTGCAGCAAGTACTGTAAAATATTAGGAAATCTAGAATGTATCAACAGCGCGATAATAATAATAATATAATAATAAAAAAATCAAATCATTTATTTATTTGTATGCAATATATTTACATGTAGGATACATGGCTAGCTGTATGCATAAATGCGAGGTGCGCTGGGTAATAATATAACACACGCAGAGTATAATTATATATATATATATATATAATCAAAATTTACAGTTGGTTCAAAATATCTGCTGCAGAATTTCCTTAAACGCCACTAGATACCACAGAATTAAAGACATGCATAATAGATTGCACCTCCCTTACATTTCGAATTATATCCGTAATATTTCGGCAAAATTTTATGCAAACTGTCAGGCGCATACTAACAAACTGATCACAGTGGTGGGAGACTACGACATGGCGCTGCTCCGCATGCGCTATACTCGTTATAAACATCGTCGTATTAAAGATAGATTACTCTCAAGATAATTTTAATCTATAATCAAATACTTTTCTACTAACTATTACTTACTTAATACTTTATTTTTTCTAGTTTTAATCTTTTATCTTTTCTTTTGTGCAGGTTTTTTCCACTTTTCCTGTGTTATTAACTTTTAGCTATTTATTATTATAGATTAAGTAACTATTTATTATTTGTAATGCGGTCGAGGTTGTTATATATGTACTCCACTGTATAAATTTTTATATTACGTAAAATCAAATGAAAAATATATTCCATTTTATCTTGTCTTTATATATACATACACACTGTGCTATTTCACACCTAGTTTCCTAAACTATTTGGTAATCGATGTAATTTAAGTTAAAATATCATAAATAAGCTACCTATCCAGTGAAGGGAGCTAATAGTATAAAAATTTACAACCAATTGCAAGTTGGATGTTACAGAGCAAATTACGTGTAAAACGATTGTAAAGTAATCTTATTAGCGTTTAAATTAAAATTCTTCATATCTGAACACAATGTACATAATCCACAAAATTATTTTTTTTACACATAGTAAGGTAGTAACTTTATAAAAAAAATATATATATATATAAAATTATAATAGCAACAATAATAATAATAATAATAATAATATAAAAAGGAAAAATTTAACAAAGAAATTAATTATAATAATCATCTGATCAAATAATTTATTTGTCTGTATGTTTCCGTGTAAATGTGATAATATGTTTACGTGTATTCGTAAATTTAATAACGACAATAATAATAATAAATCAAATAATAATAATAAACATCATTATTATTTATCATTGTTGTTTTTGCCACTGTTGCGTTGTCATTATCATTCTCCGAAATATCCCTGTTTTTCGACATACGTACCTACATACATACATACATATATATATATGTATGTGTATTTCGACATCCGCAATAGCTTATACTATTTTTACTAGTTTCTGTAACTGGAAAATTGCCTACCTACGAAATTTTCTGGAAACGCGCAGCGGGTTATTTTTAATAGATGCGCCAAATATATATTACGTGAGTTGAAAATATTATTTACTCTTTCCTAGTCAGTCCGCGACTATATCGGATATTTATAAAGTGAAAGTGGAACTTACTTCGGTCGACGAAGCAGGTTAACATAATTTCGAAGGGCGAATTGAAAAATGAACTGGAAGATGGAAGGAGAAAAAACTGGAAAACGTGTTTCAACCCTAATCGCGTATTCCAGTCTCGACGAGCGATTGGGATATAAGTTTTTAGTCCGACGTTACACCGGGGTGGGGTAAGATTTTATATCCATTGCGTTCGGCTAGAAGAACGGCAATAGATAACTCCGATCGTAAGTTACGGGAAGAACTTTAAGGTATCCATAGTCAGGCTTTCAAGCCGAAACATTTCATCTACCGACGCCTAGTTGAAGAAGACTTTTCGATTATTTTTCTAAACCACTTCAGGATCCGTAACAGTAATAATTCGAGAGGAATTTTGTCTGTTTAAAAATGATATATGTGTATATTACGTTTATATTGTTGCGATTTTGTTGGTGATAGATTTATACGTTGAATTATTGTATTTTTAATTAACTCGATTTTCTAAAATTTATGTTCCCGAAGTAGTCGTCATTACGATTTTATCATCGAGGCCGAATATAAATATCTAAAAATTCTGCGATAGTTGTAATTAATAGGAAAGCTTATACAATATTTTATAATCCCTTCGGCGTACGTTCCACATAATACCGCTTTTAAAAAATTCGTACATTTATTAATATAAGAAAAATAATTAAATTTACTAAACAATCCATTATTTGAACAAAAAAAATAATTCGTATTTTTCGAAAGACATTTAGTTTGAATCCGTTGTCAATCATATGTGACTGACGTTGTCCATTGCCGTCAACCCCAGGGGATTTTTTTTTGTATAAATGTGATTGCTAATTTTTAATTTTTACTCCGTATTTATAAATATCGCTTTCTAATCACTGTGGTTAACTTAAAATTTTTCTGTTTTAAAACCTCAAAGAAAAGCGTCAGTCATTTACAACTGGCACATCGTCTAATTGTCTATTAGCACACATATGTGTATATTTGAACGTATAAAATTTTCATCCGAAACCTTCATTATTCAGTATCATTATTTTATTCAATACACTCGAAACTATTTTACATTAATTAGAAACAGAAAAAAAACTTATGTAAACGTGTCAGTTATATACGACTAACACTTTTTATACATCACAAACAAAACATCTTTATTATTAGTTTCAAAACAAAAATTTGACTTTTAATCAAAATAGTTACAAAGTTAAAAGTGTCAGTCAGTCATGACATTGAATCTTTAATCATAATTGACTGACATGTGTTTGTTACCACCAAGGTGGTTCAAAATGTGGCTTCAAAGCGTTAATGAATGTGCTTTACGTTTTTATTCCGGCATAATTCAACCGGACACATAGCGACTACGTTAATCGATCGTTCGATTTCGCAATCCGTAGTAACGCGTCTTCATCGGAGCGAAAAAGTTCGTTAATACTTAATCCAGTTTTGCACCTTCTTATCTTGCGAAATACTATTATCTGTGTGCGTTTTAACAATGAAACGCATTTATATATATCCGCGTTACTATTATTATAGTATAATAATAAATAAAACAATAAAATGTACCCACATCTCCGATACAGGATGTATATACCTGTCGAATGGTTAAAAGCAACTTTCGCGACCATCCCCAAAAAGAGTAATGCACGCCATTGTGACGAGCAGCTATTAATTAGCTTAATGACGCACGCCTTAAAATTATTACATACAAGAATTTAGAAGCGTTCCGAAGAACAAATGAGTAATACCCAATTTAGATTCAGAAACGGAATAATACGGACGATAGATAATATAGCGTTGTCGCGATACGAATTTTGATGTCTAAACAACGACAAATGAAGATATTGAAGAAAATATCTATAGATAAAAACGATTTCAGAATAATTAGTAGTCTATATCGGAACCAAGCAGCGGTAGTTTGTCTAGATAATGCGTCACCGGCAGAAGCAGCCGTCAAGAAAGAAGTACGCCAAGATGAGAGCAACAAAATATACTGTACAAAAAATAGGTAAAATTAATCGGAAAAGATCTAGGGGAAGATCCCCCAAACAATACGGATAGACAACGTCAAGAAGTGGTTCACGTGTTCACCGTTAGAACTATTCATAGCAATTGTGCTTTCGATTGTGCATCGCCAACCTTCGCAATCAAGACGGCGCATATAAGAAGGAAATATATCCGCGTTGTGTTGACTACCGGTCAATTAACGACGACAAATTAAATTACTGTATTACTCCATTTTTTTTTAATAATATTTTTGTCTTTATTTTTTAAAACTTCGGATTATACCGTACTGTAAATATACAATAATATAAATATATATACATATATATCACAATATCTCTCATGTATGGCTCTAATGATTTCGATAAAATTTTGAACGTACACGTAATTTACGAAGTAACAGAAAACGGCCTGTATGAAAATTACGAATTTGAAAATTTTGCCCACAAACTACCGAGGGTAAAATTTTAGAAATTTTGTTTTTTTTTTTACATCGTCTTTTTCCCCGATACTTATTTAAATGTAGGTTGAGAATTTCAGCTCGATCGCGTTAACCGTTCCAATATCACGAGCTTAGAAATTTGCTTTGTAGCGCATACTCGTTGGTAAATGTAATTAAAATGTTTTATTTCGGGTATCGTCTCGATTTAAGGCATTCGGATCTTCTGGAAATAACTTTTTTTTCAACCTACGAAAGAATTATTTTATCGAAAAATTTTAAACTGATTTCCAAAAAAAAAAAAAAAACCCGGCCAAGGTGCAATATTTCTAAACAAATGAAGTAATAACTCGGAAATATACAATTAAATTAGTTATAGTTATGTATGTAATGATTTTTAACAGTATGAAATTTGTATCTGAATATATTTTGTTCAAAATACAATTGTACAAAAAAAATTGCACCGAATAAAGTTCAGTCGCCCCGATACTATATAAATACATATGTGTATACATATATATATATATATATATATATATATATATATATATATATATATAGATAGATAGATAGATAGATAGATAGATAGATAGGTAGATAGATACAGATAGAGAGATAACGAGGTTTTTTCACGGCAGTTGCAAGTTATAAATAACGTGATTAATAATAACATAATATTTACTTCATGAAATATTACTTAATTCTTAACCTGAAAAAGGTTTCATTGATTAATAGTAATAATAATAATAAAGATACGTATAAAAAAAATGAAGCATAAATCAGATTTATCGACGATACGTACGATATAATTTAAATTAACGATATTATTACGTCACGATAAGTTGAAATTACCCTAACGATAAATTATTATCGTACTAACGAATTGCAGATACTCCAGCAATTTCGAAACAACCGGCACCAATGATAACAATAATAATAATAACAATAATTGAGTTATACTCGTATTAAGAATATACACGATAGTAAAATAACGATCATAATGGAAATAATGTGACACACCCTATAGGCGGAATTAGGCAGCTAGCAGATATTTTACTAGAGAAAGCGTCGACATTAAATTACAATTTGCGGTTAGAAGTTTCGTTTTCGCGGCAAATACAAAACGTTCAACTAACCTAAATACTAATTAGCATTAAGTATATTATTACTATTATTATTGTTTATAAGTGTCGTTACGAGTAATAGTATTCTGCTGTACGCGTGTTCAGAAGGACGAGACGTTTGGCAAAACTTTATTCCGGGCAAAAGTTTCCGGTAAAAAAAAGAAACTACAAATTTACTGAACAATTTTGCCGGTAGATACGACATCGAACACTTTGTCTCGTATGTATAATGTAGAAATTAGGAACCCGTAACAGACGATAGGAGAAGATTGGGGAGTAGGAATAGTTAACTTGAGAGCAGATTGCAAAAATCCAAAAATAACAATACGTGAACATACACAGTCGTTCTAAAATTCCGATGTTTCCAAACATCTAGTTGCATTAGTGATTAAACACTTATCTCGTAAGGCAATTGTATATTTTACAAATATCGCGAATATTGCTCAAAACAAGTCACTTTCATACACAGTGGAAAAGTGCTCTAGAATTATAATTATGCCCCTAAATCGGGTAAATCACTAATATCATTAATATTCTTCGAATTAGTCTGCTAAGCTCTATTAGTAAAATAATTTTTAAATCGATTACAGTTACAATCTGAAGATAACAGAATTGTTTGGATTTAGAACGGGTTATTCTCCTGTACATCAAGTAGCTCTAGACTGGCTGATACATAACCGACAACTTTCATCTTAACACACGGGGTTATTACTAATTGACATTGAAAAGGGTTTTGATTCGGCTTGCTATAGTGGTATCATTTTTAAACTTCATAAATTTAAATTTCCCTTATATTTAATAAGGTTAATTAAATATTATTTCAGCAATAGAATGTTTCATGTTACTCGTCATATATATAAGTCCTCTGTCAAAACTTATCGTTCAGGTGTAATCTATTTTTAATGTTAAATAAATGATACACACAAGTTACCATATGCTTTATTATACGCCGACGATTTAGTATAATATTGTAAATCTGACGGGCCAAATACCATAAGTAACAGATTACAAAAGGCTGGTAGCTCTATTTTTAAGTTTTATAGACGGTAGGGATTGATTAGAAATAAGTACTTATAAAACTGAAGCTATACTCTTCACAAGGCGGCGACGATTACCTTTAGAAGAAATTAACAGTGATGGCAAAAGAATCCACTGGCGAAACCAAGTTCGATATTTAGGTGTCATCCTGGATTCCCGCTTATTCTTTAATAATAATATTAATTATATAATTGATAATAAAGCAATCCGTATCCTTTCGATAATCTCGACGATCGTATTTATCTGTCATTAATAAGAAATAATTATATACACATATTATTCGGCCCAGATTAACCTACAGGTGTCCTGTTTGGCTATCTGTTTCAAACAGCACGTTAAAAAATTACAACTGATTCAAAATTACTGTTGCAGAATTATACTAAATCGTCATAGGTATACAATTCTCGTAATCCAACGAGTAAAACAATATTTAATCGTTTAAATAACCAACAATTTCGTAGATTAATAAATTAAGCGACAAAGTTTCGATAACTATACCTCAGTCACGAAGCTGATCGAGCTTACTCGTTATGAAGGGCTACTCAAAGATTTGAAAGGCATCTAGTACAAAAACCACCAATTCAAGATGAGCATGGATTCGTTGCGATGAAGCAAAAGCTGAACTGTTTGCTCGTCATTTAGCTTCAGTTTTTCAAACCTCATTAAATTAATTCCGATATCAATAGGTAAATTAATTATCGCACTCGACAAATTATTAAACATACCCTTCGGGTAACAAAATAAGTACCTGCGCAAACAGTAAACTCGTGCCGCTAAATTTCATTACTATCATCGATATTTAAGATATTTGAAAAAAAATTTCTTAAACGACTAAAGCAACACGTAAATTTACCAGATCAACAGTTCGAATTACGTAGAAAATACTCGACGATTAATCAAATACGAGTGACAAAAAAAATAGAAACAGCCCTCGAAGAAAAGAAATTCTGCTCAGAAGTCTTCTAGATATTTCATAAGCTTTCAATCACGTTTGGCACGAAAGGCTTAAAAATAAGTAATTACGTACCAAAAAAGTACACGTCAATTATTAGAGTCCTATCTCTCAGAATGAATCTTTTGCGTTTCTCATGGAAAAAGTAAATAAAAATATTATCCGATACATCCATGCGCTCCACAAAGGAGTGTCCTCGGATCTATTCTTTACCTCATGTATAGAGCCGACATCATTATCGCTACATTCGCAGATGATACAACTATTTTATCTATCAGCGATTCCCTTAAAAATGCGAAAGAAATGATTGGAGAACAAAAATCTGTTAATTTTCTTTATGCAGTATATCTCGAACAAGTTCCAATTCCTCAAAAGGATAGTGCGAAATATCTGGGTATGCATTTAGCTGTGTACTTTGTAATATATATTTTAGACTTTTGATGACCTTTCCTATTTCTCAAAACGATAGTGCAAAATACCTGGGTTAACATTTTAGAAGCGGTGTATTTTAATATTGTAGACTTTATACGACTTTGTAGAATACTTACAATTTAAATTATTGTCGACCAAAAGTTCGTAATATTTCCAGGTAGCAACATTATCGTTATATTATTAATAATGACTTCTTTCCTTGTTAAATTAGGATTACGGTCTGAACAAAGCTGACTTAAAGAAGTAGGCTCTGAAATAGAATGAACATTCTTAACGATAAGGAAGTGTATAATGCTAGGTTTGACAAAAGCCGGATAATATGTTGGTGTATACGGTGCAAGAATGTTAATATTGAATTTAATAGAATCTCCGTATAATTGAACGCCTAGATTGTTATTACAATTATTCTAGATTAAATTTTTGCATTAAGATCACAAAAATTATGACTTTTCAATTGGTTTTTATAAATAACGCTATATCATGATATAATTTAAGAGAAGTGCACTGAATATGTGTGTACGCATTCACTATTGCTAATAACTAAATCCACTTGACTTCATTCAGCGCGGAAATTAAAGTGGGATAATGTTCGAATTTATTATTTATTATTAGAGCAATTCCGTCACTGTTAGTTCCTGGGCCATTCCTGCACACCAGAAAGCCACCAAATTTCATAGAATAAGAACAGTGAGATTTTATTTCATTTAGGCCTATAATATCAACGGCGCACTGTCAGCAATCAATTTTCCAAGCACAGATAACTTGGCATATTTCGTTTTTATAGAGGAAGCATTCCAAAGCAGTAATGGGTAATATTTGTTCGCACGCAATTAGAAGTAAGATAATCTACACGAAGGTAAAATTATCATCAGGAAATAAAAATATAAATTATCCTAATATTATTATCGCATGAAAGTCAATGGCAAACCGCAAAGCACAAATCTAGTAATAATATCATCATCATTGTTCATTACCGAACGTCTTGACTATTGTACGTTTATTTTTACATACAAACGAGCTAGCAT
Source organism: Coronaproctus castanopsis (assembly GCA_032883995.1). Lineage (NCBI taxonomy): Eukaryota > Metazoa > Arthropoda > Insecta > Hemiptera > Monophlebidae > Coronaproctus > Coronaproctus castanopsis. Next base: position 236,822,885 of record CM065052.1, on the reverse strand, counting down.
TCAAATTTATATGCGACGCAGATGCGCGTGCATATGATGTTATACGGAGTGGCATACTGCCTTCTCCGTGATAATTAAGAATTAAATAATGATGAAAAATTCTGTATGTCGCTAATAATATAGTACACTACAAAAACACGCGGGGCTGCATTGTGTCTGGACAACAAAAGCGATTACAATTCTCCCTCGTGTGTATGTCTATCTCTGCGTTAACGCCATATTATGATTGACTTGTACACTACTTACACTGTACAGCAAAATATCTATAGGTAAGTAGTCGCCTACCTCCGATACGAAGACGACACTCGATAATATAAAATTTATACCTAAAAAATTACACTAAACAGTCGGAAAAATAAAAACTTTCTAATATAAAAATCGATTATATTTACAATATACTTCTTAAAATTAAATAAAAATTTATCGTTGACTTTAAATTTTTTATCTCTTCTTTTCCGAGTTCGCGTTTCCTAATATAACGTTTTTCTACATGCAAAATTTTAATTAATATTTTCGGTTTAATTTTGTAGAATATTTTTCGAATTTTTCATCATTGTTCATTTAAATGTTCGAAGCATGACAATTCCACTATTCTACTCTAGTCTAACACGTATTAGCCTAGTAGAAAAATAATCGCTAGTGTAACAAATGCGACAGAGTGTTCTTATTAATTTGAACGTAGAAACGAATTAGTTCTTTAAATAAAACATAAAGGAAAAAAATAATTTAGTAAAATGGCGGGTGATGCAGACAATGTCGATTCTAGACTCGATGCTGTTATCGTTGTTGTTGTTGTTGCCATCGTCGAGCGATAATTCCGGCAGAATTACGGTTAGACGATAATTTCTGCTAACCCGAAATTTTAATGTCTTTCATTACTTTTACTATACTAACCGTTAGTAATTTGCTTCTTTAACAAGGTCAGCCCCAGTGAGAAGAAATATGAATTGCACACACACAGCACGATGACCTAGAACTAGAAATCTTCCCATAACAGCTTATTGGGGGAGCGAATGTAAATTCGAACCGATTAATATAAAAAAGTAAATCAGTTCTACGTCTGTTCGAGAAGTGTTTAACTATTTTCAGGAATTTTCTTTTACGCCTATATATAATAATCTGCAATCTAGTAATTTTTTATTAACCCGTTCAATCCATCACGGGTATTAAGTAATTAAGTGTCCGTCATCGTTAGTCTGCGCCGTCCTCTTGAAGCCTTGCCAGAGCTATTTTTTCCTTGTATAACAGTTTGAAACAGTTTGTCTTGTTTCATCTTATCTTCCAAGAATTTCTTTTTCCTCTTCCCTATTATTATTTGTACAAAAGGATTTAATTACCCATTTTGTACGATGTAGACGACGGTGGCCACCGCATTTCGAAAGCGACTATTTTCACTTTGACCGATTACCCCCTATACAATACGTAAAATTTTAATGTTAACGAAATTGTTCGTCTTCGTAATGAGGGGAACTTTATTCGCATTGTTTCAATACATAAACTACATTTTCCTTAAGTTAACTGCTTTAAAATATCTAATTTTGCCCTCCCCATACACTTTGTCATTTTTTCTTCTTCCAAATCTCTCTCTTATTCGTCATTTTTCACTACACTGCCCTCTACACTTGATCCCTATCGACCTCATATCCCCATCCGCATACTATATTTGATATCCTCTACAATAGTTCATCAGCTATTCCGACAATTATACAATTCATTTCCTCCTGCAACCTCATTTACTACATCTAATAAATAAACGGTAGCTACGGACGACACTATAATAAATAAATAAGTAATAATAATCTCGTGTCAATAATTATGTCCAAATAGGTTAAATTACTTACAATATTTTATTAATCAAATGTTCAGTGCATTTATCTTGCCTCCGTGTAATCGTAAGTAGAATATAATATTAAGCCATTGATTTTAGAAAATGGGCGCACGCCAGAAACCTCTACGTGGTGCTCTTGGAAACGGTAATAATCCGAAGAATCTCTACGACGAGTGCACCGGCTAATTTAACCAACCTCGGTTCTCCGAGTCTGGAAAGGGTTTTCCAATAAGTTCCAACAGTTCACAACAATTTCTAAGACATACTCTGCTTGCGAGAGATTAACCGAAGCAAAATTGAAGCCAGCATTAAAATTAGACGACCTCGTGAATAATACGGCAGTGCAATTTTCGCGAAAAGAATATCTGCTATGAACTTTGCTCTAAACTATGATCCAAGATAATTACCGTTCTCTTTTTATTAAGTGGAAAGTAGAAAAGAGACAAAACCGCGACTCAAATTTTTTTCTAATCGAAATGAAACAAATCGACATAATAAATAAGTTAAAATACAACTTTACCCGATTAAATTAACAAATCTCAAAACCACAATCTGCTCGAAGCAGATGATTTAAAAATAAAAAAAGAGCTGTACTATAAGGTTGTGTTTAGTCGTGAACGTTCCATCTTTAAGAATGCTATACGATACAAAATAGAACTGAGATTTTAAAAAAATGTTAAATTTGCATTTCTTAATTTTCAGGGTAAAACAGATGATAAACTGATACATTCTAAGATTCTACATTATTGAAAAAATTTCCTTATCACTGTAAAAAGGGGAACAATTGATTAGCTTTTATGCGTAATATATGTTGATAACCATTATCGAACAATAGGATATAGCACAGAAAGATGGGATTAAATATAGTTATTTACAATATTAACGAAATAAAATAGTAATTATAAATTTATTTTAAATTATTCAGAAATAATATTTTATGTACATTTTTTTTTTAATGTAACCGTATTTTTTTCGAGTGCTCTTCTATATTAGAATTATCGTTTATTGGCTTATTATTCGTTTTAGTCGTTAGAACAGTCGGAATGAATAGTTTAATCATCGATTTATTCGTATTTTTCGCGTTAGCAGATCTAGCAGAAAAATCCTATAACGAAAAAAATTAAACCGACTAATTAAAATTTAAAAATTCGACTTAGTAACTTTATGTACGACAAAATCGAATTAGTCACCTATTATTTACGGTCGTCTCTAGGTACGTTACTATCGAACTATCCAAAATGGCGTACAAAAAATACGATTAATCAATGTATGCTATAAATTAATCTAGGAATAACAAAAAAATAAAATAAAACCGACACGTAAAACCAAAATCACGTACTGTTGCGAGATCGAATTTACATCGGTGAAAGAAATGAACAGAGTCGAAAAATATCTATACTTAGAAACGTGGGTAGTCGAAAAAGTGAGAATATAACTTTTAGAACTGCGAACGGAGAGCTATTCGGAGCTGGTTTCTCGTGGGAAAGCTTACGCGTGTTCAAAATGTTCATTTATATATCGAAAATACCGCGGATAGATAAAGTTAAGAATGAAGTCGTTTTATAAAGAATGTTCAAATAAAATATAAAAAAAAAAAAAATACGTTTCACCGTACGTAAATTGCAATATTACGGACACGCGTGCAGAAATGTTTCACTTGAAAGGAGAAAATAGGCTTCCAAAGAACAAAAACATAGTGTAAAAACGACTACGATGGTAGGCAAACAGAGAACTGACGGAAACGGTCATTAATAAGACTTATTGATCGCCAAATTTTCGTTCGCAGATGAGCTAAGAAGATACAAAAGGGATAATCCCGTTTTAAATTTTTAAGCAGTTTTGTATGTCGAAAGCTTGATTTTAACGATTACACTAGCACGTCTGATAGTACTATTAGGAGCGAATGGAAATAGCCACACTTTCAAAACGAGCAGAACATTTCGGTAAAAAAGCAAATCTAATATTAAATTCATAATCACCATTGATAAGACAAACTGAAACATTTAATACCTGACATGGAAAAAAGACTTCAACCACATACATCTTGGAGCATATATTGACAAGTAATCTTCAACCACATACATCTTGGAGCATATATTGACAAGTAATGGAAATGATATCAAAAGACGAATCGGAATAGCTGAAAGTACGCTAGGGAAACTAAGTTAAAATATGGAAAGAGCGTTCTATACAGATAATAACTGAGAAGAGACTAATTGAATGTATTTTCGATAGTGAGCTACGGATCTGAATCATGGAGGCTAAACAAAACTTTATGTCGTAAGTTGTTTGAAATAATATGTTATAGAAGAATGCTCAGCATACGGTGGACGGCACATCGATGTAACACATCAATTTTGACCGGGGGAATAGAGCAAAAGGATAGACTGGTATAGAAGATAAAAAGAAGAGTTCTCAGATGTTTTGGCTATACGCGCCATTCGTGGAGAAGAAAGGAAAAAGAAATAGGACTCGATGACTACTACATTTTATATACAGCGCGGACAGCATCGCATCAACTGACAGAAACGGCCCAGAATCGAAATGAATGGCTAATTTAAAAATGCTTAACGACGTCTGAAAACAGACGAAAACGTGCCTTAAACACCTGACTCTGTGTGAAACTTAATATTTCAGACGGAACAGAACTCCGTATGTCCGACAAAAAACTTCAAAAATCATTAAATCTCGCGTACGGTCGACTATAAACATCGTCAAATCGTCGTCCTGTTACGCATTTCGACGTAGATCCCGAATCTGGTCTGTTGTTTTTTTTTTTTTTTTTTTGGAAGAACCCGTTTTTTTTTTATCTGTATAGTAATAACCGGATTTAATTTGAGCGATTTTCGACCAGTTTTTCGATTTTTACCGAACAATATACATTAATACAGACGATTTATGATCAAACTATTGAGAAAAGTTTATACTGTGGTCTAACGCCAGTTGAAAGGTTTATAAAACTGAATTCTAAGTTTGATCGAAACCGAAATTGTGCTCCGAAATTTTAAAAGTATCAGTAAAATATTGCGTTATCAATTAGCAATCGTAGTTTTTAGGTAAAAAAAATCCAAAAAAAGAAAAAACACTTAACCTACAAATATAAATATTCGAAAAAGTTGCTTATATTTCAAATTTACCGACTTTACATCAATACATAAGCCATCTTCAAAACTATTTTCGCGATACGAACGCCAATCAGCGTTTCGTTTTTCGATAAATTATGCGGTTCATATTTCGAATTATATTAAATCTCTGAGCGTAAATCGATAGATAGTAGAACGACCTACAGATATGTAAATTAGCAGCGAACAAGACGTCAGTCGAAAAACCAGTCGCGGACGAACAGCGACTACTGGTGGGAAGTCTTTAGCAGACGACTGGAGTGGCGACGGACACGAAGATGCACAATATGAGGAGCTTTCTACAAAAGTCTTCATAAATCCTAATATATGTCCCTCTCGGTGAGTTTAGGTCGCCGTAAAAACCCCTTTATCGTTACCTAGTGTCAGGGGCCTAAACAAAGTAGGTAAATTGAATATATTTGAGGACGTTACGATGGATATGGCGATTGTGGGACCAGCGGAGACGCATTGAATGGAAAGTGAACATTTTGTTTCGTCAAATGGAAATTTAACAATAATCTCGGGCAACGAAAAATAGTAAATAAATTTGACTAGCGATAATAATTAATAAATACTTAAAAGACGCAGTTGATGGATACAATTATCACAGATCGCGCGTGATCTCGGTGAAGATGAAAGTTAAACTGGTGAAACTACTCAATGTTCAGATGAGAAAGTAGAAGAATTTTACAGCCAGTTAGAAGAAACAATACAGCGAATTCCTAATATGGAAATACTGGTGATAATCGGAAACTTAAACACCATGATTGGGACAACAGTAAATGATCCTCACATACGAGAAAAAGTGGGGCGATATGCCTTGGATGAAAGAAATAGAAGAGGGGTAATGCTCATTGATTATTTATAGCAAAGTCATACTATAAGCATCATAAACGTAGGCTGTATACTTGGACTTTTTTTAATGGATGAACGTGGAACCAGATATATGATGCTCGTATTAAAAACCGTTGAAAAGCATCGAACGTATCCTGGGATGGATTGTGGTAGCAACCGCAATGCACTGATCAGTAAACTATGCCCTTGAGAAGAAAACAGAACCAGAAAAGACAATTAAGAGTAGTAAAAGACAACTTAGAATGTATGAGACAAATAACAAAAAGGCTCCTCAAGATCTTAAAGAGGATAAGACAGAACGTAGTTCAGCTAATTACTAGAAACAAGCAATCCAGGATTCAATAAAATCTCAAACAACTCCAGTAATAATACCGAGGAAACCATGGATGGCACAAGAAATGTGGAATGTAATATATGAAAGGAAGAAATTGAAACAGGAAGGCGAATGACGCGCATAATTATAGAGAACTAACATCAGAAATAAATAAATTAGCAAAACGAGTTAAAAATAATTATGTAATAGAAATTTGTAAATAAATTGAACACCATTCTAGGAATAATGAATCGATTTATATAGGAAAGTGAAAAAACTGGCGAATTAGTTTAGAGCAAGGTTGTGAACAATAGAAGACAAACTGAACTAACCACAAATCGAAAATAAAAAGTAGGAAGGGACAGTATTGTCAAAAACTTATGTATGATGAAGTGGAAATAAACAACGAGCCATATATTAAATTAGGACCTCATATTATAAGGACCCAATCAATAAAATAAAAGAAAATAGATATCCAAGATCCGTTAAAAAATTTAGAGAAGCAGTAGTGGATGTGCTGCACGAGGAGATATGTCAAAAATTATGAAAAATAGGTGAGTGGCCAGGTGATTAAACTGAAAAAATCTACGTGTCAATACACAAAAATGTGAAAATTATCACACAATTACGTTAATCAATCATGGCAACAAAATCTTACTACATATCCTGCAGAGTCTGGCGGCGTCGGAAAAATTACAGCGCGGTCTAAACGACTTGAACATCTGGGCACGACAGTGGAGGGTTAAAATTAACCCAACCAAGTCAGTACATGTTACATTTACAACTAGGCGGAACACATGCCCTCTTGTTGATCTTAATGGTAGAATCCCACAGGAAAATAAAGTCCGGTATCTGGGGATGTGGCTTGATCGCCGCTTGACCTGGAAGGAACATATCAGGATCAAAGTTAAGGAGATGAAACTTAGGCTGCGGAACATGTACTGGTTCCTGGGTAGAACTTCCGAATTACCTTTAAAATCGAAATTATTGCTTTACAGAGCAGTTATTAAGCCGGTGTGGACATATGGTATATCACTCTGGGGGACAGCATCAATATCGAATCTCAAAATGGTGCAGCGATCCCAATCAAAAATACTAAGATTAATAACCGGTGCACCCTGGTATATACGAAATGAAAATTAACATAAAGACTTAAAAATACCAAAAGTGCACGAAGTAGTTCGGGATTGCAGTAGAAATTACTTGCACAGGTTAGAGCTGGCGGTAGATTTATTAAATTATGCCAATGGGCCGCGCAGATTGAACTATCGCACACCTCTAGATTTTCCCCACCGATTTGAATGATTGGAGAGGTAGTTCGGAGTGTCGTTGTTGAATGACATCTCCCATCCTGTCATAGCCTACATTCCATTTGCTTATTGGCTACTCCAGCCAGATTGCAATTTGTATAAAAAAAAAAAAATATCCTGCAGAGTCGGTTAAAACACTATCTGCTGTCCAACATTGCAGAAGCTCACTTTAATTCAAGGCAAAGGATCAAGGAAACAACTTTTGAATACGAGAAAAATTATAGAAAAATGTAGAGAATATTACGTTCCAGTACTGTTCTGCTTCCTAGATGATAACAAGGCTTTTGACAATGTCAAATGATCTAAATCATGACAGTCATTATATTCGGTAGATACACCGAAACACCTGATTTCCGTACTACAAAAAAGCTATACACAATTAATAAGACGTACACTTAAATAGAAAACGAAATATCACAATAATTTCAGGTGAAAAAGACGTAAGAAAATGATGCTGTGTCTATCACCCACATTGTTCAATATAAATGAAGAACATAAAGCAACGCAATGAAATCGCTACAGGAGGGAGGAAAATATTTGACATTTACTAACGACTTGACTGTTATTGCGACCTTAGAACAAAGGTTGTATCAGTTATTGAACAAAATGAAAAACACAAGCAATGAAATGGAACTAACGATGAATATAGGTCGGAATGCTCCCTCGTAATAGTGAATACGGATGTGATGACATACGCAACTGATATAACAGATAAAAGATTCATCCGACCAGATTTGAAATTCCATCTTACGACTTAACAACAGAAACAATAAGGCTTCGACTACCTGTCTGTAAAAGTGAATCGCGAAAAAACTTAATATAAAAAAAAAGATAAGATAAATTTATTATATAATTAAAATTATTAAATTTTAACTGTTACTTAATTAAGCTTTTCTGGATTTCTTAGTTATAACAGGAAACTGAACTTAATTCTTTAATGTTAATATTGTAAATGTGATAAGTGATATAGATTAATCGTTCATTTTTCTTGTTTAATTGTCAAAACTCTTTTAGTCTGGTAATTGTTTTATCAGTAATTTTAAAGTATATTCATTTAAATGAATAAAAAAGCTGATACTCCAACGTTTCGGATACTTTTTTAAAGTCTATTTGAAGCTTCGCTATTGTGATTACCGGTAGTTAAAACTATTATTGCGTCGTTGATTAAGAAAAGGACAGGACCTGAGGCACTTCCTCGAGGCACGCCAGCTGATACAGGATAGATATCGGTATGTTGTTTTTTAGGATTTTGAAGTAGCATGTACAATCGTCGAGGTAGGACTTTAAAAGGAGACAAAGTCTTATTGACGTATAAAAAAAACACCCGCTAGCTTAGTTTTCAAACTCTCTTGAATTGTACGCACAATTCGGTGTAAACTCGTGCAATTTTTTTAAATTCAAATTGATGTTTGGTGAACAATGTGTTCCGATTATAAAATAGGGTACAGCCGCTTCAATATTATTTATTCGAAAATAGTTGATTATCTGAGTTTTACTCCAACCATTATTTGCGTCAATTTCCGGGATAATGTTAAATAGCGGCGTAGAAAAATAGCTTTAAACTATTTGTAAGAAATAATAAAACTTTTTTTTTATACCGTAATAATTTTTTAATTCGTTTAAAAAGCGAATGCAAAAGGTTATAGATCCCATAATATTCACTGTTGGTTCTTAATACACGGGAAACGTGTATGGGAGAGAATCCGCTAGCAAATTACACACTTTGCAGATACACGTGAAATATTTATTGATTTATACACGAATTAAACGACGGTACAAAAATTAAAAATCACATATCCTTACCGTTGATAATGTAAATTCCTGTAATAATTAGATAAACGATGTAAATAAAAACTGACCCAAAATACTACCTAGAGGAACGTCTCGTCAACGCAATACGAAGAAGTAACACAGATAACGCAACACAAGCGGAAGTGGAAAACAGTGATATATTCGAATCGGAGATAATACGCCGATAGTGTCATTTATACTGAAGTCGGTTAGAAGTGTTTTCACGAACGTTACTCAACAAAAAGAAAGAGATGAAAATTATTTAAAAAAAAAAAAAAAAAAAAGAAATTATCTGAGACGTTACACAATTCCCGGACGTTGGAAGATAGCCTTTTTGATATAAGCTATATAAAGGCCTTAATCTTTAAAATATAAGAAACGCTGTGTGCAGAACTCTATTCGACGGGCCATTTGACGGGCCGGCCGTAGTAGTTACGCGGACAGAATGAAAAATGAAACGAATTCTCTAACGGGAAAATCTCAAACGTTGATGAAAACAAAGACGATCTAGACGAAACCGACGAATCTAGTACGAAATGGCACGAACGAAAGAACGGAAGTGGAGTATAAGAGAGAGAGAGACGAAGACGGAGCAAATAAGCGAAACGGATAATGTAATGAACAAGAAAATAGAACAACCGTGGCTGAACAGAAATTATTAGTTAACGTCGACGAAAGGAAATAGAATATAATAATAATGATGACTCGAAGTATCGCCGATAAACAAAAAGGAGATGAAAAATAATAGTCACCGGGAGGGATTAGAATTTAAAGATTAAAATTGATATTCGAGGAGAATATGAAACATACGAAATGAAAACAAATTCGTCTATATGAGCTGCTCGGAAGTAAACACGAGAATATCCCCAAAGATCGAAAACAAAACAAAATACAGCACGACTCTATACGAAACCAGCTACGTACGATGGAATAAGTCCTCGGCTCAATATGATTTTCACAAACACACACATACGTATGAATTCATTTCATTTAAAAATATCACCCGAAAATGAGAAAAAAAAATAATAGAAATACCGCAGAATCATATTTTCGTAATAACGAAAAATTTGCCTCGGGGTTTAATTAGAAAACATTTTCCGGAAAAGAACAATTTAACGTGTAAAATACATCCACAGTGTCGTCTATTTATTCGTACATGTCCTTATTACTCTTCAAGTCCCGACGTCACATATCGATGTTCTAGGTTCTTCATGTCCGACTTACTTTCTGCCGGCTCGCTTTTATGCTGTTACTACTGGGTTTTTTTTTCTTTGTTTTTATAATGTTGATCGATTCGCGACTGTTTTTCATTATCCGACGAATTTCCCGGTTAGTTTCTTTCTATCGGATTTTCAGATTTGTTCGATAGCACCGTGTTGAAAATATCGTTTAAAATCCCTTCAAAGTACTCAGGTTCTTTTTTCAGTCATTCGCATTTCTCAAAACAGAGTAGGAAGAATTTAAGGATTGTAAGCCTAAAATTTGTGTACACAGATTATCACGCTATGATATTCAAGTGTAGGGTAGTATATACTAGGTCCGTTTATATAATGGCAATCCTACGCATGTAGGTGGGAATACATCATATTCTATTACGCTGATGGTAGCGCTCTGTGTATAATCTTATATATATATATATATAGAAATCGACTTCAAAAGGTTTTTACCGAAGTTAATTGTTTTCTAGAGAAACTTACCGTGACTACTTCTAAAATTTAAGCTGTAATTTTCTCGAGTTAAAAGGTCCTTAATCGCTCGTGCAATTATGTCGGATAATTCTATTGTGAGTTAGAGAGATGAAGTCTTTAGGTATTATCTTAGACGAAAAAATGAACTTTGTCATATACGTTTTCTCCATTTACTCGTTCGATAATAACTAAACTCAATAACAAATAATAAACTAACCTAATATAAATCATTTATTCGTCGATACTTATCTATTCGGAATCGTACATATCTAATCGAATAGTCCGAAATAGCTGTTCTCGAATTATATTAAATTCACCTAGATATATTAAAATTCGAAAAATAAGAGATATATATTACATTTATCCTGATAACGAGCGTATCTATTCCAACAATTTTTACAGCAGATGCAACCGTAATCCGGTTATTACTGTCGGAGCAATAGTAAACTATAATTACGAATCATTATGATTCGGATGTAAAAAATATAAATATAGAAAACTTAATTTCATTAGACGCTTCCTCGTTGATATAAGCTATCCGAAATTATATTTATAACAATTTACTTCACTACTTATTTATACACCTATTCGTATCGTATATACAACGGATTTTGTTAACTGAATTTTTTTAGTTACTATTTTACTGCAAATTAATATACTTTAAGTATTAACTTTTACTTATAAAATCTTATTATACATATAGTTTTCCGGGTATGTGAGATATTAGATGCAGAACCTTCACTTATGTACATCAAAGTAATGGTTTCAATAAAACCTTTCGCAACGTATCCCAACAACTCTTACCGTGCGCTATCCTTTTGTTACATCATCACAACAAGCAATCATGCCATAGGTCTATACTGCACGAATGTAAAATCTATGGGTTGGTATATTGCATTCCACTCAAGTTGTGCTGCACGCTCATCACTGTTTCGTTTTAGACATTACATTCTATTATATTACATATGTGTTAGTATAAATATATTTAAACATAAAGTCATCTAGACATTATATACAATTTTACGTATTTTACATATTCATTTATACAAATAAGTGTGTATATATATATAAACATGTATGCATGCATTTAAATTAATATGTTTTTTCTTTTATATATATATATATATACATACATTATGTAAGTATAATTTTTTAAGTGTTGATCAACAAAGAAGTTACAGGGATCCTCCACAACCGAAAGATAATATGTCGCTAGTTCCATACTAGGTTCCTCGACTTCTTTACTTTGCCATCTAGCAGTTAGTCATTTTCAGACTATTTGTATAGCTGATTCGACTAGGGGCATTTTTACTACTAACAATTCTCGGTGTCCCAGTGAAAATCGAACTCTGGTCGTATGGGCACAGGCTAAAGGATTACCGCTAATGCTTATATATTTATATATGTATGGTACATTTTCAACCAGACCTGCGCGATGAAATCCGCAATACAAAATAAATGCAATGCACAATGCTATCTTTACGATTGAATGATTTATAGCGAAACATTTGTTATCGTGTATAGAAAGATATTCGTATTGAAGCGGACGACATTATCGAGTTAAAATAAAAATTAATAAATACGTAATAACAATGAAAAAAGTGATAGATGAAAAATGTACTTAATTAAAGATCAACTAATATCGAACTATTTCAACACTTTGACGCTTGTCAACGGCTAAGATTGTAATTTACAATTATCGATAAAGACTAGACACTAACTATATTCGTAATACGGTCTTTAAAACTAATTCATCCTGAAATGACATTGGAGAAAATTATTTTTATTCCTTAATTTTATTATTTCGAATTTTTCTAATAATTTTATTTTATTTTTATTTTTAATTGTATATGTAAAATATTGTGGTTCGGCGTAATATTATTAAAATTTAACGTTTAAATTCTTTTGTTCAACGTATGATGTTATTATCATTTTTTTTGTACGAATTAAAGAGTTCATTAAATTCGATCTACCTGTTTCTTGCTCTATACATATTTTTTCACCTGAATATTTTCATATATATATATCGTAAATAGATATTGATAATAGTTCATTGTACTTCTTAATAAGTATTTTTAATATTGTATAACTATCTATATAATTAATTGCGTTCTCCGATAATTCTTTATTAATTCCGTTTCTATATTTTTATAGTGAGACGTTTTTAACGTTTTTAATTTGGAAAATAATCGTAGGTTATATTTCAGTCTGAAACTGTTATTATATCTAATTTATTTATTATTTAAATTCAAGTTTGTATATTCATAAATACTGTCATCTTACAGCTCATAAACCATTTTTATTCTTATTCAAAACGGAACATTGTCAAAATTCCGTCTACAAGGACAGTATCGCAATAAAAGAGAATGTTTTATACCTACTAAGATCATTATTATTATTATAAGTTAGCAATCAAGTAATATACTTTTTTAAAGTTTAGACTGTGGAATGTAGTGATTTTTTATTACTTTACAAAAATCAGTTAAATAGTGATTTTAACAGATTTTCGTAATTAAACAAATAATATACGTTGGTAATGTGTCTAATTCGAAAAGTCGGAATAGCTAATTTTAGGCGTATTTTTCAGACGAGCATATTTATTTCACTAGAGCGGGTGACCAAATAAGAATGCAATTATTTGCCGGTGATTTTTTTTGGGTTTCAATTCGCCCTTTGTTACGAACGTAGCTTTGAGAACAGCCATTTGAAGCTGAGTTTTTTGTTCAGGTGTCGGTAATTTGTTCATTAAAAAGAATACTCATTCGGCTGGCGCGTTAATTCCAGACAGGCGTAAAATATATTCTATTGAAATGGAAAAGTTATTACGTTCAAGATTATTAGTGTGGAAATGTTTACATACTTCTACCGCAATGTAAACAAAATCAATCTGAAATGACAAATAATCGCAGATAAGTAAATATGACAGACACGTCAATGGTGAAGAGCAGGAATAAATAAATAATTATCGCCGGTGCACCTGGAATAAACAACTCCGCTAAATGCGCGATCTCTGTTATGAGGCTCTGTATTGGTTTTTCGTACAATGTTTACTTCGGCCAAATTAAATATCGTCCGTGGTTAAAACTAAAAACCGGACAATTCTGTGTCCACGGATTACACCGCAAAACGGGACGTATGGCCGCATTAATACATCTCCACGTTGCCTATATCGATTAACAGACCCTGGAAATAAATTACCCCGGTTCTTAAAGTTACGACTCAAACTCCTTCTTCGTGATTTATTTTTTTTTAATTCTATTTTTTTTTTAAATTAGTTAGCTATGTTAAAATGGTTACTAATTTCGTTACGTTATTACGACGGAACAAGTTAGCTTGCTAACTGTTTCGAATTCGAGAACCTATCATTAAAACACACGTAGCGCACCCGTGATGACGGAGGGGAATTTAGTTTACGGTATGAATAATGATAATAATAATAACAACGAAGTAACACGAATATTCCGGTCTGCGTGATTTTTTACCATTCAAATTCGATTTGGCGCGGTTAATGGAAACACGAAAACTTTTCAAAGTTTCGTACGAGATTAACGAGATGCGGTAGACGGGGGAAAAGTTCCACGTTAGTTGCACGGATTAATCGGGTACGATTTCTACCGTTCCGACTAAGCTTAAAAACGCCTAGGATGATTATCGAGGAAAGTTCATACGTACACACGCATATATGTATGTATGTTTTTTTGTATATACATACGAAAGTACTTGTCTTTTGTCCGTTACCCGTTTACGCGTCTCAAAAATACACTCGTTTACATTTGTCCACATAAATATAAATATAAATATATATATATATATATATATATATATACGCCTAATTGAAGTCTCGGTAAGTCGCGTAGGAGGTAAACGCGGTAAAATGTTTTACGACCAATAAATGAATGATCTCCAAACACGAACTTATAAAAAAAACCGCTAATCGGTTATTGTACTTAAAAAAAAAAACATCGTTTTTAAAAATACAATTTTCTATCCTTTTCTACCGCGATGGAAATTTCTGAAATATAAATACGTGGGCTAAGTAGGCGTGTAGTGACCCCGGATAGAGAAATACTTTATTTCTGCGCCCCGAACGAGAGTAGAATAAAAATATATACATTCGTAGTAGAAGGATATTAGAAAAAAAAATGGAAAAGTAAAAAGCTCTAGTATAATGGAGGAAATAATAAACTTCATCCTTAGGAACGGCTTATAATTTATAAAACGGGCGCGATAATTAAAAACGGACGGTTGGAATATAAATTAAAGAAAACGAAAATTTGACGAAGCTAGTCGTGGACGGTTAAGTTACGGCGGGGGAGAGCCGTCGATTAATCCGCGGTCAATTATATATGGCGCGTGCACGATAATACAGGTTGCTAAGAACAAGAAAACGGCCGACCGTTACTACTTTAAGGTACAGTTCGGGACGTAATTCTGTTAAAGAAGTACATTGGACGAAGAGCACACGATCAGGATTGATGTATCGTCCCGTCTTCATCTTGATAATTTACACGCATTTCCGGACGTATATTTCTAGAAACACCGCGTGTAAAAATACGAGTTAGTTCGTAACACAGTATCACGTTAGGTAACATGTAAAGGAATCCTCCATTAATTAAAAAAAAAAAAAAAAAAAGTAGAAAAAGAGAGATGGCCATTTCGGTTGTTTTTAGAAGACGAAGAAAGATTCTCTTAAAAATTATACATTTTTCGGTTGAGGAAATAATTAAAGGAAAAATTACTGGCGAATGGCAAAAAATATTTCGTTTATATTACAGTTTTGTTTTTTTTTTAACAAAAAATTATAGTGATTAAATTTACGAAGAATTCAGGACAAAGGAGAAGCTACAATCGAGGTTAGACACGAAAAATAGAAAACTTAAATAAATTCTGGTATCCTGGGGGGCGGTTGTAAACAAAATGAGGACGCAACAATTTATACAGCAAAAAAAAAAAAAACTCTTTCAATAACGTAAAGTACTTGAAAATCAAAAACACAAAAGAATAACGAGATGATGGTACGATCTGTATTGAAATATGCCCGCGATACCTATAAGCGCGGAATGTGAAAAAAATTATCCGCCTTCGAGATATCGAGGATCGTTACGAATATCGTGGAAAGGTTACATAACCAATGAGATCTTCAGGAAAACTAGGAGAAACTCAGAAAAACGTAGTAGATGATATTAAAAATTTATATGGTCACTCGAAATCCCCGAGAAGGCGACATTTTTGCGCTCGCCATACGAGGAAGAACACAAGAAAAACGGACAAGACGAATAAGGCGACTGAAATCAAATGAACCGGACAACTTACTTTATCAGGACGTCAAAGAACTCATTACGGGTTCTATAAACCGACAGATATGAATAATATATATAATCTCCTATAAGAGGAAATGATGATGAATACCGCTTTTTAGATAACTATAAGGATAATTTTTAACGTGTTATATAAATAAATATTTAATTAAAAGACGAACACATCTCTCGCGAATATCTTTTGGAAAGTTGAGTATTGTCCTCAAAACGGAAGATATACCTAACAGCTTAAGAAAGAAAGTATACGAACAATGCATTCTTCCGGTGCATAATATGGAGCCGAAACATGGAACCTAACGAAGTATGTCGTTAAGAAAATTGCAGTAGAGAGCGCACGAAATAGTAATATTGGACATCGAGATATTACATCAGAAAGTCAATACGATCAGACTAAATTATCGGATGTCTGTAACGCAGTTTAAATGGAATTGGACAGGCCATGTAGCAAGAAGAAACGATGGCAGGTGAACGAAACGAATAACAGAATGGCTTCCAAGCGAAGGATACTGAAGTCGCGGTCGTCCAAATACAATGCGGCACGACGATATACAAAGATCAGCCGGTACGAAATGACGCCCGTGATCGCTACAAATGGAAAGCGGAACGCTTACATACAGCGGTGGATTGATATAAGCGCATAGTGATTATTATATGATAAAAGTTTATCTACCGCATACAGACGTGATTCCTTTAACACGCCATGTACTGCTACAGGACCCCGGAGGCACGTTTCGCTAGAGCTGAAAGAATAAGCAGTTTGTCTTCCGTAAGATAAATCCGTGAGTTGGGTACGACCAAAAATAGTCTCGGATTAATGAACTCCAGATATATAACATCGGTTTGACCACTGCGTACAGTTTAGCGCCTCGAAAGATTCTGTTTGTCAGCGGTCTGTTACTCTTTTTAGCGCGGATACATTTTAACGACTGCGATGGAAGAAACACTTTTCTTCACATTTTCCGTTAGTCGGATATTTAATTCCGTACGTAAGTTTAGAAAATAAACTGACGCTGATTACAGTGTTGTTGGCTCGAGATTTGATAATTTAGCTTGAATTATTGGAGTTCGTACAAGCCGGTTGTTGCAAGTTGAACGCTAGTTCGAAGAAATATTTCAGCACATTAACAATTACTACTACTCGTAAGGATGAGCTTGTTTAAACAAGATACGTGATTAATTTTTAGGCAGCCTGCGACGGGTCGCGCAGTTATGTTTGAAATTATATCAAATTTTTTGAAAAGCTTGGTTTTGCACTGCTGTAGAAGATAGAACCATAATCTAATTTTGAAAATATTAGCTATTTATACATATACAGTAGTATACATTCTTGTCTACGCCCAAGTTGCGTACGCCAAAATTTCAAAAATGTTTAAAATTTTTCGGATACTTGACGTGCAATAATTGGATGTTGTACAGAAGATAACTTTCCAAAGTTATTCTCAAAATTTTTATTATATAAGTAATTTTAATAATATGTTTATTGTGTATTGAAATGTTACGCGCAGAAGGTGTAGGCTATGTTGAAAGTTATCCACTCTGTTTTAGTCGCAAATCCTTGTGAATCTACCCGTCGCAAAAGGTTATTTTTTTCGTTTCATAATGGTATATTTATTAAATAACTACACATTTACGTTATGAAAATTCAAAAGTTGCAATCCAAATAAATATATTGCAACTAATTAAATATATTGAAACTATAAACTCCATTTACAATCTTTTACTTACATTCTATAATATTTATAATTTTAAACTTAATGATAAAATTTCATTAGTAATATCGAATACCGAATTTGTTTTATGTCGTTATATATATATATATATATATATATATATATACACATATATATCTTCTTCAGTGCACTTTACTCTATCAAAGGTTAGACAGGAAGTTCTGCTTGGCTTCGCAGGATATGTTTCTAAATTCACTTATTTCGTTTTGTAACTTTTTAAACACATCGATGTCCACCTCCTGTTTTAGTATTTACTAGCCGAACGATTCCTCTGTTCCCGGTCTTGTTTTACCTTCATTTTTATCTCGGAACATTAAGCGCTGGCGATAGTACTTCCCACGACACATTGTGTCTCCTGAATATATTATTTTTTCTCGGTTTTGTTACCCAGATTAATTCTGCTTCATCTGTGTTCTTCGTAGCATCAGTTACACGGTCAACAAGTTCCATCATCCGCAACGTTAATAGCAACATTTCAAAGGCCTACAATATATCGAATGTTTATCTAACGTCCAGATGTCGGATATTTATGTATACTGAGTTGCCCCGGAATACGTAGTCATTTATCGTGCTTCGAATTGACCAATATCGCTTAGGCGACTTCAAAACTTTCTATAGTAGTGATTTGCCGTTTTTAAGCCGTAATCAACCGCTGTGTATTCGCGACTCCTATTTTGATGCGCGTCTCATTACGTTCTTTGGGTTTTCAACACGGCTATTCAGACATTACAAAACGTGTACACCCATATTTATAAACGTATTAAAAACAAAACACTTTGTACACGAAGAAGAGATATATATTCAATATTTACTCGCGGGTTCCTTACGTTTTCACAAAAAAAATTGTTCAAAAAGGGAAATTGAGAAAATCAATATAAATTCCGTTTAAACAAAAAAAAAAACAATTAAAAACAAAGTTTGGTTAAGCTAAAAATTAAAACCAAGGCCAACATCAGTAACTTTAACGTATAAAGTTCGGAGTATGTATTATATACAACGTGCTGAAACCGTTGAAGAGAACTAGTTCATGTGTGCCACCCAATCTGTACTGATATATCTAAAATAAACGAGAATTCAACTTTCTGCATTGTAATTAAACTGGAATGTTTTCTTAAACTGTCTGCATATATCGATTTTATTTATATACGATTTTTCCTTATTTTTTATTCGAGATAACGGTGAAATGTCGATGTTAATTTACGATAAGCTCTAGATAACCGAATTAATTTATTTGAATCGTCGACATTTCTCATCTGCTATACTCGTTCAATTTGGTTGATCGAACCGACAACTGAAAACAAATTTTTAGGCGATCGCTTAATAGTCCGATTAATCAGGCGCATCTTTCAAAGTCACCTCTATACGATGGATGTTTCACGAATTTACGTGAAACTCGAAAATTTATTTTACATCCATACGAATACTGGAAAAAAACAAAAAAAAACCTTTTTGTATTTACGTTAAGTAATTGCCTATCTGCTTACCCATACAAACACACCTTATATATATATATACATATATACATATATATATATATATATATATATATATATATATACATATATACATATATATATATATATATATATATATATATACCTATATACCTAAAGTTATTTCTCTGAACTAGATTAGTACATATGGTGGCCCTCGCATGGTAATTTATTGGTCTCAGTTTATTGTGTGCGATTTTCTGTGTAAGAACCATCTTTTTTATCTCATTAAGAGCAACTGTTCGTTCTTGCACAGATGTTGAAAAAGCTGTACGTATTGTCCGCACGTTTACAAACAATTTTTCCGTCCACCGTTATAGATAGAAGGAAAACATGGGATATACAACATCTATCTAGCGGATTTTCTTTTGGAAAATGTTAAATTCATAAAATAAGCCATAACGGTACTTCAGAAGTTTAGTTTCGTTTTGGATTTTATATATATATATATATATACTCTCGGATTTACGCTTAACATCCAACCGGATGATGGGAACGTGTTTTACATATTTTATTATCGCAGTCATTATTACGCATTTATAAGAAAATATATTGCACCGAAATATTAACGAAGAAAAAATTGCATTTAAATTGTGTAACACGCTTTTAAAACCTTTCATCTCATATAAAATATCTCCGCTTTGTTCGGGTACAAGTGTGATAATAAATTTCTATACAGGATTAATTAAATATTTCGGACACGTTATACTAGATCATGAGGTAAAAGAGCCGACTCAATATAAGAACAAGATGGTCCGAATATGTATACAATACACGCTAATAGGCAATAGTGCTGATGAAATACAATTAACGATAAACGATCTTGACGCGCATCCTGTGAAGATAATGCTTCAAATAAATATATAAAAAACCGAAATAATGATGAATACGGCGGAAGATACTGTAAACGGCTAAAAAATCGAACGCGTAAGTCGATACGCGTACCAGAGAGAGGAAATTACTACGCCTAAGAATTATAATCCAATGGAAAATTAAAAGAAGATATCGCTCGCCTAAGTGGCATTTGGGAAATTCGGAAACATTTTTAAAAATATAAAAATATCGAATAGCCTTAAAAGTAAGCTGTATAATCAGTGTGTGATGCCAGTCTTCATATACGGAGCTGAATCACGGATCCTTACTAAAGGGACAGCTAGAAGAATTAGAAAAACCCTACAGAATTATCCTTAGAATCAGACTCAAACACCGCAAGACGGTTAATTGGTAGACCAGTGGAGCAGATTGCCAAAATGGAAATAGGCCGGACATTTGACAAGACAAGAGAATGAAAGAGGGACTAAGCGGATATTACAAACTGAATGTCAACTGGAACGGATGCAAGATACGGCATAATCAAACTCCAAAATATCTAGGTATTACCTTAGACCGAACACTTACATTTAGAACGCATTGCGAAACACTCGAGAAAAAAATTGAAAAAAGAAATAATCTATTGCAAAAACTCGTTCCTACGAAATGGGGCGCTACGCCAGAAGTGTTTCGAACATCGGCGCTGGCTTTATCATTTGCAGCAGGAGAGTATGCTAGCACAGTCTGGAGCAGATCAGCCCACACAAGTAAAGTGGACACGGCATTAAACAGCGCTTACAGAATCATTACCTACCGGCTGCTTAAAAACAACAGCGATTGGAGATCTGTATAGAGCCAGTGTTATCGCTCCACCATCAATACGTAGGAAAGTATCAGAAATGAGAACGAAAACACTAGCGCTTACACACCAGCGCCACATGATCTATAGACAATCACCACTCAAAGAAAGACTTAAATCTAGAAAAGACTTTTGAAACTTCACCACACTATTTTTACACGAGCCAGCAAAACACCGTAAGGAACTATCGCAACAACTGGACGCGGTTGGTGACGAGGGCATATTGCCACACAACACGATTAGCTGGAAAAAATGGAAAACCGCGGCCGTACGAAGGAAAATTTAAAAAAATTGTGGACTAGATACTGATTCAAGATGCGAATGCGGGGAGGAACAAGACCATAAACACTTGTTCAGATGTCCACTACTAGGAGGTGAAATAACAATTAACAGCTTGTGGGCTCCACAGCTCCATGACGAAGCGATGAAACTAATTGATTTCTGGGGGGGGGAATATAAAGCGTTATGGAAACGATACGACGACGACGACTCGTTCGACGAAAATAAGGCTTGTCAACACTTTAGTCTTTGTCATATTTGCATATGGAGCCGAAACCTGGACATTATAAAAGCAAGACAAACAAAGAATTTATGCCTTCGAGATGTGGATATGGCGCAGAATGCTGAAAATACCATGAATGGCAAAGAAGACAAATGCTTCAATTCTGGAAAAGCTAAAGGTGGAACAGCGCCTTCACACTTTACGCTAACAGAAAATCATAAAATATTATGGACATATCATGCGAAGAAATGAGAACAGCTTAGTAAAAGCCGTAGTAATTGGGCAGATAGAAAAGAAAAAGAGGAAAGGAAGACCTCCGACTCGGTGGATAGATACTGTCACGAATCGTACTTGATTAACAAGAATTCAAGCTATAATGGAAAGCCGAAATAGAGTCAGATGAAAAAAAATTATATCAAATGCGTTAAAATAGAGCTCACGATACTCAATCATTTAGTTACCGATTATAATGATGATATAAACATATATATATATATATATATATATATATATATATATATATATATATATATATGTATGTATATAAGATTCGGATCATTAGCGATAGTTCTGTTTTTTACGAAATCGCATGGTTGAAAATAAACTTCGTCGCTTATCAAAATATTATTTAAATCGATCTTTTCGTCTTCGATTTTTTCAGCATCATTTCAGCAAAATGTTTTCGTTGTGCATGGTCGATGGTTTATAATTCCTGAGATATTACCAGCTTATAAGGATAAAATTCCAAATCTTCCAGCAATATACGACGAACAGGTTTTAGCGTCGCGTTTAAAGAAACAGCATGACGACGATTAAAGCGTCCGGGACTCTCCCAATGATCGCTGACCGAACTCGATCGATGTTTGTGGGGTTACGAAAGGTTTTTTTTTGTCCAGGACGTTTTTTTTATCCGTTGCATAAGCTGTTTCTAGAAAGTTTACAACCCACCTGATGGTATAGGTTTACACCTCGTAACTTTGAATTCTAAACTCACTTTTTACTGTCGTGATCGATTCACGCCGTAAATAACGTTCAACGCAAAACGTGCGCTCCTTCTCGTTATAGGATGCCATGATAACTAAAACTAGATGAATCTATCCTGTGTACACGTAACGTGTAGCACGCGGTTTGCTTTGCAGTAGTCTTACCAACTGCGCTATTCAAAAAGCAAAACCGTCCGTCTTCTCTGGGTCATCCTAAGTACGTGGGTGACCAAACTTTACTCGGCAATTTTTTTTTTTTTTTATGTTATAAAATCTTGTTTTCTTGAAAAATACATATTTATGTACGAACTATACTCTATTTGAAAGCATTACATATATATATAAGTACATCTATTTTAACCGTGGAGAATTTCGTTTCATAAATTTTCAGAGTTATAAACAAAAATATTAGTTTTGACAAATTTGATGTTTAGTTAGAAATGAACTTTGGAATTTTTCGATCGAATTTTTTCTTTAACGTAACGCTTTCATTTCCAAAAATACGTTAAAGGTACCGTACCTTTCTCATTCGTATCTAAGCATATTTTTCGGGGGGGGGGGAAACCATATCGAACAGAGATAATAAGGTTGCGCATAAAACAAAATGTCCTAATTATATAAGCGCGATAGTCACTACGCGTACGACATTTTACATCGCGGATTATTTATAGAACACACAAACGTTTCATCGCGTATTTTCAAACTGCGTAATAGAATTTATAAGAAAAAATTTCCAGTTCGATATAAATATCGGAAGGAGTTACCTTTAATTGGTTTTCGTGTTTTTGAACGAATTTTAGGATTTTTTCAAATGGATTTTCTTTCGCTTATAAAAAATTTTAGATTAAAAAAAAAATTCCGAATTATTATTTGAATATGAATTTTTCATTTTATTTACTAATAATACGTATACGATAAAAGGTAAATTTCCAAAGTTTGTTGCTTTCGTTTAAATTAGATATTCCTGTACTTATAAATAAATACATTTTCCCCTTTAAATCTAATTATACTACGTAGTACATTAATTAGAAATAACTTATTTCTAACCCCTGTTATGCTTTAAATTAATGAAGAGTACATTGGTGAACGAAGATTCGCACGAATGGTATTTATACCGGTGGTATTCTAATTTGAGATACGCAGATGATAGTATAATTATCGGAGAAAGAAAATGATGGAGTTAATTACAAGCGGCAAAAAAAACTGGCGAGAGCTATAATTAATACATCTGAAACCAAGATTATGGTAATAGACCGTAAGATCGTCTTTAATGACATCAATTTCCTGCTAGAGTATGAAAAAGTAGATTCTTTAGTTTATTTAGAACCCTTGACTATCGCCAATGAAGATTGCTGCGATGAAGTAAAAGGTCGAATTGCTTTAGACGTACGATTGAAACATATAATTATATATATATATATATATGTATTTGAAGTATAATACAAAAGTGTACAAAATAACAGTTTGTTCAGAACCCATCCATTTAAGTTTATGGAATCCTGAACAAACTTACAGTATAATAATATTAATTTGTGTATATAATTTAAGCTAGTTGAGGTTACATTAATTAGTTTATAAGTTACAGAGCTATCTGCAATTATATTAAGATATGTTTAAGTGCAATTATATTTTATTGTATAAATAAGTTTAAGCTAAATGTACACGTTTATTACGGTGATTTATTTCAGTAATCGTGAAAGTCTTAAAAATGTTAAATAAACCAATTGATCAGTACTAGTATTACTGAAGTCAGTGTTACTATGATTACAGCCGCCAAGTGTATGCTTAACAGTATCAGTACTGTTATACAGATCACAAAATTTTTCGAGTGTGCAATTTTATATTTATGTAAATAATCATTAAATAGGCCATGTCCAGTAATGAATTGTACATTAAAGAAATTTGGTGCGAAAGATGTGTTAGTCTGTTTTCTATATTTGGGAAATAATTTTTCATTCCACCGTGATTGAAACATAATTTCTAACAAAAAATGACCCCACCCAATGGTCCAGATGTAAATGACTGAACGCATTTTTTTTTTAAAGTGGATACGTTAACGAATGTTACGTGTGTGTATTGTAGACTGAAAAAAGAACAAATCTCTCGCTACGGACAGAAGTAGACGAATCGAAAGAATTTCTTTGGACATATCGTCAAGAAAAAAAATTTGCCGCTTGGTAAAACACCGAGTTCAAGAGGAAGAGGTCTGATGGCTTACGGAATCAATTTGATACGATAGCAAGAACAGTCATTACAGCCTTGAACCGGAATCTATGGAGAGCACTTACAGGCCATAACGGTCAGAATTGACTGAATAGAAAACGGATGGATATACATACATATATATATGTATTATATTCTACCGATAATGTGTACGTCTGTTACGAGCTCGTAAATGCTAAATATTGAGGGATACATCAGTTATCGTCAACCCAGATAACGAAACCATTTACCTCGTACTATTTATTAATCATCGATTAAGGTATAGCCGTATAGACCGAAGAATGGTCGCGAAATAGCTTACGAATATTTTGGTCGTGTTCCAAATCGACCGAAGGTCCGATATTTGTACATCGTTGTCCACATGCCCAGGATACCGTTCTATATAGTATATATACAACTGGCGGCGGGTAAAATATACATGGAGAATTGAACGCAATAACTAACGGACGAATAAAGGAGTCTATATATATATATATATATATTACGAACGAGGTTTATATCCGAGAATAATGGCACAGCCAAAAATTAGATTCCGAAAATTGGAAATTGTCCGCCTCCCGACCCCCGCAGTATTTTGGACTTGGAAAAATTCTAAAAATAAACCGAAAGAGAAAATACAGCCAGATCGGAATACGGTCTCGATTATATGCGATCGGAAAAAGTCGATCGTAATAAGAAACGCGACTAGTAATCGAATTAATTCGGATAATACAATAAAATTTTGTTCTAACCTAATGTATGTGTGTGTGTGTGTGCTGTCAGTGCAGTTGTGCGTTAGAAATGTTGTCGTACGAACAGCCGTTAAACAAAAGCTACCTGAAAAATTAATGTCCTCGATTTATGCCCGTCTTTTGTACTTTTCATTCGACCGTTTTTCGTTTTTCAAATAATAATAATAGTAAGAATAGCCGTAATAATAGTGATGACGATAATTATGATAATAATAATAATAATCGTAATAATGAAAATAATGTGCCGAAAATAAATTATCTCGCTTTTTGAAAACTTTCTCATTATTTTCCGCGCAATAAAATCGCTTTATTCTTACTTCCCGGGTAATTTATTTATTAACCGATGATCCGAATTTTATTTCAACGTCTGATATCTAGTAATATAATTTAATTATTTTACCGCAAAATTTCGGTATTTATTTTCATATAATGTGTATCGTGAATAATATCGTATCGTATGATGTTGATTTATAGATCGAGCTCTAAACGAGAAAGCCAGTCTAAACGCTCGCCGCGCAGATGATGTAAATCTTCAATCGTAATCCCAATTTCCGAGTATACTTTGCATTCTTCGACGATATGTTTTATTGTTTTCGCCTGGGATGTCTGCAACAGCAAGAATGCTTTGTAATCGAATTACAATTCTCATACATCTGTACTGCTAAGGAGAACTGTTTGTAATCGCTTTGTTGTCACGACAGCAGCCGCTCGTGTTTTGTAGTGTATACTATATTATTGTTAGCGCACGTATGGTGTTGCGGTTTTCCATTGCCTTCCACGCGATAATAATATAAAATTAAGTTAAATGAAAAAAAATCTATCCATGTTACATTCACACTTCGATCTACCTATGTGAATCACAATATACACATAAATAATGTTCAAGTACCTCATGCTAAGACGTCGCTTCTAAACTTGTTCAGCAAGAGGTTACTATATCAAACAATCCTACATCCTATCTGGATATATGGAGTTCATGTGTAGGGTGTTCTTCTACTTACATTATGATCTGAACATTCAACAAGTTAACGACATCATTCACAACTTTTCAATCAAACACGAACAGAGACTGCATGGCCACACTAATAAAAAAATTACCTAGTTACTGAACACTGTGCAAATGATGACATCCATTGAACCTAATTTATAAGTTAAATAATAATTATAGTTCTATTGAACCCCATATTCATAATTAATATTTAGTTAATATTAGTGGAAATTGATCACTCGTACACAACACGTTAAATTATCAAAGTTACGAATTATTTAACCTATAGGTTAAAATCGTAGTAGTGGAACTGCCTTCCTAAAGTTATCTCCCATGACTCTGGCCTTAGCAGCAGTATAACGTAAAGAAAAACGAATTCGTATATATTTATTTATTTACAAACATTACGGCTTACATAACAGCAAAACGCCAATTACAGTGTGTGCACTTACAGAATAATTATAAAACTATGAATAAAAATAAAACTAGACCACTCTCACATAACACGATAGTTAATATAAATAATACTAAAAATGGAAAAATAAATTACTAATACCAACAAAAATAATAACTATATACAAACACACATCCGAGCAGAATTAAAAACAGAAATACCAATTATGCACCAGTATTTCCATGTAAACAAACTCTCCATCGAGACACATAAACACATACTGATTAAAAAAAAAATAGAACTGAATACAAATCACATTCACATATTCCTGTGCAAGAAAAGTGTTAATTGATAATGACAATAAACAGGACTTTTTGTAATCAAAATAAAACAAACCTACCGAAAAGTAAGGACAGAAATATGGAGTTTAAACAAATTTATTATACAAAAATGTACTATGAAAATGAATCGGATATTCATGTTCAGTATGTTATTATATAGACGCACGGTGAATTGTAACCTAGATTTAAATTGTATGCCCAAATAAATATATATATATATATATGTTTTTCTAACATATACATTTATATTTTTCGCTCATATTATATGTGTATATATATATATATATATATATATATATATATATATATATATACTTATGTATGTATTTATATGGTTTTCAAGTTTAAAAAATGGATTTCCAAATTTCACGGGAAAATATAAAAAGTTAAATATCGGAGACTAGAGAGAATTACGCGAAACGTTGTAAAAACTGCTAAAACGTAAAACCGGACAAATGGAAGTTTATAAATTCCAACTGACGCATTTTAGATATTTGCGAATGATTCGGGACAGATTTATGATTTGTATCAGAGAGATTAATGGAGGCAAACAGAGTTTTTTTCGTTTGTTTATTTTCGTATAATTTGGCACATGCGCGCTTATACACACACACATACATATATACATATATATATATATGTACTTATATATTCTTGTATGGTACAAGGTCGTAAAAAATATACCGATCAATATATATATGTATATATGTGTGCGTGCATTATTATAGAACACACGTATATTGCGCTTTAGGTATGTAATCTCGCTTCGAATGGAAATGTAACGTTGAAAAATGGTTACATGGAGAAGGATTGGTAGAGAATAAAAAATTAAGAAGGAATGCTGGTCCGAATGCAGAAGTAAAATTTCGATGTAATGCATATTAAATTCGTTGCTTACCTTCGGGAATGCAAAGCCGATACCATTTTCCTATTTTCAGCTCTGGTACTTCACCGCAATTTTACGATTTAAAGTGGATACTACTGGCAAATAAGATTTTTTTACATTCTAACCACTTTTCGAATACGTTATACACATCCAATTACGATTCTTAAATATATATATGCATCATCATACATATACAAACACATGCACACACATAAACATATATATATATATATATATATATATATATATATATATATATATATATATATTTGTTGGTACCCATATACTGATTACGATTAGCCTATATCAGTCCACTGCTGAACGTGTGTGCTTTCGCTCTGTTCCTTATAAATGTCTCTATTACGCACTCCCTATTCCAATTTTCTCCGCTACTTCGACTATATCATCTTTTCAAAGGTTTAACTACATGCCTTTTTTTTGCGGCTTCTTAATTTCTACATACGCTTCTTCCGCCTATTTTCGGTCCTGAATTCCGCGGAGACAGCCAAATTCCGTTTTAACGATAATTTCTTCCGCCGCATCGTTTGACGCCTTTTTTTTCTTTTTTTTTTGCGTACGTATCGGCGAAATTCTTTTTCGGACTAACCGCCCTTCCGATGCTAACCACCTACACGCTGTTTAGCAATATCGTCTTTATCGTCCTCGAAAGTTGTTTCAGTAAATACTCGTGATTTCTTGTCGTATGTTACAATACACACACATACAGTGACCGTCGTCATCCATATTACCAATTTCGCGATACGTTACTCAAAGTTTCTGGCGAATTATTTCCGCTTCCGTGTTATCGTCGGCTTATAATTTTCTGTCCAACTAAATGTCACTCTCGTCTACCGCTTTAACAACTTTTACACCTTCGATCGTAATTTATTCATTTTAATCGTTTTACGTTTTGTTGTAGGCAAGTTATATTTTAACTAGCGTATCTCATAGCAGTTTATCGGTGTTTGACAGTTCAAGAAATTGATAAATTGAATTCAACCGAAAATTTACATCAGACAATGAAATAACGTCGATAAAAATGAAAGTTAACAACGAATTTATTAAATGGATTAGACGAATTGAAAAAATTTAACGCCCGTACCTCTATCGATTCAAACGTCTTTTTCTAATACACGTACACATATAGAACTACATATATATATATATATATATATATGTGATGAGAAAATCATTTTCTCATCACATATATATATATATATATATATGTGATGAGAAAATCATTTTCTCATCATAAATATATAACGTTTAACTACAGATGAACATTATCAACGTTAAAAATAATCAAAAATAAATTACAACATTCTTATGCAATTGACAAAGAATGCAGATAAAATAATCAACGACTGTACACTTTAGTGATCATGAATCCTGTGATCAGTGGATAGAAACGTTGACTCATTAATTATAATTTGTAGAAAGGAACTGCTCTCTTAGAAAAATCAACGAGGTTAATCAATGGTGGAATGATAAAATAAAATATTATAATATTCTAACTGAAAAGCATCGTTGTCTCTATCAGCGAACAAAAAACTCCATCCTAAGACAAGAACGTAAGTACGTTTATAATAAATATAAAAATATTTTAAAGTATAAAAATAAAACAATCCAAATTAAACTCTTGGAAACATTTCTGCTCAGAGAATAAGTTAAACTTTGGGGTTTAAATTACAAAATCTCCTTTGATAAACTTAAACCTACAAATAACATCCAATTATTTCGAAAAGAAGATGCGCACCTATAAATAACATCACCGGTAGCCTTAACTGATAATGCGATCATGCACATCTCAGAACAAAGAGTACTGCGTTCGAATTTTAAAATTGAACCACAAAATTCGATATTAAACAAAAAATACACAGCTCCTGTTAGACTTAAGAAAATTAAATATTATTATAAAAACATTAAAAAACAGCAAAGTACAGGCCCCGATAAAATTACAACTACTGATAGCCTAGACAGGCTAGGCGTAGATTATAGCAGGGATATATAAAAAAAAAAAAATATATTTGTTTCGTGATTGCCAGGACACTGATGTCAAGTCGCTGCAAGCGTATTTTATGTTTACAGTACCAGTCTACCGAATGTAGCCGAGTTCAATTTTATATACACCGGCAACATACCCTCTTCCGGATTTTATGCTTGACGTTTTGTAAATGTTATTTTTTATACGTGTTAAACACTGGTCTAACATTGTTTTAAAATTCTGCCTTTTATATAAGTTAACGCTGCTACATTGGTAAAGAATTTTCTTTTATTTAAAAAAAAGAAATATGTACCAAATCTGCTTAACATTATGTAGGAAAAAATTTACACGATGGCATACTTCCCAGAAATATGGAAAGAGGCGAAGGTGATCTTATAAAAAATCCTGATAAAGACCCAAATCTACTAGTTTGTCTTCTAAATGCTTTTGGCAAAATTTACGAAAAGTTACTAAAAATACAGATAGCAAGAAAAACTTTCTTGATGACAGACAATTTGGTTTCTGGAACGGTCTATCAACAGAGCATGCAAGTAAACTATGTAAAATGTGGGATGTAGTGATTTTTTAAAAAATAAATAACAGAAATGAGTTAAAATTATTAAATATTTATATTAAAATTTTGAATTTCTGATTGTAGATTGCGTTGTTTAATAGCCTTATTATCAGATTATTTTTTAAAATACTATTTTTCATTTTGTTAATTTTTATAAATTGCAAATCTAAATTTGTATTTTTACATTTGATATTTCTGAAAGGTAGATTGTTTGTTTATCACATTAACTATCAGAATATTTTTTCATTTCGTTAATTTTTATAAATTATATATTCTAAATTAGTACTTTTAGAGTTTATATCTTTTTAAAATATCGTATATATTTATATGTTTTTACATGTATTTTATGTTCACTTGATAATGGCTTAATAGCTTTGTAATTTTTATAAAAATTTATTGATTTTAACTCATTTTTGTTGTTTTAAAAATACGCAGTAATGGTCTCATTAATAATCAATTTGATATTACTGTTATTATGGATATTATAGAGGCTTATAATAATGTATTTTTATCCACATTACAACATAAATTATTGCTCCTAAGTATTCAAAAGCATTGTTGCCACATTACCGGTAGACTAGTTTTGCAACGTTATATTTTTCAGCCATATAATTCATCCATCACCTGGCCGTTTTAAAATAACAAGATACCCCTGCTGGCTTCGGTTATACTAAGATTGTAAGAATTTCAGGCACACACTATGCGAATTTATAGCCTCTCCAATTTTTATTACCGTATTCATAGAAATTTCACAATTAAAGAGCATCCTTCTTGCCTGAGAACTACGTCCTTTATGATATTTGAGAATTTCATACGAACACCCCTATTTACACAGATGGATCTAAGTCAATTCAGAAATCGGTATCATCAACGTTCATCCCATCTTTTAAGATTAGTAATGACTACAAATTAACTAATCTTTGTTCCGTCTTTACCGCTAAGTGTGGGAACAGTATTAGATAACTTGCCATTCTTAATTGATATGAAATCTCACTATCATCGGCTCAGGAAGCATTTTTGAGGCTATGTAAAACAAATAGAAGGTGTCAGATACATTAACATCATTTATCATGCTAAAACTTAATCATCTGGAAAGCTTGAGTATATTATGGGTAGCGGGATATCGGGGAATTCCCGACAATGAAATTATAGATTCATTAGCTAAGGCGGGGTCTTTTAACGGTGTGGTATTCTCTTTAATATCTGAAGACGATATCGTAAATTTTACGTAGTCGGAACATAGGGTAACTTATGTGGACAGTATGAAACAGTCGCCACTCATTCGGTACTATCATTTACAACCCTCCCTTCCTAAATTTCCACGTGTCTACTTTTTTTTAAATATTAAACGTAAAGGAATTGTGATTACCAGCAGATTCCGATTCGGACATTACTTGTTACCGGCGGACCACCTATTACATATGCAACTTAGAGAAACTCCTTACTGCTGTCTTGATAGTGGGTGTGTAATTTTCAATCCTAATCATGTGTTCTTCGAATGACCTTCTTTGATAACATTACATTCCGAACTATACCTTAAATTACACTGCGCTCATCGTATAACGGTCCTCTATACTATACAATGTATAGCACCTTCTTCATCTTGAAAATTTACATCTGTTTCCAGACATGAGAAGTTGTTCACGTTTTTAGAAATAGGAGTTATTTCGTACGTACAGTGTCACGTTGTGTAAGCTGTAATGGCATCCCACGTTATATATATATATATATATATATATATATATATATATATATATATATATATATGTGTATATATATTTCTGCTGGAAAACTGATAACCTAAGTATGTACATTAATTTTTAATTACGTTACCGTTTTAAATTAACAATTGATCCGAGAATTCGCATCGTAATATAAATAGAGCATACATATATACACGTATATATATGTATGTGTTAATGTTAACATTTATTTAACTAGTTACGTTACATATTCTAAAACACGTAACACGTTCTTTACGTTAAGCCAAAAAAAAAAAACCGTTATAACCGAATAACTACATACGTACGTACAAGGTTATTCTAGGGTATTAGTGGCGTTCTAGATAACAATTCACGAACCTGCAACTACTTAACTGGCAAAAAAGGTATATGTCCAATTGACCAATTTAGTACTAGTAGAAGGACCCCTTTAGAAAATTTTACAAATTCACCCGGCGTATAAATGAAAATTTATTCCACTCCATCCCTTCCGGGTTCGATGTAACTAAAATCGTTCTAACTGCACTCTAGGTAATATAACGTCGTTACATGAGCAATTTACACATTTCGCCTAAGAATACACGGTTATTAGTATTTTACCTCTTTCTTTCGCTGATTTTCGGTTTTTCGCACGTATACACAACATCTGCATTACGCCTTCGGTCGAATTAGCCGGAGGTGCTATTTTAATTATATCCTCGTTAGAAGGGGACGAGACTTTCTATCGTCAACCGTTCCTAAATACCTAAGTGGTGTCCTTAATTATTAGCGGAATACCCTATGCGCGACGGTATAATTTTCGTTATATATTTCTTAATTTTGGAATTCGAATCCACACGCGATATTTAGCTCTTTTAAACGATTCGAACCTGAGTTAGTTATTCATTACACTAGACACCGCGGCTATCTAAAAAACTTTTCTCGCGTATCTTGTAATTATATGGAGAATCCTAAAATCGTTTCGAAATATCTATCGTTGTTAGGGTAATTTAAAAACGAAAATGGTCGACGCCGATATCTATATTTATTTATACTTCTTCATCGCTTCGATCATCAAATTTTGTTTTTCTTTTCCGATTGTAAATTCTAACTTCGTGTCTAGAGAAAATATATTAAGGGGGATAATAGCGTATAATACTAGCGTGTTTTTAAATAACGCGGGCGAATGAAGCGTATCTATTGCAGAAGATATTAAGTAGTCACGTGTGTGTGATTATATTACTTAGATTAATTGGAGTAGCAACCTACGTGTAAAACATAGTCACGTTGTTCAAAAAGTTTTAATCAGTCTGTAGTGAAGTAACAAATAGCGAAATTATGAAACTTGTTTTTCATTTCCGTTATTCTTCGTAAAATACCGTTAAATTAATTATTTACTAAAAAAAAATATATATGTAATAATAAAAACATCTGTTCCTCGGAGCACAGGAAGAAGTGAAACTTAGACATTTTAACTAAATTCGATATAGAATTCTTTTTAATTTTTAAGCGTGCTTATATATATAAACAAATACACACATACACACATATATATATATAAGAATAAGCCTACCTCTGTGTACAAGTCGATACGCATAACGTTACAAAACGTGGTTTGAAGACTGGTGTTGGTAATGCGGTATATGCGAACGGGATATATATATATATATATAACCGTCCGTTACTCGTTGACGTACCTAACGCAATAAAACTTGGTTTAATAGGCAGGTGTTGATATATATGTATGTATCCGTCTGTTATTTCCGCTCGCTCACTGATTTTGCGGGTTAACTCCCCATATATACTGTACCAATAGAAGTTTCACTTCAGAATGTAGTTTAAATCCAATGTTATTATATGGAAGGTTGTCTCAATTGACGGTGTTTGTATGTAGTATGAAATGAGAGTAAAAATCTTTTTTTGTAACGTCACTGTGCAACCCAAACGGATTCGGACATTCATGAGGTCAGTAATCACAGTGTTTCATACAGTTTGTTGTGTCCTTTGAGTTTCTTCCCCTATGTGTTATTATTTTATTTTATTTTTTTTATTTTGATTCTGGTATGTTTAACTTTTATTCTTTATATGTACACAATTATTTATGTAGCTATACGTCAATATGCAGATACTTAGTTATTAACTTTCCGTTTTTTATGAATTATATAAATTGAGCATTTTTTTTATCGATTGTTTCTCATTATTTTCTGACTTTAAAAAGTATAGCACCATTCCTTAGCTAGGATTAACTCGCAACAATTATCATGCTAGGGCAACGTTGTACAGTTGCTACTTGTAATAATAGCACGGTAAAAACTAACGGAATAATAAATCACTCGTTTCCCAAAAATCCTGAAATTAAAAAGTGGTGGGTTAATTTTTTAACAAACGAAGTGGCAATTGGAATCCGAATTCATGCCGTATTTGTTCAGTTCATTTTTCAGAAACCGACTACGAACGCGATTTAAAATCCGAAATTTTAAATCTACCACCCAAAAAAATATTAAAGAAAGATTCAGTTCCGTCATTAAAATTACCGAATAATATATCAAAATCAGCACTACCGAAATTAGTAATAGAAAGCAGCGATTGGAAAAAAGGAAACAGTACTTTATAATTAACGACATTTTAATTGAAAATGGTGGCAAAATATTAATTCCTCGGGAATCTGTAGAAACAGATAATGCACTAGAAGAAACTGCTAGTTTATATAAACAAATTGATGAGCTGAAAAAATGTGCACTTTATATAAGAGAAAATTGTGGCTCAAATAAAAAAAATTAATACGTCTTTTATACATGACACCAACAGGTAAAAACTCTGTAAAAGAAAAATTAACTCAATTGACAAAAACCAAAAATTTCTAAAAAATCAGCTGAATTTATTTTATAAGACAAAGAAGCGGGTAACCTGGAGTACTGAAGAAATTTTTACTGCTTTTACGATTTTATACCTTAGCAGAAAAGGTATCTAGAGTAAATATCAGATCTGGCATCATCAACATGATGAAAATTGGAGGTCACAAAATCGAGGAAAGAGAATTGTGCAAAGGAACACTAATACAACCAGTGACATTGATGAACCGTTTTTAGTACAACAGGTCTTTAAAAAAAATTAGTATTGTTAATGATGCAAGAAATAGAGAACACGATAATGAAATCTTCATAGACTTTCCGCCAACTGATAAAACCAATGAAAATATTAAGACTGGTCTTCATGAAGAAGGATTAAATTACCTCTTTGGATGGGTGGTTAAGAAATTACGAAAAGATTTTCCTGAATTTGGAATGATTACGTCAACGAAATCACCTTTTACTTCACCCTGTGGGATTCAAAATTTATCATGTGAAGGTTTATATGAACCATCTAAAAATCAGATAAAATGGGAAAATTATTGGAAGATAATTTTTTAAATTACCATGGCATTGATAGTACACAAAAGGAACAGGGTGCAATAAATAGCCTTACTAAGAAACCTGTCCAATGAAATTCTTATCATTCCAGAAAAAATTATACACGCCTATATAAAGCAGAAAACGTTTATTAGAATACGATATTTAAATCAAACGCGGCAGATACATTTGAACAAAAAACTGAAGAAAAGCAGGAAAAAACTTCATTAAGACAAGTGGAAATTACATCGATATTTTTTACGTATATTTTATTTAATGCAATTAAAATCACAATAGTATGCCGATAAACTCGATTTATTAAAAAATTAATCAAATTAACGTAAAAAAACACCAACTAGATAAGAAAATGATAATTATTATATTAATGCTCGCGCGCATGAAGTAATACCGTGTTTTTGGTTCTGGTCGCACAGTTACGTCACAAGAGAAACGAGAAACTAGTTTTTGTCCTTCATTGGGACCGACCATCTTTTATATATACACCTTGGTTTAAATCACTAATTTCAGTTATGTCGTTTACTGCAGTCGCCATCAGTGTTAGTTCCTAGTTGAAACTGTTTTATTCACATTACTTTTCTTTGTAATATTGTACATCTAAATTCAATATTTTCTTACATTTTATTTCTATTTTCTCGTTTTTATTTATTTATTAATATTATTATTTTTATTTTTATTTATGTACGCTTAAACATATAGTTTAAAAACTTTGTGTTTTTTAATATATTATTTTTTTTTTTTTAAATCACTACATTCCGCATCAGTTCAAGTTAATTATTTACTAATTTCAGAATGTATTTTTCTTTCTTTTTCTTTTTTCATTTTATTTTTTTTGTAATTTTCTCCCTTTTCTGCTTCTTCCTTCTTCTTTCCTTTTAACTACTTCAGTCGCAGTGTCCTTTATACGGTACGTAGACTTTAATTTTAATGGTAAAAGGTTATCTAGTGACATTTTTATTGACGTAGAATGTCTAATTCTGAAAATATATACACGACGAAGTAATTATCTAAAACTTAGTACTGTATACAAAGTATTACATTATTTTCAATAATTTTTTTCGGTTATTTCATATATTTTTATGTAAAAGCTTGATAACACGTGACTGATAGGGTTAGCATAATTATCTAAGCGTATTTGTATGTTCGAAGAGGTCACGTCACTCTATTTACATCGATATATCGGATTGACGGTTGAATTAGAATAGACAAATTTTACTGGTTTAATAAAATAAATTTGAACACATAAAAAATTAATTCGCATTACTGTAAAATAAATTCAAAACAAATTAATTATTACGTATAGGTGTCAAATTACTAGACGTAGGTTCTCACTAATCTCTTCCATCTAGTTAATTGGTACAAATAAGTGCATATTTAAAATTATAAACAAAAACATTATGAAAATCGCAGTCGAGAGAATTGAAAATTATAGGAAAACTATAAAAATGTTAGACTCCTTTCAGGCTGAGTACCACACATTTCAGATAAAACACGAAAGAGCGTATTAAGTGGTTATAAGAAACTTAAATCAGTCGACAAGGGTGATACTAAACTAGCGTTAGCTAATAGAGGTCACATTGTTAGGGATTTATTTAACATTCAGTATAGGAAAACAAAGGAACCGCTGTCTCTTTTCTTTATAGATGTAGAACTTAAGGAAAATAATATTAATATATTTCAGTTGAAATAATTGTTAAATTTGAAAATAAAGGTGGAAGCACCGCATAAGCGTAGTTTAATACAGTGCATACGTTGTCAACAATATGGCCACTCCCACAACTTCTGTAAAAAGTCGCCAAGGTGCGTAAAATGTGGGCAACAGCCCTTAACAGCTTATTGTAAAAAAAAAACCAAGGAGACTGATTCAATCTGCTCTTTATGCGGTGGCGGTCACCCTGCAAATTATAGTATATTTAGAAATATGCAAAAGAAAGCGTAAGCAACCCAGTAACCCACTGGATACAAATCACAACACGAGAAAAGTGGTGAGTGGTCATACTGAGACACTAGTAGTGCAACAGACTTTAATCCTCCTGGTACATCTTATGCAAAAGCAGCAAGAAGTAAGATAAGAGAAAATTTTAAACAAATTTATAATCGCACTAACGTTATCATAAATAGTTGAATGTAATGCCGAATACAATCCCGAATGTAATTTTTTATCAGCATTACAGCAGTCATTTGTGTGGTTGCAAAACATGTTTCCCACATATTTTAATCGCATGGAGATGATGTTTAGTAGACTGATGAATGTAATCACAGCTATCGTTTCAAAATTATTTAATTCAACATGAGTTCTATACGAATTATTAACGGGTTGATAAAACGTGTCAATACGAGCTTGAGATGTTTGTCCATAGTTAAAAATTAGACATAGTGTTACTCTCAGAGACACACTTCGCCACAAAAAATTATTACACATGAAATGGATATAATTTTTATCGAGCTGATCATCCAAACGCTAAGCTTCATGGGAGAATTGCAATTTTAGTACGTAGTGATTTGAAACATCATGAATTCAAATATTTTCAGTTGCCTCATATTTAGAAAATTTTGTTAATTTAATAGAAAACACTTGAAAAATCCTAACTATCTCATCAATCTATTGTCCGCCCAGACACAAAATTGCACCAGCTTTATTGTAGGCGGTGATTATAATACCAAACATATATTTTTTCGGTCAAGGCTAGTAACTCCTAACGGACGCGAATTATATAAGTGTATTTCACCTTCAAATGTCTCGCCAATCAAACCATTTTCTCCTGCAGAAATTTTGAAAGCGAGAAAGGACCACTTGCCCGTATATAAAGCTCCTGGGTATGATCTAATCACTTGGAAGATGCTCAAATGTTTGCCGCGAAAGACTACAGTATTACTAACCAGCATCTTCAACGCTGTTATTCGACTGGGTTAGTATCCTTCGCAATGGAAAATGGCTCAGATTATAATGATACATGAACCCGGTAAATCCATCGGCGAAACATTCTCATATCGACCGATGAGCATTCTACCCATAGTATCGAACGTATTTGAGAAGTTTCTACTGTTTCGATTAATGGAATCGGTACGATTCCAGACTACCAGTTTGGGTTTTGGTCCAGGGCATTCTACGGTAGAGCAAATTCATAGAGTGCAGAAATACATTAATAATTGTTTCGACAGGAAACAGCATTGTTCTGCAGCATTCCTAGATGTTAGTCAGGCCTTCGATCGTGTATGGCATGAGGGCTTACTTTTAAAAAAAAACGCTGTTTGCCATATTCATATTACATGCTATTGGGTAGATTCTTCCAGATTAAACTCGACACGATATATCTGAATTTTATCCTGCGAGGATGGCGCTCCACAGGGTTCTGTTTTGGGTCCAATTCTATTTCTCTTGTACACATAATTTTATATATATATATATATATATATATATATATAAATTCTTCTCATACCAAGTCAACGGTCACCAATGTTCGCTTATGAATCGGACACTATTTTAACACTCGTTTTACCAATCTTTTATCCTTTCCTTTGGCTACGTGTCCGGCCCAGGTACACTTCAATTTCGCCATCTGCTCTACCACGTTACAAAGTCCGGTTTTCTTCGGTATTCGAGTATTTGTTTCTCGCGCTGTTTGTGCACTATTGTTTGTTATAGCGAAAATGTATGTTTGTGATCTATATGTATAAACCGGCAGAACGCACTGATTATTATGTAGTTTCCGCTTTGAAAATATTGGTATCTCGTCGTTTTGAAATAGGTAACTTAGTTTCTCCTTAAGCCTCACGTACTAATGTGATATGCGATGTACTTCCGTCTGCAACACCTTTTTCTTGTCAGTTCAATTTTTGTCCTAGATACATGTACTCGTTTTGACTAGTTCTACTACTACTGTATTATTTATTTCTATTCGTACGCTTTCTCGAGTATTTGTCATTAGTTTAATGCAAGTTTATTCTTATTGTCATATTTCATTTTTTCAGTTAGCAATAATTTGAAACTTTTCTTTTTTTGTTTATGGGCTATTGATTATTAGCACTGCATCATCTGCAAATATTGGTGGTTTAAATATTCTCCATCAATTCTTATACCTGTAGAGCCCCTTTGTAATTTCCTCAATGTGGTTTCCAAGCGGTAATAAACATTTTCTGTGATAACTTATCGCCCCTGTCTTACACCTCTTTTCACTGGTAATTTTTTTAATAGTATTCCATAAATCTGTCTACATCGTCGCAGACTGCTACATTTTCTTGATCAGTTGCACTTAGTCTTCGCTAATTCCGTAGCTACGTATCAAATCTATTGTAGCCCATATCTCCACTAAGTCGGAAAGCCTGTACGTGCTAGCGCATACACATATATGTATATATTTCCATAGAAAAGAAAACTCATGCTCTGCCTTATTTTAATTAGCACTGTCCATTGTTAATTGCATTCCTCGAATGAAATTTTACAAAGTATCGCGTTTGATATCTTTATATTTCTCTATGATTTTTCTAAATTACCCCGTAATACCGCAATTTCGGCGTTAATAAATTAATCCATAAATTAATAAATAAGTTAATAGACTGAGATTATTGAAATATTTTCTAAAAAAAAAAACCCTTAACGGTGGAGAAATATTCTTCTAGGAACAACAAATTTCCATGTAGTAATTTCTATAACGAACGAATGTAATCAGATTAAAACAAGACATTCAAAAGAATATCACCGCCGTGTTAATAGTATTGTCAACAAGTGAATATAACGTCGTCAGTTGTTGAGTTAGGCCTGTCTAAGGCAAGTTGAATCGGATTAAAGTACGCAGCAGGACGTGTCGCACATTTCTAATTTTCTATTCTTCTTCCGCTAACAGCCCATCATACGGTTAGAACCCCCCTTAATAATAAAACACCGTAAAATAGAGGAAAATGTCACAGGGGTCAAATGACACAATGACCGCCTGGGGATATTTAGTTGTTATTCGCAATAAAGACCCTCTTCCCCTTTTAAAACCCACACAAAAATGGCTGAAATTTGGCGTAAGCTACAGGGTCAACCGTTAAGAGGTAGTAACGTAAAAGTCGAAATAAGAGTGAATTTTGTTCATGTACATATATATATATATATATATATATATATATATATATATATATATGCATTAGAAAGTATAAGGGTGACAAACAGTGCAACTAAATGTCGAGCTTTCTTTATCTCTGGGGTATCCTCGATAATGGACCGCGCGGCTTAAGCTACTAAAGTAAAAGCTA
Organism: Coronaproctus castanopsis; assembly: GCA_032883995.1. Taxonomy (NCBI): domain Eukaryota; kingdom Metazoa; phylum Arthropoda; class Insecta; order Hemiptera; family Monophlebidae; genus Coronaproctus; species Coronaproctus castanopsis. Next base: position 236,781,817 of record CM065052.1, on the reverse strand, counting down.
AAGGGAATATCACATATGCCTTCCAAGGAAGAAACAAAATATTAAGCACGTACCAGGATAATAGCACAGCAGCGAACTTCATGTATATGTATATATATACATTTGTGTGTATTTATATACGTTCGTGTATATTACGTGCCATATACATTATTATGTTACATCAGTCTACACATTTATGTCGATGAAGGCGTTATAAATATCTCATCCTCGCTACGTAAGTAATTTAATTGTATATATGTATATACACATATCCAGATATACACACCCATATATATATATATATATAAGGCTTTTACAATTTGAAGTTAAACATAAAATTTTTAAGCATGAACAAGTCTGGTACATATATATATATATATATATATATATATATATATATATTTAATGGGGATATCTTTACAGCCTACTCAACGTAATACTATAATTACTAAATCATATTTCTATAAACATTAATAACTTCTCTAGAAATATCGCTATGCCTGGAAATAGATGTAAGTTCTCGAAATGAAGAAGCGACAAGACATTATACGGAGGACCGTTACGAGACGCGCACTGTAATTTAAGGTATACTTCAGAGCGTAATGTTATTAAAGAAGGTCATTCGAAGAACACACGTCCAGCATGTAGAGAACAGAAGTAGTTTTCGTAAACTGCATAAGAAACGGGCGGTCCGGCAACAAGCAATGCCCGAACCGCAAGCTGCTGATAAGTACAAGTCCTTTCAGCTTAATGTTTTTAGAAAAAGTAGAACCATGAAAATTTCTCCTATTACAATGTGACCTAGATACGCAAATTTTCTTTTTTATACGATTTTTTTTGCGAACATTCTTTTTACACTAGCGCCTTTCAATACACTATTTAATACGTTCCTGTCCGTGAAATCCTAGTAGCCTTCTTTGGAAGCCCGATTTCTGTAGCCTGTAAACATCTGACATTGGTGACATTTAAGGTCTTCGTTTCCACTCCGTACAGAAGTACTTGAATAATATAGCAGTATATCGAACATAAGGTTTTTTGAAGTGAAACAGCCGTATATATGGGGAGTTAACACGCAAAATGAGCGACCGAGCGAGCGAAAATAACAGTTGGACACTATATATATATATATATATGTATATATATGTCCCGTTCACATGTACTCGGCTAACGATACCCGTCTTCAGATCAAGCTTCGACTTATACACATAGGTGGGCTTATTCATGTATATATATATATGTATGTATATATACATATGTGTGTGTGTTTATATATACATACGCATAACATTTTTTAAGAAAAACTCTGTATCTAGTATAGTTGAAATGTTTTTAAGTTTCATTTCTTCCCTGTGCTTTTTATTTTTCGCGTGGTTTCCTTCGGTACTTCATATCTTATTCTCAATTAATCGTTTATTATTAATCACTCAAATTTGTATTTGAGATGACTCACCACGTTTTAATAATCTCTTTTAACTGCCGTGAATTTTAGTATTCAATGTATTAATTCGAATACTCTAGACTTACACAGCAGACAGCTAGTCTAATGTACATTGCAACTCTTGAAGACTCCTCGCTAAAATTGCTGAATCATCTACGAATCTGAAGTTACACCGATTCTTTTCACATTTACTTTTATTCCGGATTTATTATTCTGTGTTGTCATAGCCGGAATCTATATACACGTTTAATCTAATGCGAACCATATTTTTCACCTTTTATAATCTTGCGGGTTTCAGTATTCAGATCTTAACTTATATTAACCTCTGCATTTTTTTTATATATATGACAGCAATAGGGTGGAAAAATATAAAAATGAATCCATCATTAAAAGCTACCGGCGAGTACGTATGGTACACAAACATGGACATGTAATATAAAGTAAATAAAAAGTTGCAAATTTAGAAAAATTTTATAGGTTACAAAATTCTATAAAATAAACAACAAGGCATTAAGGGCACAGTTGACCTAATGGAGATAGCGAGAAAACTAAAATGGACATGGTGTGATCATGTCATGCGGAAACAAGCAGACAGCTGGGTCACAAAATGTATAGAATAAATTCCATCGGATAGGAAAAGGAAAATCAAAAGACCAAAAAGAGGATGGAAGGATGATATTGTCAAATATGTGCGGTATTTGGATGCGGAAAGCAAGAAATAGAACGTTTTGGAAATTGGTGCTGGATATATATGTCGAAGTTTAAAGAAAAAAAAACGAAGATGACTTTGTTCAAGTTGGGCTTTTATTATTATTTAATTTGGATTATTTTTTATATGTATTTTTGTTGTATTCAAATGAAATGAAGGCTTTATTTATTTATTTATTTATTATATATAATTAACTCGAATACATTCCGAATATAAAATTACTCATTTTTGAAGTTCTTTCGTATGGTTGGCAAAATTTCGAGTGTTTTATAAGTATGTTTCCTATTTTAATTAACAAAATCCTAATCCGTTTGTCGCGCCGCGATCCGTTGGATATATATTCGCGTTCGTGTGTACCTCGAAATTCGATTTTTAAATTTGCGATTATTTTATGCGAATTCGCCGAAAACAGCGCACAGACGTTTGCACCTCCACCCTTATTTCTCCCTACGAATTATTCGACCCGACGAGTAACGGAAAGAAACAGTTCGATAATTTACGGATATCGCTTTATCTTCTACCGTGTCTGTCGGAATTGCGTAATTTATACGCCGAAAATTGTAAATAGCCTAATAATAAATCTCGAACACTGACGTTTTCATAGAATGTGACGCGGTGGTGAGGGGTAATTTTAGTATATCGGACGAAACTTCATTAACCGGGGTTCGTCGATAGTGCTTCTGTTTATTTCGACGAATAACTAAATTATTACTCTGGAATTACTTCGATATCGATTATTGTTCTCGTTTCGATAAAAAAAAAAGTGTCATATATCTTTCTCTCTCTCTCTCAGATTAATATAGAAATTGGTCGAATTATTTTTCACTATGAAAATAGCTGCGTTTAAAGGAAAGGGTGGACATATGTATAACCGAGACGATCCTGTCCAGTAATTCCAGCAAAAAATCCGGAGTTTTCGCAGAATGCAAACATAATTGAAATACCAACTAGGACACTGGTAAATTAACAATTTGAACTGACGGTGGCTTCGCGTAGCTTGATGGAATCTAGGTTTTTAGATTGAATTCGGTCAACGGTAAAAATATGAGGTCATTGTCTCGAATTGAGAATTGAACAACGACTTTGGGAATGTTATCGCGACTATTGACTCTTTTCGTCAAAAACAAAAAAATCTCACAATTACGAACCTTCTCTGAGGTATATACATTGCTTTTCACAGACTCCGATATAGAATGAATAACGTGCATTTCATAAATTATCGATTTAATCGAGTTAAAAGATTCGTAGTAATCTACGAATACATAATTCAATTGAATTTCTGTACAGCAGTTACGTTTATTATTATACTCGGTGTACCCGAAGTTTGTTCTTACGAGGCTTAGCGCGTTTAATCTGATTAAATCTGTTAAAATTATAGATCGTACGGACTTTCACATTTTTTTTCATGTATTGATACGAAAATATCGTCGTATCAGTTCTGCGAACATCTGTCTGTCATCAGTATTTCCTCGTAACCCATTTCTCGTTAAACGTGGTGAACTAGCCGATTTCAGACTACCGCATCGAATAATAAAACGTCGATAATTAGACGATTCGCACGACGAAACGTTATCGATATTCTCGTTATCAGGAGGATTCGTATCGGTGAAATAATAAATTCACGACCAACCTACCTGCAAAATCGATAATAGTCGAACTCTTGCAAAAATATCGTACTTTGTTTGTTTGTCACTTCTGTATCACTGTATTTCATCTCGAGCAGATTAATAAAAAATGTTCTCTCCGCAAATTTCCGACATTTTAAAAATTATTGACGCATTCGAGAAACTACCAGTCCGACAGCAAACTACGAATTTATCAAATTCGCTAGATCTTTTTTTGGCGTTCAACGCATTTAGGGACGATATTAATCGTTCTCGATCGTGCAAAGGAACCAGACTAGATACGATGAAATGTATACCAAACATAATCGAAATAACCATTTCCAATTACGAACAAAAAAGAGACAATCGAACATAGGTCGCACGATATTTAATTTTGGAATTAGAACACTCCCTCCTGGGACTCTCAGTGATCATATCGAGCAAGCACAAGGTCAATATTTTGAAGTGAAACTTCTATTGGCGCATTATATATGGGGAGGCGCAATATGAAAAACGAGCAAGCGAACGAGCTAGCGTAAATAACAGATGGATATATATATATATATATATATATATATGTATATATATATATATATATATATATGTATATATATATCGCGTCCGCATGTACCGTGTTACGAACATCCGTCATAAAACATCGTTTTGTAGCGTTATGCGCGTCGACTTATACACATAGGTAGGCTTATTTATATATATATACGTGTGTGTGTGTTTATATATATATATATATATATATATATATATATATATATATATATATATATATATATATAGACAGGCATAAAATTTTAAAAAAAAAATCGTGTGGAATTTAGTTAAAATTTCTGTTACATTTCTTCCGTGCGCTCCGAGGCACGGGTGTTTTTTCTCGTGTATGCCGAGTTAAATCTGTAATATCCAACACGGTCAATTAATAAGCAAATGAACGAACAAATAAAAATTTATACTTTTTTTTAAAATTTAATTTAATATACAAAAATATTTTTTATTTATTTATATATGTGTAAATGTTTTTACTTTACATCTTGCAGCTTTAAATAAACGATAAAAAGAAGTTTCAAAACCTTTGAACCACGTGCTGAATACTAAGAAATATATATATATATATATACGCACATATATCCATATCATTTCATCATTATCATGATGAATTGTTCATTGTTGAATATCGTAACTAGCTTTTTACTTTTAGGAACAAAATGGACGTACACGTTCTCATATGGATATAATATATACATATATAACGCTGTAATAAAAAATGTAAGATTTTAGCTGTCACTACACCGATGTTACCTTTACTACTATTACATGTGAGGCCTAATATCATGATCGTTTCAAACGACGTGAGCACCGTCGCGTACAGAAAGTAAATTGTTCTTCACGCACTAGCGCTGCTAAAAATTATCATTTAGCAATATATGTATATATATATATATATATATATATACTAACATGAATATGCAATGAAGTAACTAAAACGTATATATAACATTTAAAAATATAGGAAGTTTAAATATATTCAACTTTAACCGCGAAGAGTGAAGAAATTGAAAGCTATTTGCCTTTCAAATGAAGCCTATAAATTTACCGCTGGAAAAACTTTCTTACGCAAGTTCGAGGGTCTCTAGCGAGGAAGTGTAACAAACTTTTTTTTACCGAGCCATTTGTTCATGCCTATCTTTACACACCTCCACTCGTCATCGCTTACAAAGCCACGGATAGCAAAATTCGGTTGTAATATCATCAGTATTACCATTCTTCGTACGTCGTTTTTCTTCTTAAAACAGTTCTCTCCCTCGTTGGACATCTATTTAAATAATCACTATCAGTCGAAGTGGTTCTACTATTTTTGCCCAGATTGTAATTGATTCCCTTTAAAAAGAAATGTATATACGCATATACATACATACACATATATATATATATATATATATATATATATATATATATATATATATAGACATTTAGACAATTTGTATTCACTAGTTAGTAAGTATATAATATATTATACATATATAGTTTATTCCAGTTAGTGATTTTTTTTTTTCGTTTTACATGATAAGCCTTGAAGAAGACGAGTAAAAGGGGAATCAATGAAATAAAACGTTAGAAAGATTTTCTTTACAATTTTTCATCGTTTTGTCTTCTCGCGTGTAACAAACAATTGTGCACGCATACGCTCACATACACACATTCGTTACACTGGAATTATGTAATTCTACACATGAACAGAAATTCACGTGTACACTAGTGTAAGGTAACGAAAGTTTCAAACGTATTTATGTATACGTGTGGAAAATAATAATTCAAAATTATAAAATAAATAAACGAAACTAGCTATCCACCGACAATGAGACCACATTTTTTACAGTAATAACAAGCGCATAGAGACGAAGTTTTGATTAAATTAGGGAATCATAGAAGTATCTGTTATGGACATATATATATTCAAATGCGGATGAGTTTCAAGTAACGGAAAGTGGACACCAACGATGAATTAGATTAGTACTCGAATGCGGTTAGTAGAAATAGCGACTCATTCTAGTATTCATCCTGTATGCGTAGTACGTAACTAATTTTCGAATTAACGCGACCATTGCAGAAGTCATGTGAAATTTTTCGTCTTTTATACAACGGTACGTGAAGTATAACGTCGCATAAGAGATCATGATCTACACGGTCTGTATAATAATTCATTATACGAAAAGTAATCCTTTCCACAACTGTAGTACACTTATTATAAAATGTATCCCAGATTATCGAATGACTGAGAACGGACAAGAGTTTTATATAGAGTATTTAATGTTCTCCGATTACTGAATAATTTTTAGTTTATTGAGTTAGCGTATCCAGTAATATGATTTATATGCACCGTGAAACTTAAAATCTTATACTTCAACATTACGAACATGACTAATATTATCATCAAGATTGTAATTAAACGTAAGTTTATTTATATTACGGACAAATAAAGATAATGTCAAACATTTTGTATAATCGATGGAAAGTCCACTAAGCCTACTCCACATAGTAAGGTTATCTAAGTTTCTTCGAATACCTAAGTGACTTAGATAACTTACGCAATCGTCATTTATTACGTTTTTTCGTTAAACGTAATAATCCTATGAATGGGTTAAGTCGTATAAACTGCTCTCGGTAGGTACGCAGCTATATGTTTAGAATTAAAACAATTATTCTTTCATCAAAAAATTGTTTCATTTTCAAAAAACAGATTCGTATGTGTTTTAGCAGAAATTATTCATTATATACATATATAACATATACGCATATATATATATTTCATTCAATTAGCCATTAGAACAGATATAAAGGACGCGCTAACCCGCCATTCTAAAAGTAAAAATTATACTCTATAACACCGCAAAAATCAGATGACCGACACATACACACAGTTATTGACACGAGAGCTAGATGAAATGAAAACATAAATAATTACGTATATTAAACTGAAACGGAAATTCTAATTATCGTAACTAAGAGGAATACTCATCCAACACATCATCAGTTACAACAATTGAGTTAACGCTGTGCAACGTGCAAAGATTCATTTTCTTTACACGAAAAACGTGAAGAATAACGAATTAGACTAAACAACGAATTAACGAATAAAAGAATGATACTAAGAAAATCTGAAAACAGATCAGTTTCGATATTTTCAACATCTCGTCCGGGTAAATGAATTTTCTGTTTCACGCATATGATCCTAGCGATCATCTCCGTTGTTCAGTCTATGAAGTTTGCCGACTTTCCACAACGAGTGAGCGCTTAACTAGTGTAACCGATGTTTCTTCGCGGGAAGATTTTAATAAACTTTTTCAGCAGACCGTGTCTCCGTACCGAATCGTAATCTGATAATGAAAAATCTACGATGACCATTTAGAACTTTTTGTAAAAACTGCTAATATTTTCTACTTCTCCCCCCCCTTTTTTTTAATTATTTTATCTGCAATCTGTCTCACGGGGACAATAGGCGAATTTTATTTGAGGTTCCACCGTGAGTGGAAATATTACCCAGTGGTAGCTCACTCCCGGATAATTATGTTTTTATTTTATCCAGTCTTGTGCTTAGGTCTTGTGGCTGGTATCTTTTCAATCGTCGCATGTCTTTGCGATGTAACTCCGTTGCCAGTGGGTTAGGATGAAGTTGCAATCTCCAAGCATAATTGTTGCTGTGCCTACCAGCGACTTCTTGTAAAGTTTGGAAGTTCATTTGTGACATACCATAGTGCTCCTAGCATACATCTCAGAACTTTTCACTGGAACCGCTGTATAGTCATCAGGTTTGGCGCACTTCTAAAAAGCGAATTACATGTATACAGTTTAATTTATATTGAAATAATTAACGTGGTATCATTTCACGTGAGTTAACGCGGACCTATATATATTTTTTCCAATTTAATCTTTTCGGTCACAATTTACCTTATACGGTACACGAACTTTTTATTATTAACGCTAATAAATTTTTTTTTCACTTTTTGACGTTTCGAAAATGCTCCCACTTTTTAATTTTTCGGCTTAAAAATAAAAATCACAAGTGTTTCCGGAACGTCACAAAGCAAAAAATGACCCCGATTCACATTCATTCATCACTATAGTGTGTCGTATCCGTTATCGAACGTTGGCTAATATGCTGGCCGTTCTACATCTGTCTAAAAATGCTCGGAACAAACTTATCACCGGTGTAAATTGTACCAATCCCGCAGATTCTGTAAGTAGGCTTTTTCATCTCCGCGGTATTTTCCTGCGTAATTTTTCCTACATTAACCCATGCAGCAGACCTGGGTGTCGCATTACACGACTAAAATACTTCAGTTTACGGTACTTGACTTCTTTTACAACTTCCTCTTATTTACTCGTACGTAGCAGCACTTCCGTGTTGCGTAATTTATCAGACCGCTTAATGCGAAGTATATTCTATGGTACAACCATATTTCAAAGAGACATCTAGTTTTTACTACGTCATCACTTTTGTGGTTACTTAGAACCGTACAACAGCACCGACAATACGTAGCGTTTGATTAATCTTATTTTCAAATATAATTTTATATTTCTACTACATAATATTTGAGTTTTTGAGAGTACGCTTCTAGCTTTTCCAATGCGTCTCTCTTCGCATGTCCCATTTGTAATTTGTGTAACAACCGAGGTAATACTTTTAATTTTCTCCGCATCTTTACCGTAACGAGTGGCCCTGCAAGTGACTTCCTGTTTGTCTCTCCAATTACCATATATTTTGTTTTTGAAACATTTAGCTGCAGTCCGTAATCATCACACACGGCAGTAACTACATCTAGAAATCTTTGTAATTCTTTTATTTGCTATTACGATCGTGCCATCCGCATATATAATCTTTACTTTATATCCATTTACCTTAATACCATTAAATTTGTTCGGTATTTCTTCAAATATATATATTTTTTTCGGAGTATATATTGAAGAAACATCATACAAAACAAATTATCAGCGTCTGGTTTGTTATGTTTTTTAACCATAATGATTATAAAAACAAGAAACTAGAATAGTTAAAGCTGAACTAAATGAAAGAAAATGTAACCTTAAACCCAGTGAGAAATTTTCTGGTCCAGTTACTATAAATTAACTCGACATTGCGTTGATCAAAACGAAAAACAATAAAGCAGCCGAATTTGGTGGCCTCTATTCGGATTTTTTAAAAAACCTGGGACAAAAAGCAAAAACCTTTCGCTGTGGGATGTTTAATGAAATAATTGCAACAGCCAGATTACCAAAAGAGTTTAAAATATGAAAAGTAATTGCGATTAAAAAACCAGGAAAGGAAGGAAAAGAAGCAGCAGATTATCGACCGATGTATCTTCTTAGCGTAGGTTATAAAGTATTGGAACGAATTATTCATAATAGAATTGCAGCTGAAGTAGATAGTCATTTACCAATATACCAGGCTGGTTTTCGAGCAGGTCGAATCCTATGTAGATCAAGTTGCTGCCATTACACAAAAATGTATTCCAAAAGAATGAAGAGACATTCGATGTTTTTTTGGACTTCTGCCTACTATGCTGTTTGGCGAGAGGGATTATTGTTAAAGCCGGTTTCTATTATACCATGCTCTCGAATATTGCAACTAGTAAATAGCACGCTGTCAGATAGGTATTTCCGTGTGTCTTCTTAGGAGAAAATAGTAGCAGATAGCGACGAGTCAATCATGGTCTTCCACAAGGATCAATATTAGCCCCGTTACTTTTTAATATATATGTCAGCGATACTCAGAATTTCTTCCTCGGCACTTGTATACTCAGCAGCCGAATATTGTTCATCAGTTGGGTATAATAGCTGCCATGTTAAAAAAGTAGATGCAAATATTAAATGAAGCACTCCGAACCATATCAGGAACGCTGAAATCTACACCACCTATGTGGCTTCCAGTTTTAGCTAATATATCACCAGCTGTAATTAGACGGGAGACAGCATTATTCAGAGATAGAAATAAATTTCAGATGTACCCCGAACTGCCAATATCTGAAGAGATAAGGTCCGCACCAGTATCGAGACTCAAATCCAGAAAATCACCTTGGACAATGGATGAATTATTCGCAGAAGATATTAAAAAGTTTAATAAATGAAAAATAACATGGGAAAGGAATTTAAAACATACAACAAAATTCCAATTTAGTTGTCGACCCGAGGAATGAAAAGGAATGGATTTATCTAGGAAACTATATAAGACACTCAATAGAATTACGACCGGACAGGGAAGATGCGGATATCTAATGCAGAAATGGGGTACAACAACTGTTGCGTGCCAGTGCGGAAATCCAAGACAAACGATGCAGCATATATTAGAAGACTGTAATTAATTTGCACCTGTAGGTTTAACATTAGACGATATTCATAATCATAACGACGGAGCCATAGACCGGCTAACAAATTTAAAGTTAGACTTATGATGGAAATTTTCTGTAATTATACATAACCGATGATTATACGATAACAATGATTTGCGCTATTTTGAAACAGCCTAGCATGTATTCTAAACGTAGACAAGCATTAAACAAATATGTTAACATAATTATACCTTTTTTGTGAGTTCTTTTACAATTTTGGAGGATATGCGATCAATACCTGGAGCTTTCCGAGGATTCCTATTATTAGCTATTTTAGTCGCTACCTCATATGGTGTAAATATAATCACTTTTTCGACAGTTTTATAATTAATGCCGATATTAATAGTTGAGACCATGTTATGCAGTTTGATGGCTTTATCAACATCTGACCTTACCTAGTTTCCACCCTCATCGTTAACAGATGGAGCATGTGTAATTGTAGGTTTAATTTTTTGGGTATCTTTCCAAAGAGAATACTCTTTATCCTCGAAGGTATTAAGATGTTTGATGTATGCGGTGAATGTTTCTTTGCGAATCTTTTTTATTGATTGGAGAAATTTAACAAATAAATTGGAGGTAGCCCTATAAAACTCACGAAAAATATGAGATTTCTTAAAACAACTTAAATAGGATTTTTCAATACATATTTATGTATAAAAAGTTCAAATTTATATCTATTTCAAAGACTTATCTTGGCAAAATCAAATTTGTGCAACGACATATTTATATTATATATAGAATAAAAAATGCACAAAGCAAAATTATTAAAAATTAGAAATTAATCAAACGTTCGTCTATTATTTCATAGCTATTCCGCTATTATTTCACTAGCTAAAAGTGAAGCTATTCGACTATTAGTTTATTGTCGGACTGGTAAACCTAATAACTTAACGCCATTATTTTACGGATTTAGGGAAAGCTTCACTATAGTTTTCAATGATTTTAGTTAAACTTTTCTTAAATTTTGTATATGAAAAAATATGGAATGGAGATTAACATCAAAAAGAAAAAAAGTTATGACAATTGGCAAAATTTGTCCCCAAATGAAGATAAAATTAGAAAACCAAAACATATAGATATTTAGGTCAGACCACAACGCATAATGTGGATTCCACTAAAGATATTAATCATCGTATAGCAATGTGGAAAAAAGTTTTTAACGATAAATATACACAGAAAACAATGTCCGTCAATATACGCAAAAACTTTGTGGCACTATATGGTGCGGAAACATGGACAATGAACCAACGAGACCCAGACAAATTTGGCGGCGCCTGCAGAAAATTAGCTGGGTAGACAAAGTAAAGATCACAATTGTACTGGAAAGAATAAACGAAAACAGAAGACGAAAACAGAAGACGAAAACAGAAGACGAAAGAGGCGACTTAAGTGGCTAGGTCATGCATTGCGTCAAAATCAAAATATACTGAAAGATGTTATCGAAGGAAAGATAATGGGGAAAAGCCACGTGGAAGACCACGAACAACACTTATTGATACATTTCTAAAGGAACGACTAGGCTAGAATGAAAGCGGTTGATACATGGTGCGAATCAGCCTATGGGATGATATAATGATGATTTTATATATATATATATATATATATATATATATATATATATATATATATAATATATATATATATATATATATATATAATATATATATATATAAAAGTATGTATCAGTCCTTGAACTGGTTCGTTCTATCATCCGAGTCCTCCATTTTTTTGCATTCTGCAGTTAACCTGTTCAGTTCAATGTGTTTACTTCTTCTTGATTGTGTCCATCATGTCTTGATCTTCCTTTCGGCGTACCCACCGGTATTTTTCGTTTTATAATACCATTCAATAGGCATAGCGTCTTGACACGTGCCCTACTTACTTCATTATTTTTTTCATCGTTTTGAAAAGTGACCTTTCCGCTTGTATTCCGTTAAAAACTCCTTCATGTAGAATTTTATCAACCAGCGAAATTTTTAGCATGTGTCTTTACGTTTCGAAAGCCTCAATTTTCTGAAAATCTCTTTTGTTTAAAATCCGTATTTCCGCCGTGATAGCTTGACAATAGGTTTATATAATCCTATCGACAGCGTGTTCTGCGTTATTATGTGATTTTTTCTATTTTAAACCCCTCTTGAGCCATTGCAATTCTTCGTCGAATCTCTTAGTTACGATTTACGTTTTCCGTTAATATGATGTCCTAAAAATTGAAGAAATCCAGTCGTTTTATATCGTTTCCACTTAATCGCTATATATTCATTTCTTCTGACGTCTTGCTGATGCGCGTGACTTTTGTTTTTTCAACATTTATTTCTATTCCGTATTTGCCTGATACGCTGTTTAATTTTTCCACCATTGTAAAGTAATCCTTTCCTGTAGTCTGCAATTAATATTCGGTCGCTTGCCAATTTTATAATTTTTATACATCGTCCTCTTAATTTTATACCATCTTGAATTTCTACTAACGCCTCGTTTACTAAGTATTCCGAGAAAATACTAAATAACGCCAATGATAAATCCTCGATGCATTCCTTTGGAAATTTCTGTTGTATTAATTTCTCCTTTTTACCGCGGCCGTTTGGTTCTTGTATAACTTTCATATTAACGCGATCAGTTTAGACGGCGTGTAACGATTAGTTGCGTAATCAATGCCACATTCGCCAAATAATCTTTTTTTTTTTGTTGTTTCCACTGTGGTTATCCTCTTTCTGTGCCAACAAAAAAAGGAAGAATTTTTTTTCTTCTCGTTAAAAACTGGAAGTATTCTTCCTTTTCGCTAATTCGTCGTTTTCGATTAATTCACATTCGCTGCAAATGCGGATTACAGTCGTCATCTCTATATACAACCTTATAAATTGCTCGAATAATTATTTCGCAACCTGTCTACGAAGATAAAATACGTACGTTGGGAAATTTACAACGGCTTTCAACAATCTTCTCTATATAATTTACTAATTCCTCTCCGTATATCACTGTCTATAAACACATCTTATATCCTTACTCCTGAATGTGGTCGTTATAATATTACGAAAGCTAATAATGAAGTATATATTCTGTTTAATTTAATCGATATTTAATCGCTATCGATTAAAAAAATTTGTTTTCACCTACTGTTCACGAAACTGTTTCGTCTATTTTCCTAGGCTTTTGCTTCGACTAATCGTTTAAGTCGTTTACTTTGGAGTATAATTTTCTCGCGTATAGAGAGCAATTTTCCACCCGTGTTAGCGTATGTGTGTGTAATACGAAAATTTGAAATATGATCAGTTCTCCTCGGAGAATCGTAAGAAAGTCAAAAAGTTACAAGACCGTTTGAATACACACACATATACACACGCAGACGAAGACGCGTATGTAAAGTTGCGGAATAATAAAAAAAACACAACTCCGCTTATCTGTCGAACGTTGTCAATGGCCGTTGTCTGCTATGGAAGTAATGGCGGCAACTATAATAGTAGTAATGTGGACAAAAGGAGATGCATTACCGAACAAGGTATTCCATTATATAACTCCGTCTTTCGTCTCATCTATCACATTTGTAAAATTGGCAGTTACGTTCCGACAGTTGAATTCTACTCGGGGAATTCGATCGGAAGATTGATGAGCTACAGCAACAATAGGCTTCTCCAGAAGATAATACTGGCTTCTCCACCTATGCAACTACTATAGCCTATCTAGAATTATATCGTTTACTTATTTACGACGGTGCCTGTTTGATAAGTTTAAAGTTTAGTCAGTTGGAACGTTGAAATTATTATTTTTCGAATTACACGGCACTCGAGAAAGTTACGACGCTATTTTCCAGGCATATCGTCGTAAAGACGACCGTAGAGCGGGTCGTTATTTTTAGATTTATCGTCTAGCAGTAAATTAACGAATTAAAGACGACGACTGTTACGATAAAGTTAGTTCGAAGTAGAATTATAATTAGAACATATTATACCTTTCGACTAGTTTAATCAAGTTTTAAACAACATCTATATTATTAATAAAAAAAGATGTCGTAATTTTTGTTCGCGCTTGAAAATGACGTAACTGTCGAAAAGCTTCGCGATTAAAAACTTTTAATATGATTGTGGTTATATTTTGTTTGGTTTATATATTATCGTTCTTTATAAAATGATGCAAGTACATACATTCCGAAGATAATGGATTTAATTTGAACAATACTCGAGCGTAGAGATCTGAATGTCGTCAATACGTCTTCTTTCTTTTTAGATTTTTTTCAAATTGCCATATAATACGATCTATTAATCCTTCTAGATGGCAATAATCGCAAGTCGACCTATTGATAATTCCTAAACGCCGTAGGTGAAATGTTGTTTGATGATGTTCGAAATGTAATCTGCATACCGTTTTTATGTAGTCCCTCTCTATATTCTTGTCCGCACACCGTGGGGATTCTTATCGACGGTATTTTTTACTAATATATAGGTTTTCCCATTCTGTTTGTTCCCATTGTTTACACATAACCGATCTTTGACAACTGTAATATAATCTTAACAGTTTAGTTTTTATCCGTCTACAGTTATTCTATTCACTTCTAGTAGAGCATCAACTGTCTAGTCAACGTGTCCTGAAATCCGCTAAAAAACCACCCTAATTTTTTTAAGTTTATTTACTATTTTTTTAATTGTCATTTCCATGTTACTAACGTTTTTTTGGATTATAATGGTTTTTGTCGTTTACATACTACTAGTATTATAGCGTATAGTTCTACCGTATACGAAGATCCGGCCTATTCCAACGTGTAAACTTTCCATACCTTAGAAGTACTTTAATGCTGTATTATGTATTTTCGATCATAGTGTTTCCAAATGCTATCAATCCTGATGCTCACTAAATGGTACATAAAATTGTAATTCGAACCAAATGTTTTATTATCTGGTTGACGTGAAATATCCCCCATTTTAAAAATACTTATATAAATACGTCGAACATTATCTATAATTTACCTAAAAATAACCGTATAAAACTTATAGTTTTGTTTTATACATTTTGTAATGTATGACTGAAAGGTTCTCTAACGATAAGCATCTGCTTTATGTTACAGTTATGAAAGCAACTAATCCAGTATTATGATTGGTCCGTGTCGATTCAAGGTCGCGTTGCTTATCGTATCGTATGTCGTATCGTTTATCGTATCGCGCCAGTATGAACCGCGCCGCGTCTAAAGGTATGTTTATAAATTACCATCGTTGTTTACAGGATAGTTAAAGTTTTTTATATTTTTGAAGAAATAATGTTAATTCATCGAACTTCACCAACTGACTGCGTAGCTTGACGGAATAGTCGGAATGTATCTACACATTTAGGGTTCCAACTAAAATCGTACGTTAAAGAAAATTTCAACTTTTTTAGTTTTGGAGGCTCGATTTCAACTGAGTGTTTCGAGGTTATTTATCTCAGTTCCTTAGACCTGCTTCTGAATGTGATTATTCTCTGCACCTTTTTCTATCTTGTGCAGCTGGCGCTGTTTAATTATTATTATTGCTTTCGCGACAGTCATCGCTATTATCATAAAGTCATCGTCGTCATCGTTATTATTGAAAGAATTGCACTTTTTTTTTATCCGAGGAGCCACTTTAATAACGGCGTAAAATAAAATGACGAAATTATCAGCTGGAACGTTTTGTTTCGTAGTTTACCATCGTTATACCTGTTGTTTTCCCATTAAACATAATACTCGGCTTTAAAGTAGCTTTAAAGGGTCGCCGGCAATATTTACAATTACGATAGCAATAATAGTAGTAATAATAATAATAATAATATCAAAGATAAACATGAAATAACGATGATGTTGATGTTGATGATAGTAATGGTGTAACGTCGAAGATAGTATTCACCGTTTTGAGAGCGTCGAACCAATCCGTACGACGCCTAAACGAAAGCTCTTCAAAGTTTAAGGTACGAAAAAGTAGCACTACGTCTAGCGTTAACTAATGGCCCGAACGAACTTTCTCCTCGATAATTCTATCCTTGTCCGTTCTTATTCGAACGTTATAGAATCTCTGTCTTTTTTTAACTTTCGGTTTTTTATGATCGCCCGTTAAACTTTGTAAATATTTAACGTTCCTTTTTAATGTCTCATTTCAACTGGGTCGTCTTCCGCGTCCGTCTTCTTTCCGATTATAGCGGATCCGTATAAATTTTTTATACGCCAGTGAATGGCATTTTAGATAATCGCACCTGCGGTATTCTAGTACATGTTATAATACTTAAAAAAAAAAAAAAGTTCTCGCAACGGGCAGTGTCATTCGTTATATGTAAATATATATATATATATATATATATATATATATAATATACACGTATTAGAATAATGTTTAATTTACGCATATTTCTTCGTCATGCATTTATTTTCATCGTTCCTATCATCTTCAGAATTCTATTCGTTCAGTTCGTTCGTTTGCTTCTCCAAAAATTTTTTTCTTCAGGTCTGAAATTTATAGTCCAAATTGCTGGTTTTTCTACTATGTAATTAAATTTTTTGCTTTCGTACTTTAAATAATATATCATCTTTAATTTTACGTAGTTTGAAAGGATATCCGTAATCGTTGTTTGAAAAGATGGTATTTCGAACAATTTTCGTACTACTATTATTAAAATTTAAAAATGTTGCTCGTTGAAAGGATTGTTTATCGACGTAGGAAAAATGGATGTGAATAACGGAATTTCGGAGAACACATATCTGAAAACAAAAGTTTATTTTTTTTTTCGCGTATCCAATCGACCACAAAAACGATAACTACGATAAAAGAACTGTAAATAACTTACATCCCAAATGATACCCAATATTTAAAGGAAAAAACTATTAATCCGTCGTGAGTTATGCCACTTTCCGGCTACCGAAGAGACAATTGAATAGATGATCGTGATCCTGCACTTCTCCGCATTTGCATCTGTTGCAGTCTGTCATATCAAATATCTTCAAATTATACTCAGCCCGCGCTGTCACACTTCTTAGTCGGTTCAATGTGAGGTTGTATTTTAATTGGCAGCCGCTGGAAGCAATTCGCTCTTTGTTCTTCCCGACTCTCTTCTATTCCATGCTTGAGTTTTACTAAGTCTGCAGTTTAGAAAACTATATCTAGACTTTAATCGTGGTTCTGCTAATTCATCATATTCATGTATAAGCGGCGGCTATCATTTTCAACTTTCGATCTTTGATTTCTTGCATTAACATTTCGTCTAATGTAGGGGAGGAGATACAACTAAGCACTCAAAATTTCTTCAAAGGTGTTGATCGCAAACAACCGGTTATCAAAACCTACATCTACCGTTTTAATTTTGTTGCTTGTATTTACTCTCTTTTTAACATTTTCTCAATGCACCGAGCACGCTTCTATCCAATGTATGTCTCAAGTATTTTCTTGACATTCGGGGAAAATTCATAGTTTTTTTCCCATTGGCTGGTCATTTGTATTATATAATATGACTATATATAATATTACCACGGACAACGAAATGGTTTTTCAGTTTTTCATTAAATTTTAATTTACATATAAATAAGATATCGACAAAAACACATACATACACATATATATATATTTATATATGTATGTGCGTGTAAATGTGTATGTGAAACACACTTCCAAAAAATGATAACTTATTTTTGTTTATAAATGAAAATAAAATGTTTATGCAACACGGAAGGTTAAATCTATAAATAATGTTATACTTGTAATGTATATATATATATATATATATATATATATATATATATATATATATATATAAAAAATATATATATTCATCTTTTACTAACAACCAGAAGGTTGACGGGAAAAATGGTGTTATACAATAAATTCTGCAACTCCGACTATGGTTTTGATTTCTGTATGTGATTTTTAAAACGAATTAGCGGACGTGGCCTTTGATTAATTATGTGATCCACGTTAAATATCTTGTGGTATATCCTATGAGAAGATATCACGGTTGTTTTATTATTCTTACTATTTAAAGTATTGTACTGATTTTCTTTTAGAACCTCTTTACTTACTGACATAATTTTAAACATATATAAATAATAATCATATATATTTACCGAAGTGAAACCATTATATTTATTTCAACCATGTTCGAAACTAAATTTACTTCTGTCTAAAATCTGTATTTACCTGAAACAAAAAAAAAAAAAAAAAAAACAGTTTTTATAGTTTTAAATAATAGCTTATTGCTTATATGTTATATATAATATGTATTTTGTACCCTCTGGGTCGGAGCTTTAACACGAACGGAGCGCGTCAACAGGTGGCGGATAATGGAGTGGCTTGCAGGTATGTAGGTTGGCTGCGAATAAGACGTTAGGCAAATAAGCAGTCGCGGACTAAAAGCGGCTACTGGTGAAAAGTGTCCGACAGGCGATTCCAGTAGTGACAGGGTAAGAAAGGAAACACGAGGATGCAGATGGACAGCTTGAAGAATAGTGTACTAAAATCTCCTGACGTTCTCACCCTGAGTGAGGTTGGGCCTACACTGCTACCCCTCAACAGCTGATCGTTGCCTTATGGTAATGATCTTTATCCAAAGGCTAGAGTGTTACCCCGAACAAAGTGCAGTACCTCTACTAAGTACTTCTCCTTTTCATTTCCTTTCCTTTGTTATTCTTTTGTAATCAATTCACCTTCTTAGGCCTGTAAAAACGACCAATACTGATGGGTCCAGTCGTCTTGGCTTTTCTCGCCACAGGATCACCCACTTAGATTGGATAGGCAGCATGAGATCTCATTTCGGGCGTGACACTTGTTTTATTAATTTGAGCTGCTTTGCTGTTTCTCTTGATCTTATTCTCCTTCTTTCTTTTCTTTATATTTCTTTAATTCTTGCAAACCAATATAAATCACGCAGATGTCGTAAGAGGAGACTGGGCCCGCGAGACAAATCTTAACCAATCTGCCAGGCAGTTGGCGACCTTTTGTGGTAACGCAGATTGGTTCGAGCTCCTCCGTACCCATCAGGCCCGGAACTCTCCAGGAGAAACAATTTTGCGATCTGTTCGGCATGGAAAAAATATTTGGTCGTTTATCACAGGAAATATAAGAAACTCGCTTGATTACACAGATCGGCCTACGGGAATGTCCGCAATTATGCTACAAGAGTTATATGTAGAAATATAACATCCATATTGCTGCATTAAGCGAAACAAAAAAGACGGACCGGGAAAACTAACTAAAAACATGGCTGCTATGCATAATATTGGAAAGGAATAAACACATGACGTTGAATTCGCCGTAAGAACTAAATTAATCCGATATATTACAGAAGGACCATCTGGAATAAAAGAACGTCTAATAATAATGAAAATTCAATTACCTCATTCGTCAGTGTTAACGGTAATCAGTGCATATGCACCAGCTCCGCAATAAGTATCTTTTTACGAAGGCCTACGAAAATTGACGGAAAGGAGTTTAACACCATGAACGTCCTATTATCTTGGATTATTTCAATGAAAGAATCGGGTGTGATATTGCATTATGGAAAAATATAAATAGGCCCTATGGAATGAGTAAAATAGCAGCCATCTTTTAGATTATTTATAATAAACACAAATTTTAAATTAAATAATATTCACGAAGGTATTTGGGTGCATCCTCGCTCCATGAAACCCCACATTATAGATTATGTTACCACAAAACAAGAACACCGATCCGAAACATCTAATAACACGTTCAATGAGGCGTGCTGACGATGATAGTGATCACATGTTGTTACGCTTATGGTTCAAATTTAGGAACTACCCTACGGAATAACAAAATTGCTAATTACAAAGCGGTACGGTACAACTTATATGTAATGGAAATACTACAAACAGACTTGAAATCCAAATTTTAAGAAATAACAAAGAAATTGACCAAGTTTATAGTGTCACAGGCACAGAATACTAGGAATTAATAAAATACAAGATAAATACAACGTATGTAGGACATAGGAGGTTGCAAGGAAGTAAACAATAACACGGGTTTTTTAACATGTACGAAAAACCTTCATTTACGAAAAAAAAAGTCTTTATAAACTGAACAGCAGATAGAGCGAATAGTAGGGAAAAGGTCGCACCTGTAAAACGATAAAAGCCTGAACAAACGAAATTCAATTACTGATCGATAAAAATGATACAGAAGCTTTCTTCAAAACTGTATATGAGAGATTTAAACGAAAATCAGTAATAAAAAAACTTATAGTAAACAGAAAGGAAATACAGTCGAGATTGAAACACTATTACACTCAATTGTTAAACAATGAATCTCGAATTATGTTTAAAAATCTCCCTAAAAACTGTAGTAATAAAGATCTCCAGCTCCCACCAACAGTAGAGGAAATTCGTGAAGAAAATAATGAAAAGCCCGTTTTGGACGGTATTCGAACCGATGCATAGAAAATAAGTGGAGAAGAAATGATGAAATGCTTCCATAAATTATGCACGAAACAATTTCAACAGATTTTAAAAATGCGACTTCAATCAATATTTATAAAAAAAGACGTTCATTCAGTCTTTACAAAATTTTAGAAGACTTTTTCGAACATAGGTGGCTGAATTTTTGACATTTCTTCCGAAAACCAAGTTTCCAGGCCATCCAGATATCGTGGACGTGTTTCTTAAACGCGGCTCTTAAGGTACCCCCACAAACTCGCGTAATTTTGAATTCCTTTCGAAACTGTCTTTATATTGTTGTGATCGATTAACACCGAAAACAACGTTCCACGCAAAACACGCGTTCCTTCTCGTTATAGGATGCCATGATAACTAAAACTATACGAATCTCTCGTGCGTAGACTAAACGTGGAGCACGCGGTTTACGTTGTAGCAGTCTTATCAACCGGGATATTCAAAAAAATAAAACCGTATACAAGTACCATCGTTTAATTCTTTAATGCCACAATTAAAGAATATTATTTCCGAAAAGCACCATTATGTACAAATCCATAACTATTCGGAATTATTGCTTAATGTTAATGCTGATAAAGTTTTATTTAAAAAAAAAAAACCTAGTGGCATCACTGTAAACGTTGCATAATGACTGTGTTTTCTCCACGCAGATTGCTCCAGAAACGGATAATGATAATTTAGTATTAGATAGTAGTTAGTAGTAGTAGTACTGAACAAAATTATATATATATATATATAGATAGATAGATAGATAGATATAGACCGTTTTTGTTCGTTACTTTTCGCCGAAAGTTCGGAGACTGTTTCGAGCTTTCAACCAGCGTCAAGGTACGCGTAAAAACTTTTTTCTACTCGAGTTAATTTATTTTTTTTGTTTTTTTTTTAAATTTACTTAAATTTTTATTACTATATTCCGTTTATTTTTCCGACAACAATCTTTTCTCCAACTTTTATCTTCTTAACCGCAGAAAGCTCTAATAAATACTCATATACATACATATATACACAAATACATACCAATATATATATATATATATATATATATATATATATAAATTCTTTCTAACTCTCATTTTCAGTGTTTATTCAACATGGCGCATTGTTGGTTATTCTTGCTTTCACACCTCGCCACAATGTAATTTTTCTAGGAAAACTGCGTCATTTGAATGGTGTGTTGAAATAAAGTTCAATTTTATTTTATTTTTTATTACAGAAAAATTATATACGTCTCAAAAACGTAGTAGTGTAAGAACGAATATAATAACAAATACACGATATACACGCCCAAACACACATACGCTATATACAGAGGAACAGAGATATTGTAGACGATGTGTTTGTTTGTTTGTGTGTGTGTGTGTAAGACACTGATGGAGGAGGGAGAAAGAGATTTACAGCTAAGTAACTAAAATCCACCACGGGAAATTGTATTAAGCTGGAACGAACACGAAGGGAAACGAGAAAAACTTTTAATTACAAGCCGACCGAAATATCTTCCGTCGGTGCGAAAATTGCTGGAACAGAAGTAGAAATTGTCGCTGAAATTAAAGTTAAACGAAATTTCTTTTGTTATTTTCGTAATGAGTTGAAAAAAAATTGTAAAATAGAAATATTTTAAAATTAGGTATTCGCGTATTAGTATACGTTGCCGTTCAGCGATTATACCGGGTGCGTAGAATTAAAAACGTAAATAATGACAACAATAACATCAATAATAATAAATAAATCCGTATAACGGTTGAAGTGCTTATAGTAGAATGACCAAAGTTGACTTCGAACGGTGGAAATATATAAATTAAAAATGGACCTGTGGAAGAAGCGAAAAATACCGGATGATTAAGAAGATTGAGAATTAAGAATCAGTAGGAAACAATAGACGACGCAATTAGGAAAAGAAGGCAGCCATATTTTACGGACACAATTGTCGTATGGAAAGTGCTTTCGACTAGTTCGATAATAGCAATCCGAAAAGCGTATTATCGCGGATAATCGAGAGACACGTCGAACATATTAGCATAGGCGAGGCAGAAAATTAAGACGGATATAAATTAAAATGTAGAATTCAAACTTTTCAGTAAGTAAAACAGAATAAATATGGAACGGGAAAAAGAAAGAAAAAGAAGTCGGGAAGGAATGAAAATTAGTGAACAAAGAAGAAATTGGAAAAGGAAGAAACAATTCGTAATGTACTTTACGCGCGAAATCGATGAAAGGTAACAACGAGCACGGTCAAGGTTTGGTGAACAAAATACGTGATGACGAAATTGTTAAATATGCCGGAAGAAATAAAGATTGAGAAACTAAAACAGCAGTTAAACAAGATACGGATAGTAACTGTAACTGCATATAAAATAAAGTAAAATAAAAAACAATTTATAATGAATTCGAAGTGGTGCGACAAGTAATAGCGATGAATTTGATATAGCGTCTGCTACTACTACTACTAATGAGGTAATAAGAACATGGTAAATAAAAATAGTCATTGTGAGAGTGTGGGTGAGAGTGTATTTAGGAATGGACGATAACTATAACTTTGTGTATATGTAAATTTAATAAATTAAAAAATAACGATGTGTGTATGTAATAATAGTTTAGATGTACATATTGTAAAATGGTGTAGACCGGTCGACAAGCGTATGACGGGACATATATTACCTAATATATATATTGAACAACAATGGGAGTATCATCGTTGACTATCTGCTTGTCTCTTCAAGTTTAACCTCAGCAACAACTGTTGCATTAAATGACCTCACCTTTCATAAGCAGATCTGTTTTGATATCAAGGGCAAATTTAAAAGTAAACCCCCTTACTTATAATAAATTAAACTTCGACAGTTCCAAAAATAAATTAAATTCAAATTATGTCCAAATATTTGTTGACAATGTCCGGCAATGCAGACAAATCTTGGCGCTAGAAGCTCGTATTAATAAGTTTAATAAATATATCTCTGACGTTGTTGACAGGAGTCAGAATATCGTCAAAGTTCTTGATAATGACTGGTGGAATTCTAAATTACAAAGCCTTAGGGATAAAATTAATATTGTTAGAAAAAAGAAATCAAAATGTAAGAATTTTTTCACATATTTTATACAATGTATTATTGGAATTAAATAATATATACAAAAAAGAAATTGCTAGGGCCAAGCTTGTCTGTTGGAAAACCTTTGTTGGTGAAAGTAGCGCACGGGGTAAACCCTACAAGAGATCAGTGAAGGATAGGACAGGATTGACTATTCTAGACTTATGGGATGGTTAGCAACTACTCTCTTTCGACACCGACAGATGTGGGTTTCTCCTGGAACACTTCTTCCCCAATAAAACTGATGTACCACTGCAGCTTGTGCATACTGGTGGTATTACACCACCAGGTGTCACATTAGATGTGGTTGATAATATCATTAAATCCCTCAGTAATAGGAAGCCCGGTACATTAGACCGAATAAAATTGTTAAACAGTTAGATCAGAAATTCCCGCAGTTATTTAGTAGACTTTTTACCACAAGTGTATTGAATTTCAAATATTTCCCCAGTGCTGGCAGCTAGCTAATATTAAGCTGCTTCCTAAATCCGGCAGAGATGTCTACCGTCCAATTTCACTTCTAAATTCGATTGGAAAACTGTTCGAAAAGGTTGTCCTAAAGTTATTACGGTATCCAGTAATAACCTGCTTCGCACAAATCAATTTGATTTTCGAACTGGACTCTCTCAATGTGACCTTGGTCTAGTGTTTTCGGTTGCCAAGTGCTGCTATTCAGTGTTTGGTGATCGAAGCATTGTTGCCCATGTTGCTAACCTACCTCTGTTATCTGCAATATCACACACAACTACTCTTAAGTATCTAAGAGTTATCATTGATGAAAACCTGACATTTATTCCACACTGGCAATATGATAACACAAAACTGTGACAATATCTTATCTATACTTGCTAGAATGCAGCCCAATGTATGGTGTTGGCTTATAGGGAGCGGCTCATACCGTGTAAGGGTCTCATTCAGGCCCTGTATGGTTATGCGGCAGTCCCAGATTATTGAAGAGAGTTAACAAACAACAAAGGAAATTTCTCTTTAGATTTTCTCCGCTTTACAAAACCGTACCTGCATAGGCAGCTTGTGTCATTAGTGGCGTTCTGCCACTGGATTTATACTTAGTTAGCAGAGCGATGGTCAGTGAGCATATGCCTTGTCGGTGTACATATGTGGGGCCATTAAGGTTGTTAGATAACAATTTTGCCAACACCATCGCAACACATATTTCTAATACAATTTTTCAGAAATATGTCAATACCTTGATTGTTGATGCTTAGCAGAGATGGTGGGATACAGATGCTACTGGTAGGAAAGCTTATTGTCGGATGTTTCTCAAAGATTAAAAATCAAAAATATGCGAATTAACTTTTACAACTCGTAGGTGCTCTCTGGGCATGGTAGGTTTCAAGCCTATTTATTCAGGTTTAAGCTGGCCACTGCTGACAGGTGCACCGTGTGTTCTAAGGATGTTGTTAATAATACTCATTATTTTATCTTTGAGTGTCCTGCCTTCTCTTCACTGCGTGACACTTTCAATATTGACAAATATAAAAACTCGCTTATCTTGAACAGAAAGAATCATACAGTTTTACTTGAATTTGCAGAGAAAGTCATGCGTTTCAAATTGACAATTACAAATTAATCAAGGACAATTAGCTAAATTCAAACGTGAAACCAATACCGCCATCGCTGACAGACTAGTTTCTTCATGCACACAGGTAGTCGATGGAACTATGTTTTTCATCCCATTACTGCCCTTAGATTAAGTACACAAGCGTGGGACTATTACACACCTGCTTTTACTTACTTTTCAGCTACACACTACTTATATGCAATTCTATAATTATTCAGCTTTAAGCACACTAGTCGCATGTCTTTCATAATAACACCTAGATTTTTAAGAAATAAACTAGCCTCACCGGGTAAATCCGGATTGGGGAATAAACTAAAAAAAAAAAAAAAAAAAACATATAAAGAATTGGGTGGGAGTGTCAGTGTGTGTGTGTGATTGGGTTTATTCCTTGTATTTTTATTTAATAATAAATATTCGCCTTTGGAAAGAAATCAATAAGAAACGATCAATCGAGCAACAAGCGACGAGCGATCAATCGATAAATATATTTCAGGAAAATAATCATTTAGATATATAATGCCGCGTGTACGAATAGGCTGAATAATCGAAATTAGTCAATAGTCGAATAACAAGAAGAATAAGAGACAAATATTTGAAATATAAACTTTTCTTGCGGTAGAATTTGCAAGGCAAATAAATTTTAAAACTCGCCTAAGAGTATAAACAATAATCAGCCTATATATCATGTACAACACAGGTGTATTAATACGTAAAAATCAATGCGCCAACTGTTAATAAAAGTAATAATACTAATAATAATAATAATAATAAAATTAAATATACACAATAAATACGCAAGTAAATTTCACTGTACAAATTTTGTACAATAATTAACAAAGCGGCGTCGTCGTAAATCGAAATGTATAATTTTTATTATTATATTTTTCTGCTAATTAATATGGCTATTCAACAAGAAGGTTCAATGTCTATATACGGAAGTTACAATTACGGGTTTATTACTAATTGATCTGAGCAGATTTCATCCTAATGTTACTGAAGCACGCTGTAGTTTTGAAATCAATTCGCATTCGTGTCCTAATAGACGCAATACATGATTCGTAGCCAGTTTGCCGATTGTCTTCCGAACCGCGTCTGACATCGTATTATAGGTGCGCGCGCACTAATTGCTCGATTAACGAACGATATCGACGAAATATAAAATTTTTTATAATAGAAACGATCGATTAAGAAAATACGAAAAAGACCGTGTGAAAAAATTATGATGGGTATTTACGTTTTTATAAGATGAGTACCAAGATTGAACCGTTGATAGCGTGTAAAATCATAGAGAACATCCTGACGGAATGGTTTAACAGATGTTTTGTTTAAAGATGTTTTCACTTATTACAGAATCGAATTACGAAATATGAAGTCTGCATTCATTCATGCATGCGCTTTACGATGGCCAAAATCGATTAAATAATAATATCTAATAATTAACGTTTAAATTTATATTTAGTTTTTATTTTAACCTTTTATAACGAGCTAATTTTGAATGTTGAAATTTTAAAAACAGTAAAGGAAACAAGTTTTTGGGGGTTACTCGAAAATAATATCGAAATTTTAACGATTATAAATTAATTTCAATTTCAATTTATTTCGGTATTACACTTTTAGATGACAAAATGTATATATAATAAACGAGTCAGTATATTATTCGACTACGACCTACTCTCGAGCGTCCTTATAATAGTGAACGAAAGAAAACGAGTAAATTATAACTAGTTCCTCGAAATAAATCTTAAATCTAAGGCGAAGAAATGCGTTATTTTAACATTCCGAGCTATAAATAATATAAATAATTTCAAATATATAAGTCACTAATGCGACAAACTGAATGTATTAGTCGCGATAGAATGAACATGCACAAATATGTACATAATTACTTTGTACCAAGTTATAATCATAAATATAAAATATAATAAATAAATAAAATGGCGATCGACTGTATCCAGTCGTGTGCACGATGTGCTCTATAAACAAAACAAAACTTATTTCAATAAAACAATATATTTTGCATAACATTAAAACGTTTAAAAATAAAGGCTTTTATACTTGTCTAACTCGACATTACAACGGCTTTTGATAGCTTAGATTTAAATAAGCTTACGTTATTATTAAAAAATTCAGCATTACAGCATACTGAATATTATCGATCAATACTTTCAAGATCGATCCACAATACTTGAAATAGGTACATATTCTAAACAACAAAAAATTGTTGTGGGAGTACCGCAAGGGTCTGTATTAGGGTCATTCTTGTGGAACTTAGTTTTCTCACAAATGTACACTATACTGATTCCAAATAATGTAAAAATTTTTACTTTTGTGGACGATATTAGCGATAAAAATGAAATCTCATTAGAAAAGAAATTAAATAATGTATATGTATACCATGCAAGAAATAAATGGTTACGATCGTTTAATCTGAGCATCAACAATTCGAAGTCAACCTATATGCGCTGTAGGAAATTGCAAAATAAAAAGTTAAATTTAACGCAATACGGATTAGACGTACAATATGTCACACAAAACAAATACTTAAGAGTATTAATTGATAATTTAAAATCCTATAATCATTTCAATCATATTACAACAAAAATTAGCAAATTTATAAGGGTATTTAATAAACTTTGTAACAATAACAATACAATAAACTATAAGAAAGGAATAATATTATATAAAAGTATAATATTACCAAACATACTTTATGGCAGCGTAATCTATAATGATATGTTAAATATCAAACGATTTCAAAACAAATTAAAAGCATTCCAGATAATGATTGCCATAAAATTAATCAAATCTTGCAGAACAACTAGCTATATGGCTCATTGTCATTGCTGGTATTAAACCGTCGGTGTATAAGATTGAGAAACATATTAATATTTTATTAATAAAAAATAATATAAATATAACTCGTGAATTTAACAACACGCAATATCAGCATCCATACTATTTGCATCAAGAAAAAAAGCTAACAATTAATTCAAAATAGTATTGGACGAATATTATGTTAAAAAATATCAAAGGTTATGGGATGAATACAATGGACTAGCGAAATAATATTTTTCCCAGTGTAGACAGAAGACTAAAATATGTTGTATTCGTGCCAAATTATTTCAATACACAGTTTATTAGCGGACATGGATTATTTAAAGACTATTTATATAAGTACGGAATATCGCATATAAATGTGCAATATGCAATTTAACCGATGATGTAAAGCATATACTGACAGGATTACGGCAACGCTGATTTCGCAGATATAAATGGAACAGAATTGGTGGATAAGCAGTTCGAAATTTTTAACGTTTTCACAGTATCGGAAATAACATACCGCAAAATACATCTACATATATTTTAATCAAATTAATTCTATAATATCACCTTAATGTAAAATGGGCTGAACTGAGCACCGTAAACTTAATTGGATGGGCTCTTTTCAGTTCATTATTTATAAATTACATGTATCTCACCTATAAATAAATTTACCCCATCGTAATTTACGAACTGGGGACCAAAAAAAAAAAAATAAATAAATAAAATAAAACAATTTGGAAGGATAAGAACGTGTTAATTAATAAAATAATAAACCAATTTGATCCTATTACCGTTCAATATTGTTCGACCACTTTTATTATAATGTCAACATAATGGTGTTACGAATACACGCACACACTGAGCATACAATTGTACACATGCTTTGCTACATACTTCAATTCAATTTGTTATTATCTTTTTCATTTTTGCTAAATCAACTACGTACATACATACGTTGCTTACCGACGAACTTCGGATTATTCGATAATTAACGAAGAAATCGAATTCATAAGATTTAGTTCGGCAACGTATTTGCCAGACCAAAAATCGACGTTGTCGAAACTGAGCAGTTCGTTAACCATTTCAAAGTCGCGCCGGAAATTTCGACTCATAAATTAAATCGCAGTCGATGTGAAAAGGAGTACATCGGAAAACCAAGCGGAAAATTCTGAATCAAATTTAAAGAATATTTTAATTCGTATGATGAAGAATCATAGTAAACGTCGTAAAAAATTAAAACACACGAAATCGATAATATTAATCGAAATTATAAAATGAAAAATATTATAAAAAGAGAAAAAAATGGAAACGATAAAAGAAAAAGATGAAAACAATTTATTAAATTCAACGATACATTTCGATGACGTTTTAAGAAGTACCTTATAAATTAATCATTTTTCATGAGACATTTATATATAGATTATTATGTAAGGCTGATTTATGTTATTTACCATATTCATCATCAGGTTAGATTATAACTAAATTTGTTATTTCATGTTTGTACCTCTAACTTGAACTTTTTAAATATTTTGTTTTTATTTTTGTTTTCATTATTATTATGTTAATTTATATTCATTTGTGTACACTTAAAAATGGCTTAATAGTCGAAAAGCTTCATCGTGTTTCTTAATACGAATTATTTTAGTAATTTTAAATATTATTTTTTAAATTTATTTATCGATTATGATAAGCGTATTTTAATGCTCGATATATATCGATGCGTCCGGAATAGGTTATTTGTCCCGCGAACATTTAAAATCGAACTATTCAGGAGCGAGACAGATATCCGAGATCATTTCTTTGCGTTTATCAGCTTAATTTCCAAATTAAAAATCGTTTTAAACATCCCAACATGTATATATGTATTATGTTTACGACATACCTTAAAGGCTTTCCCCAACCAACTATTCCTCTTTTGCGCTTAACCAATTTTTCCCTATATTATCGTACTACCCGCCATACCTTGCTTCATTTTTTCATCCATTGCCACAATTGCAACATTCGTCTGCCTATTGTCGTTTGTTCAAGCCAAGTGATCGGTGCATTTCCGTTTTATTGTGGCCATTCGCTCCACTGCATCCTCCAACCGTGTTCAGCCTTATATTATTTCGTGCTTTGAGTCCTTCTCTCTTTTTTTTTTGTTATATTTGTTTTCAAGTACTGGCAGTGTCAGTTGTACACTTTGCTTTACAGATGAATCGGTATTTGTTTATCGCGGATTATAACGTTTAGTTTTCCAAGCGCGACCCGTGATAGTGATATATGTTCCTTTCGTGTATATACGTACGGTAACGAAAGTTTCTACATTTATTGGTTAGTTTTATCGTTCGTCACTTAGTCTCCTGATGATTAGTCATCGAAAAGGAATTATACTATTACAAAATGATAATAGGAATAAAAATGTAGAAACTTTACCGATAACAGCGCTTTGTTCCGTCGGACAATATTGAAAGTACGATACATCCAAAATAGGTGTAAAACTTTAACGTATAGAAGAAAGTTGGCCGACAATAAAATCAACGAACTCTAAAACGTGTGTCGGTAGTAACTGCCGTAACACGATGAAAGTTGAAAACTTTCGATGGGGTAAAATCGAAGTTTTTAGCAGTTAAATCGTCTAAGAACAAAAGAACCGTAGAGTAACGTACGAACAAAATGAGACGATTTTAGAATAATGCGGCGAGAAGTACTCGAATTTCGCCCGATAAAACGCTAAATATATACGCATAACGGCTTTTTCTAAAGAGATCCATATTCGAAAACTTACAACAATAAAAATCGTGTAATTGCGCAAAATCCAACTCTTTACGTATGTAAAAATGGTCACGCGCAGTTTCATTCAACGTAATATATTCAGAAACAATTTTGATTGGATAAACAGAAATCATTGCGCGTTTCAATTTAAAATGTTCGCATTTATATATTTAAAAATATATATATATTAAAGTTAATAGTGAAAGTCAATTGTTAACAAGGGTTTTTAGCAGTTACGACATTTTCAAAATTTAAAATAAATCAAACATGATAACAGTTCAAAACTGTTGTCTACCTGTACTATATACTACAACATACAACTTCACAAACTAGAAGTAAACAACAAAATTACTAGTTAAATTGCCTACATTTTTTAGATATAAAAATACTACAAACCAATTCGGCTGTTAAGCCATTATCATCAAGTGGATATAATATATATATATATATATATATATATATATATATATATATATATATATATATATATTCAATTTTTATTAAAATAGTTATTTTTACTACTTTTTTGTAGTTTATTTTTTGAAAGTCGCTACATTCCAAATTATGTAATACTAAAGATTTTTATTTTCCAATAAGAGTTTCATTCTTTTTAGTATTTTCGTTTAGGACGCACTGGAAACGTTGCTCTGCAGGTTTTCCTTGTGTTTTTTTTACTATAATAATTTGTGCGAATTTTAATCGGATAGGAAAATATCGTGATCGAAGTATAACACTAAATATATAAGTTAGTAGGAGGACGAAACCTTTGCGCGATAATTGATTTAAAACCAAATCATATTTAGGGGCTTTAATTCATAGTTTGGATAATTGTTTCGATTTATCCAGAAGATGTAAATTTAATACTGATCTAGTTCAACCAGCGGTGCTGGTACGTGTTCTGTTCCAGGATTTATCTGGAAGACATCAGCTACATAATTTTAAAATTCTTCGGCCTTCTCTAGATCGCTACGGGTACATTTTCCATTTAACTTCTCTAATTGGATGCAGTTTTTCTATCTGACTTTTTAATCGTTTAGATGCTTTCAAAAAACAGAATAGTCACATTGAGAAGTGGGTGACGAGTTATATAAGTAATCGCTAATTGTTTTTTTTTTCTTACGATTCTTGCTTTACCCGCTTAGTTTCTAACTTTAAGAGTATTCGTTGGATCTCTATGAATTCTGCTTCACCATGAAACAACCATTAAAATGCATCTACCATAATATAGAGAAAGTTGAATTCGTTGCGTGCGAATATGTTAAATTTGCTTGTAAACATTTTTATCGAATTATTTCAATAGTGAAATTTGTAATCTTACTCGATGAAACTATAAAACGTTTTTGATACGACTTTGCACTAAACATTTATAAAATGGTACAGTGGTTTTTCGGTAATGGATCGTGTTACATCAAATCGAGCAACAAAACAGATTGTTATCTGGAGTCTCTAAGAAGCGCGTTGAGTCCATTTTTTATTTAATTTTGATCATCACGATTTTTCGGAATTATCGAATAAGTCGGATGTGCTGTATTATTTTGTAATTTATCTAGACTTAGTACAATTCTTAATGCGACTCCAAACTGTGTACCTACCGCGTTTATATTATTTCCATTTCCACGCAGTGGCTTCTTCTTGTCAGAAGATGTCACACATCAGCATTTTTTATATTTCTCGTTCCCTGGCTGATTTTATTATTTCCTCATCGCGTTGTTTTTCCCGGTATTTTTCCTTGAACGGTAACATACTCCTTTTCTTATTTTACGCGCGATATACTCTCTTAGCTTTCTGCTCTCGATGTCTTGGACGACGTTCATGCATAGCGCTCCTCCGTTATAATACCTCTGAATTCGTTCGTTTTGCCGTCCACGGTATGCGCTAAGCGTTCACATTTCAACCGTATCTTTTTACACTTTCCTCGTTTAGTGTCCACACGTTTCAGTAGTATATTTCAGGACGGACATGACATAACACCGATTGACTTTCATCTTTATATTCATTTTTAGCATTTCCCGTCTTCCATAAATTTTTGAACGTTTATTCTGGCTATTCCGACATGGTTTCTAATTTCTTTTATATCTCGACCATCACTTGTTAGTAACTAAATACCGAAATTCTTGCACAGTTTCCACAGTGTCGTTTCCGAGTTTTTTTAACTTGAGGAGATATATGTTAGTCTTCGAGAATATTATGGCCTTTGTTTTCATATTTTATATTATTATCATTATTATTAGTATTATTATTATTAATTTTTTTGTATATACCAAGTCGTCGTCATCTCATGTATTAAGGCAACCTCGTGGAAGCGAAGGGAAAACTAGTTTAGGGATTTAAATTAACGAAATCTTTCATTAGTATTACGACGCGCCTATTTTAGCGGATGAAATGGCACAACTGGAATGGAACACACCAACCCGTGGGTCGTGTCGCGAACGTAAACAAAAAGGAATATTTAGCGAAATTTTTGGCGAAAATTAAGTCGAAATAACTACCCGAATAACCTTTGAACAAACCCGCGACGACGGGGGGGTTCTTTAATTTTTTTAAATTTTTTGTTTCTTTATTATTATTATTTCTTAAAATTTAATAAAGTTGCGTCAACACTAATAGGATAACCTGAAGCGTTAATAGTAAAAAGCGGCGTAGTAGTTTCGCTATTAATAAAACGACGGCGACTATATCTTATCTTTCATCGGAGGTGTCTTCGTTTCTGGTACTCTAAAGCGCGAACAGACCTCCTTCCTTTTTTCCTTCTTATAAATGCGTTACTTTCTCCCGGTTTTCCTGATATTTCGATGACAGGACCATCTATCTTAAGCGTCGTTACTTATATATAACTCGCTACTTCTTACTGTAGTAGAGTTTTAGTATCTACAATGCGAGATAACAGAGCACCGTTATTCCGGTATACTTAACCAAATGGGCGACGACAACTAAAACCGAAATCGTAAGATCGCGGAGGAGCGCTAGAACTAGAAAGAGCAAAAACTTGGAAATCTTCTTCGTCTGTTTTCGAGAAAATAATAAACCAAGACGGCATTTCCTTTTGGGGGTATGGCGCGAGTAAATTGCACCCGCGACTTCGCAATTCGACGTTGTCGTCGTCATCAGCAGCGCGATAGTTATAGCGCTTGTCCTTCGTACCGTTTTCGGTAATTTATCAGCTATTATCGAAGTAGAACCGAGCAAACGAGCGAATGATGAAGGAAATAACGATAATAGAAAAGCAGAAGAAAAGGCAAGTAACCGGTAACGTTTGTATACTTATATATAATATAATAAAAAAAATGGTAGGAAAAATTTTTCGGCGGTTAGCGAGCGACAAGTAAAAAAAAAAAAAAAAAACGGGGAAAAAAATAATAAGAAATACAAATCAAACCGCTCTCTCTAGAGTACCGCTTTCTTCTTGTTTAGCGTCACGATAAAGTTTATATCTTAGAGCCTAATTCGTCACTGTTCTCAAATGAAATAGAAACAATTTTTGATTTTAGTTTTTTTACTTTTAGGGGAAAATGGAATCGAGCCAAATTTTATGGGGAAAAAAAATGAACCGTACCCCGGTTTCCGATAGACGCGAACTGTGGTAAGCAGTTTTCCAAATATAAATAAAAATGAAAATGGAAACGATTATAAACAAAAGTATCTCGTAAAGATTCTTTCCCTTTATACAGGTTTGCTAGTATAATGCTGAATAAATATCGATACTATTACTCGTCATTTCTGTCTGAAAAGGCTCTAGATTAATGCGCAATATTTCGGCGAAATTAGAATTAAGTAAAATTTCAATTAATTCCGTTACGAAACGATATTAGCTAATAATTACGATAATAAAGTAGGAAAACAAAAATTAGTTAAAATCGTTAAATTTTTATATAGAAAAAGATCGCAAAACTTTTCGGCTATTAAGCCATTATCAAGAAAAAATAAAATTTAAAAAATATATACGATTTAAAAAAAGCCAAAAATAGTAGTTCATTTGTATGTACGATATTTTATAGACAAGCGTGAAAAAGTAGATATTTATAAAATAATCCGATAGCGAACGTGGTACACGAAATAATCGGAAAATCAACAATATAAAATTTCGACGTAAACAATTTCATTAAATAGCCGGAAAAATGAAAACTTTCCTTATAATACGAAAATTGATTAAATTTTTGTAATATACTTCTTAAAAAACTAATTATTCATTTTTTTAACTTTACTATTTTTCGTAATACTCTATATATAAATTAAGTATTTTTTTTTACATTATATCTAATTTTTCCCTAATTTTTGTATTTTTTATAAATCGTATACATTTTTATTATATTTATCTGTTTTTACTTACACTCGATAATGGCTTAATAGCCGAAAAGTTTTGCGATATTTCTATGCGAAAATCTAATAATATTAACTACTCTCTGGTTGTTTATTTTTCGAAAATCACTACATTTCACACTGTTCAAATTACGATAATGTTTGTATATATTATTATTCAGACGTACACGACGTTATCGAGAGATATCGTTACCTTTCTTATGTAGTACAACTAGAAGTTATCGCTGGAGAGGAGTGATAGGTAAAGATGACGGGTAAACCAAAAAAAAAAAAAAAAAACGATCAAAATGGGACTATTTTTGCCGACACGTGCTAAATTCCTGTTTTGTATAGATGGCATTGCATATCCGATTGTTCGCAGCCGTTAGAATATATTTGAGTAAAATATTGTCTATCTAATAGACTACGCTAGCGAGGAAATTTTCCGTACAAAACGAAATCGTTATTATCAGATGAGGATTTTTACCATTTTTATACATTTTAAATATTGCCTAATCGCAAAAAAAATCAATCGACCTTCGCTATCCTCGATACTGGATGACGCAATTAACGAATTTTTCGAATACGTTTTACCTAATAAACGAATTAAGAGGAGAATTATACGAGATAACTTTGCTAGAAGAGGGAATGAAATAAAGAGAAGGACCAAAGACTCTGCACGAGAAATGTTAATAAAAATAAATGAATATGAACAGAACACGTAGCTAGATTTAATGACGACAGATGGACGGTCAGGTCAACTGAGCAGCATACAATTAATATAAAATAGGAAGGGGATGAACACGTAGAAGACCATATTAATAAGACAGACAAGAACTGGTAAGTCAATAGAATCGCACAAGGAAGAGGCCTGCATCTTGCAGTAGATTCACAATAGCTAATAAAGAAGAAGAATATATATATATATATATATATATATGAAGATCGTTGCGATGTTTCTGAAACGAGAATATTTGTTCGAACGATACAATAAGCACTTTTGTTTTAGGTTGTATGTAACGGCAGACTTGATTACAGCCTACTAATCTTGTAGATTGAGTAGCACTGCGGTTAAATTGACCTTAATTATACATACGAGTTAGAACAAAAACAGCAATTTGTCAAAATATTCGTGGCGATGTAAATAATTGCGATAAACGATTAATCGATCAATTGTAAACATTGGAAACAGTGGTAATGTCGTATGTGAAAATGATGAAGTACTGAATAAAGTAAATGAAAACACAACATTCAATAAGAACACTAAATGAAAAAGAATACCGAAATTGATCGAACACACACACACACACATATGTATATATTGTAAAACTCATGCCAATTAATGTAACACCCCCTAATTTTGAATTCCATATCAGACAGGGTCAATTATATAATTATTATATATTTATTATTTTCTATTATTATTATTATTATAATTTTATGCCGACATTTTTATACATATATACATATATACGATCGGTATGAGGTCGTGTCCCCTAGGATGCCATATCGTCCG
This sequence comes from Coronaproctus castanopsis, assembly GCA_032883995.1. Classification (NCBI taxonomy): domain Eukaryota; kingdom Metazoa; phylum Arthropoda; class Insecta; order Hemiptera; family Monophlebidae; genus Coronaproctus; species Coronaproctus castanopsis. Next base: position 236,744,747 of record CM065052.1, on the reverse strand, counting down.
TAAACGATAAATTTGATTAAAAAACTTTAATAATAATACTGTAAAATCATGTATTTTTATAATAATATTTATTCATACTCACGGAAACATCGTAATAAGATCGATCACAATAGGTTAGCGTAACGGCAACACAATTATTAATACTAAAATATGACGATCGAAACTGAACGATTTAACTAACTTAAACTGACTTAAGACTAAACGGAACTAAAATTGACTAAATTAAAACTAAACTGACTTAAAATGAAACTGAATTAGACTAAACTTCTATTAATAATCGAACATCTCCTTTTATACTAACAAATATGCATATATATATACTTAAACATATATACACGCCAAAGTAGAACTTCCTATATTATTCGAGAAAGATTCGTTTATTATTATTGTATATACTTATGGAACTTCTAGAAAAATCTTTGTATATTTACATATGTGTAAGTGTATTTTTTGATTGGTTTAACATAATTTTTTAATATCCAATCGTAAACGTGATTTTGCCGGCTTCTCACGTGTAGTAATTATCTTGTCATTTAATATATTGTAATATTTGTGTGTGAGTGTGTGTGTGTTTCCATTATTAATACGTCGATCAGACGATTTTCAATAACCAATCAAAATTTGTCAAATTTTTCCTCATTTTCTAGTGGGAAAATTAGGCATATACTTACGCATACGTATATATATATATATATATATATATATATATATATATATATATACATACTCATATACTTATTGTGTAACTAGTACGACGAGAAAGTTAGAGAAAGGTTAATAAATCTTAATACAAGCACGCTATTAAACCATCGTTATTATCACTATTCTTTTTACTTATTTTTTTAATTCTCAAACTCATCTTATTTATTTATTTTTTTAATCATTAACATGTATGGTTGTTACAATATATATATATATGAAAAGGACTACGAAGGAAGCGAGAAAATTTAGGAGAAGACTTATTAAAGCAAATATAGAAGACGTAAAAACAAAAATATATAGCGAATGGCTGTATTCGGAAAAACCCACATTATATACTTTGCGCGGTACTCCTCTTTTCTATATCTGCGTCGTTAACAATACCGCTTAGAACATTGTTGATAGATAGCTTAATCTTTCTACAATTATCGATTTTGATTATATCATTCTCGAGCAATGTTGGTTTCCGACATTAAGACCAACATTACTGGTAATTTCTACATAATTCAATGATTAATAGTAAGAAATTCCAGTTCAAGATTGCGTTATATTCAAACGGTCTTGTACGATTACATTTAAAATATGCGTGTGTAGTTTTGAATAAATACGTTGTAAGGATTGCGGAAAAAATTCAAATTTCCTAAAATATATTTATTACAGCCGGCTTTCATTTACGAGTTGCAAACATTTTATGCGATTCAGTGGGCATTAAATCTTCGGCTGCGTCAATTACGACTTCTACATAGTCTTTGTAATTCCCGCGTGAATGACAACTTATATTATTCAAAATCACGTATGCATTACAGATCCTTTTCTACGAACCAGAAGTACCTGTGGAAATCTATTTTATAATTCGCATCGTGTATCATTTTCTTATATACGTTGATATTTGTAAATGTATATACAAGTATGCATTATACACATATTTGTGTACGTATGTAAGTTTATGTATACACATATTTGTGTACGTATGTAAGTCTATGTATACACATATTTGTGTACGTATGTAGGTTTATATGTTTATACGTGTGATAACGTGTATATATAGCGTACATGCGGTTTTTTAACCCGTTTTCTTTCATGTATATATATTAAGCTGTACCGTAATTGGCCTTCCGGCTGTTGTACTAGGGATTTGTAAAATAAATAAACCAATCAATTAATCGTAAATAAATAACTACTATTATCAAATTTAATTACAATAATATCTAATCAACTTTGCTAGGATTATTAGGAATCGTAATCTCGATTCTTCAACGTATTTGTACTCTCCTGCAGAGTGCCGTACCAACAAGGGCACGGGAGGACTCGAGTCACTCTGAATTGCTACAGAGGACCGCCTATTGTCTGATATTCGAGTGTATCCCATAGGTGCAGCATTTACTTTATTCTCTTTACACGCCATGATTATCGAGAGTTAGATACAGTGGTGATTTCCCGTCCGGATTTTCTGTCAGGGTTTACTCCCTTAGCCTTTGGATAAATATCCTAACCGCAAGGCAGCAGTTTTGTTTTCTGTTACGGTTGTTTCCCTAAGGAAAACGGCCAAGATGCAGAAGGAAGTTCGGATGGATAATGAACGTAAAAGATTGGACGGGAATAAAAGGAATTGGAGAATTCATGGAAGCAGCAAGAAATAGAACACTAAAAACAGATAAAAAAAAATCAAAATGGAGATGGGCTGGTCATCTGGCAAGATAGACGGAAGTCCTTGCAAATAAAATGACAACGTGAATCCATAGAACAAGCAGACACCATTGACGCGTTGGGTTAATAATATAATTAAAGTTCGAGAAGGACGGATAAATAAAGGGAAAACTCGAAAGAACTTCGAGAGAGCACAACCAGCAATGCATTGAAAATAGCTCGGAGAAAGATTAAATCTTTAATAGCCGAATTTGACTATCGACTACTCTAGAACTCTTATTAACTTTAAATGACAAAAAAAGAAATTGAATAAACGAAAAACATTTACTTATAATAAATTCATTAAGTAAGATATTCGTACAATTTAAATATTTATCCGCTTTCACGACACGATAGGAAACGACATATTTTAAAACCGATACTGAATCCGTATCGAAATTGTATTCTTAATTCTACGTACAAATAGATTCGTCTTCTTTCATTCAACAGTTCGTATCTATCCATTGTCGCGAGTTTCCAGTACATCCCGCATGTTTCGTGGAATATCACACTTAAAATGTCTTATTTTGAAGATATCAGAATTTCTCTCTCGTCTCTAATTAAGGCTAACACTAGGACGACGCTAGAGATCCGTTTCAAATCCGAGCGTAATACCGTCTAGTAAAAAATAAAACCGATCTGTGAATCATCGCAATATTTTTCAAAATCTACACGTATGGTTCTAAAATCTATGTAACGGATAATTAATAAACCCAAAAAAATGAAAAGATGTTATTCATTTTGTTTAGCAAATAATAATTTTTCACGCGGAAACACATACAAATGTAAATCGTATACATATACATACATACATACATATATATATGTTTATGTGTGTAGATCAGTTTATTTTAGAACGTCCTAATTTAGTATGTTGAACGACAATATTTGTTTTCGATAAAACGTTTCCCTTTTTATAATTCTTCGTATTTCTCTTTAGAAACGATTTCTCTCGGGAAGAAGATTCGTTCAGGATTTCACATTTATTTTTATCGCGCGACATTTTTAATGAAAACGGGCAAAATATTTCACAATAATAATCTATACATACACCGGTGCAGAGAGAGATTTTCTCTTATACATCTGCCTCATGGCAATAACATATATAATTTATTTTTGGACCGAATTTTTACGTTATCTCTCTACGGATCACATATATATTACTTATATTAACATTTTTTTACACATACACACACACACACACACAAACATAAAACGTACATTTATCAAATTACAGCACAAAACACAGATAAACGCAACGCAATAAGTACAGTAACATCCTTGTATTACTGCGATAATATAGTTGGAAATTACGTTTCCTGAAAGCTCAGACGACCGACTTACAATAATTGCCGGAAAAGCGAGACAAAATGGATATAAATGTATTTATATACACATATATACGTGTATTTTAATATATAAATGTATTTATATATATATATATATATATATATATATATATATACAACCGTACTAGTTGACCGGACAGACGGTGTTCCGTTGAAATTCTTAGAAACCAAACTATTAGCAACATTCGGAAATATGTTAGCAAGGTTGGTTCAACTGTTCATTCAAATTATCACAAACTGAAAATTGTGCGCTGGTATTCGTGTGATAAATAGGATAAATTCAAGAATTTTATGATATAACCGAATCAATCGACATAAATGAATGTAACCTTGAATTTCTATGTTTAAATGGTTCACATTATTATTTTTCGCTACCGAAATGGCCCGTACTCTCAACCAAATTCGGTTTTTATCATTTTCACCATATTCGGTAAAACACATTCACGATCAGTTCTCCTTCCGACATTGTGAATTGATATAAACTAAATGCAAATGAAATTATACCAGCGGAAGCGTCAACTGAAATTTTTTCATTATCAACGTGTAATAACCGCTCGGAAAACACTTTATTCTCATTTTTTAACAGTTGACTATTCATCTCAAATGCAAATATGTAATAGTTTAGACATCGCTGATGTTTTGGGGGAATTCTATCGTGTGCAAATTCAGAAGCAATTTGAGTGCAGAATTAGCTGTTCGTTCTGCTTCTCATAATGTGGCAGCGGTCCAAGGCGTTATGACTTTGTACACGAATAGAAGTTAAAATCAATAGTTCTACGAGGTGCATCGAGAAAGAAGATGCTTCCGCAAGTTTTCTGCTGCTCATTCAAAAGTAGAACTTTCGTTCGTACTGATTGATTTAAAACAACTCGATCGTATCGACGTTTCAACTTCTCGGTTGAATATTTGCAACATCTCGCTAGGCATAATCAGTCACAAATCATCTATACAAATCAACGCCTCGTTATAGATTTCCGCGTTCAATTCACGTTCACCTTAATTATTTTCATTAGGCAGTTATACAAAACCGAAAATAGACAAGGAAATATCGTAAATTTTGAGTACTTATGTTAGTAGATACATAGTAAAAACTTTAATTTTTGATTCATAAAATCCTTGTTCAGATAAATACGATGCTACGAAAAAAGAATCAACCAAATCGGTCGATCTGTTCTCAAGTGATGCCCTTATATATATATATATATATATATATATATATATATATATATATATATATATATATATATATATATATCATTGCTGCAGCTAGAAAAGAAATGATAGATTTACTGAACAGAATAGAAATGGAAAGTAGAAAACTGGGACTTTTAATTAATAAAAATAAGACAAAAATTATGGTAATAGGTAGAAATAACAATCCCCAGAAGCTGAACACTATATAGGATGTAAAAATTATAAATTCATATACATATCTTGGATCATTAATAAACAAGGGGAGAGGATATTAAACGCAGAGTGGTGTTAGAAAAAGCTGCAATGACGAGGCTAGATAAAATTTGGAAAGATCATTCCATTACTCGCTCAACAAAAATAAGTAAATACTTTAGTATTTGCCAGATTTACATATGAAGCAAAAACTTGGACATTACATAAGCAAGATAAACGAAAAATTTACGCCTTTGAGATGTGGATATGGCGCAGAATGCTTAAAATTCCACGAACAGCAAAAAAGACAAATACCTCAATTCTAGAAGATCTAAACTTGGAACAGCGCTTTTATACTTCATCCCAACAGAAAATCTTGAACTATGCGAAAAAGCGAGAACTGCCTAGTAAAAAGCATAGTAATTGTTACTGATAGAAGGAAAAAGAAGTAAAGGAAGACCTCCGACTCGATGGATAGATACTGTCACGATGCTTACTGGATTAACAAGAATTCAAGCTATAATAGAAAGCCGAAATAGGGTCAGTTTTTTTTTCTCTCTTTCAAATTGCTTGCAATCTGTCCTGTAGAACAATAAGCAGCACTGCTGACAATAAGTTGTGAAATGAACGCTGTACAATTACAGCTATTCCTAGCTTCTCTGGGTATAATTTGTAAAATCAGGATCTGTAGTGCAGTTCAGTTTGCTAGATCCTCTTCAAACGTCTGAACCGCATACCATTATTTATTAGATTGGCAGCTAGTAGCGTGATGGTCAAGTCGTTGCTTATAATTCTGGCTAAGTGATCTGATGGTTTCCTTTACCGTAGGAATTTGTAAGTCTCTATACAGGTTAAACCAAGGTGCACACGTTGCGGTACACCTGTTTGTACAGGATAAATTTGCGAATGTACATCATTTACGACAACTTGAAAGCCCCTGTCAGTTAGATACGACTTGAATATTGAGTAATATGGGTGAGGGAGGCAATTTTTGTTTCAGTTTACACAGTAAACCTGTATGCCACACAGGTGGAGAAAAATTATATCAGATGCATTAAAGTGGGGGTCACGTTACTCAGTCATTGAGTTATCGATTATGATGATGATGATGATGATATCTCCAATGCTCGTCTTTTTCCATTCATATCGGTTATTGGATATTCTTTTTAATTCCGAATAACTGAAGCAGCCGTAACCTTTCTTCAGGTTATCTATCCAGCTTAATCGCGGTCTACTTCTTATTCGTTTTCCTTGGATATGTCCTTCACTCATGTCGCAAATATTAAAGTTTATTGTGAATTTATTTAGTGTTTACTAACTTAATTTATATCATATTTATTTATATTTAATATTATTACGCCGCAGTCGCAATGTTTTTAAAAATTTACTACTATTAAATTTCATTTATGAATTACAACTTTTAATATTATTTACGTTTACTCAATTACGACGAATTACCTCTCACCTCACTTCACATCAACTAGACTAACTATTCGACTAATCACCGTGATCACTACCTGCCAATAGTTGGAACTTCTATAAATTAATAAGCAATTTAATATTATATTTCGAATTTATATTATTATTATTAAATAAATATGTATATTACGATCGCTACGAAAATAAACAATTAAACAATGACAAACATTATATATATATATATATATATATATATATATATATATATATATATATATATATATGAAAGTACTAGGAACGTAAAATATAATCTGACGATGGACAAGATCCCGACGACCGCAGGTGTAGATGACAAACAAGATAATTTGACCTCTCTAGATATAATTAGTGCAACTGAATATTGTTACTCATTAGACCGGTTATATTTATTAACAATTATAATTCCAATAATATAATTATCTTAATTATTTATTTGTGTAGTGACTAAAACAAATCTTTTTATATTATTATTTTACTCAATTACGTACAATAATTACCCATCTATGAACGTTCCATTATATACGCAAACATTCATCATTTTTAATATTATTTACATTTTTTCACAATGCGCTTTTACGGCTAGACGCGTTAGTATTGTTGTTAACTTATAAGATGGAATAACGAGAAGACGTGCGGACAACGTCAAATCAGATCTAATCAAGGTATTTGTTATTCAGTATGTTAATTGAATTTATCGATATTCCTTATACGTGATGGTATAGGCATAATTGCAACATACAATGTATATTTCCCTAATCTACCCACCGACTACTAAGCGACGATACAAATATTTCTTATGTTCTTTCTTGGCTTTTTCTTCCCTTTTATAGAATTTCCAAATATCGGCTCTATATATATATATATATATATATATATCAGTTTAGTCGGTTATCCGTCGTTGAAAAACAACGGCAAACTACACCAACACATAATAATGTTTTCATATATATTACGTCTTTAATTTCGCCTAAATGCATATATCATTTGCATTATTGTATTTTTGGTTAATTTTATCATATATGTAATTTATTTAAATTTCTGATGCAACGCTTTGCTCTAAGTATATATATATATATATATATATATATATATATATATATAAATGCCGATGGACATAGCACATTGAGTAGGCGGTTTCCCTTCTAATCGCCGAAGTTAAGCAACGGACTTGGATGGGTGAGATGACCGTCGGCTCAATATGTTGTTGTTGATATCTCCAAATTTGCCTGTCCCGCACAGGGGATTAGGCAATTTTCTCTCCAATTTATTGATTTGGGGAGACCTACGTCCAGCAGTGGACCGATATGGGTAAATATATGTATATATATATATAATAATAATATAATATGCACTGTCACATCCTCTTTAATTGTAAATTTAATTCTCTTAATATGTAGTAATTAATAATTATACTTAACCAATCGATAAAAACTAATTTCCTTGCAAGAATGAACAAAATTCAATATATACTAAAATTTTATTTTATTTAAGTTGTCAGATACGTAAGATATTTTTTCATTTTCTTCACATGATTAAATACTTGATATTTTACTTCTTAATGTAAAAATATTTTCTTATACTTACGAAACTGGCAACGAAGCAGTTTTTGTTACTGCCATCAATTTTGAAATTACAAATCTACTCAACAACAAATGTATTTCCCAAAGATACTCTCCATCGTGAATGATATAATCTGTAGCGTTCGCTTACTAATAAGTTACTTTTTCGTTGTCAGTTTCAGATAATTCACTGATTTAGCTTTATTATGATCGTAACTTTACAGAGTTTATATTATATATATATATATATATATATATACACATTTGTTCGCGTGTACGATACACCTCTAATAGTGTTTGGTTTTTCACCGCACAATTTAAGTCCCGCATACTCTGTAGGAACGTTAGTTTTAAAAAAATTATCATCACCCATCTATAAAAGTTTTGAAATTACTCTTCTTTCTTCTTTAACGTATGCGTCTCTAGCCGTAGATTCTGAAGTCATCCTAAAGGTCCACATTTAGCATTCTTTGGCATTCTAGGTTAAACTCCTCATTCGTGGACTCCTTGCAGCGTTCTCCTCGGACATTTTGTAAGTAAGTCCTCAATAGTCTAAGACTTCGCTCCATAGTCGCATTTTTGGCTGTTGGAACGTCCCTCGCAGCTTCAACATTTGACCTGATCTCTTTCACGGCCGATCCTTATATGATTCAGCCGAGCCTATATTTTTCTAATGACGAACTATGAAACTAAAAAATTAAATTAAATTAATTTCGGAACAACTATCTATTTCCATCCGGTAATCATCGACGAACCGATATTACAACTGAGGAGATATATTTCGTAGACGAATTTTTGAGATGATTTTTTACGATGGTAGAGACTTCGAAACGGAATTTCGCAGTTGTAACGTAAGAAAGAGAATAATTTACGGGTACGATTCTAGGGTGAGTGGAAACCGAGTAAAATGAAACGGTCAAATTACAAAGTTCGGTTGAAAAAGTAGGATGGAAAATTTTGTTTGAAATTTCGCGATTGAAGAAGTCGAGCCTAAGTGACGGGCGCCAGATTAAAAAGAAAACCTAACAATATCATCGCGGGGAAGCGGGGAAGCGTTAACGTCTAAAGTTATAACTAAAACTTCCCTCCTGCTGGGAACGATGAACGTTTTCAGTAGGGAACAGGGCAGTAAGTTTTTCAATTTTTTTCCTTTATTTTTACAACTTTAAGATTACTTTATTGCTATATGTTCGGGACTGCTGGAATTTTAGTCTCAACAGTGTTGGCACTTCCTCGCGTTCGATGGATAAACGTTATCGCATTATTTTACTTTTATTATTTTTATTATCTTTCTCAGTCACGAGGCAATTTTCCGCTACCGTTTATTTACTAACTTTAAATACATCCTCATACATGTACATATTTTAGATCAATTTGAGGAAAAAAACAATTATTACATATATGTACCTGATAGACGTACGTCGTTTTTAAGACAGATAAAGACAAATTGGAAGAAAAAAACCTTTAAAATATTTATATATATATATATATATATATATATGTGTGCGTGTATATATATATGACCTAGAGAGTAGATGCTTTTGCATTCTGTTCGCACGGCTTCGCTTAAAGTCGCATCGAGGATGAAAATTTTTTCTATTCAAATCCAGCTTGTTTAGAAGTAAAGAAGAGACGTTCGAAGCAATGAAAAGCAATCCGGTATTGGCTTGTTCAGGTGTACCTCACGTGGTGATGTAGTCGTTGAAAAACTTTTACTTAATTTAATTGCAAGCCTATGTGTGATATACTTTCATACGGTCGCGGAATTCATGAGTTAAGCCATAGATAAGCATAGGGCGAGCTCTCTTCGATGTCGTAAAATGAATCACGTCGCTCGGGATCGAGGGAGGAATGGATGTTAATGATGATGATATATCGCTTTCGATCCCACACGCGGCATAAAGTCAACAAAGTTTTTCTTATTCATCGCAGAGATAGCAAGAGCAACCCCATTCCATATATGCGCGCATCAACGATGAATGTAATTAGTAGCTTGAATGCTAGCCCAATTAGTATGCAAAATAACGTACGATGGTGGTCGAGACGTCCGGCATGAGGGTAAAGTTTGATGTTTAGAAGGATGAACGACCGTTTTTAATGATCTCACAGAAAACATGTTTTTTTTTTCTCATCAGTTATGCGTGTGAGTTTAGTTCAGTGGGACGTTATTATTTTAAAAATTAAAACAGAATATGTCAAAAAAAAAAAAGGTACAAATCGTATTCTTTTATTATTCAAATTTTTCGAAGCAAATAATACGATCCGGAGTTGAAGAAAAACAGACATGACGAAGTTGGGGATAGATACATCGGTTATTTAACGGGAGAGGAATAAACGAGTTAAAAAGAGCTTAAAACGGCCAACCGGACGGTTAAATAACCGCGAAAATGGACCTAATGCGTTTTTCGTTCATGGTATTCAAATGACATCCTTTTAGACTGTAAAAAGATTTCGGTTTTTCAAACAAAAACCAACCCCTTCCACTATTGGATTAAGTTGTAAATTATGGTGCAGCGCATTATAATGAAAGGAATTATTTCAAACCAGCGGTGAAAAAGACCCGGACGGTCTACATTTTAGAGTTAAGTACCACGAAAGAATAAATGTAAACGAAGTCGCCATTTATATATATATATATATATATATATATATATATATATATATACATATGAGCACAAAATCATACAATGCGCTTGTCGCATTATGGCATATTCCGGAGGTTTCGCTAAATAACAAAAGCCTATTTATTACTGAAAAGGAATGGAATGTTTATATAATAAACTCACACAACAGACTACATTAATAAAGTTGCTACAAAGAAAATAGATACAACTTTTAAACGATGCTAATAGAACTTTATCGTTTTCCAAGTCACTTCCTTTTGAATAAATAGTTTGTCAATAATGCTTATCGGTTAACTTCAACGTGATTGAAAAATGAAACTGTCAGGTGTATGTTTATCTTATACACATAACGATTATCTGCATTATTATTAGTGAATGAAAAACGGAAGAAAGGTTACTTTGTAGCGTGTATATTGTAAATTCAAATAGAAAAATTATAATGCACTCTGTCCAACTCATTATTATTTCTTTTTAATCCAGAGTGAAGGGCGGTAGCCAGAGGGAAGGAAGATAGATGGACAAGACGAGTGTTATAATTTGCTTCATAAAAGAAATAACATTGGCAGATCGCTGACTCGTTAATATGACGATACCACTCAGGTTGCGGGAAAGAACTACATTCAGAAGGTTCAGGACTGGAACGAATGGAAGAGATTGGGGAAAATCAGCAGTGGGCCGATATAGGATAAATTAATATCTTCTTCTTCATTTCTTAATCTTAAAATAAGATTGGTGGACAGTTATGTTATCTTTCAGAATTTTCTGGAAATTGCCACTTTCTTCATGTTTCCATAACATGATGCTTTTATATCTTTTTGTATCTGTTTAAAATAATTCTGCCTCGGCCTTCCTCTTTTTCTCTTTTCCCCTCTAACGGTCCTTCAATTATCTGCGTTAAATACTGATTATGTCTGAGTACATGACCGATCCATTTATTTCTTCTTTCTTTCAGTTTCTTCATGAGATTTCTTTCTTTATTAATTAAATTAAAGACTTTTTCGTTCTTTATCTTATCTGTCCATTTTATCTTCTCCATTCTTCTCCATCACCAGATTTCCAATGCTTCTATTTTCTTTTGCATTGTTTTATCAATCGTCCAACTTTCTGATCCATAAAGTAGTATACTCCATACAAATGTTTTAATAAAATTTTTCTTTATATCTGTTTTAATATTTTTTTATGTCAGTAGTCCTTTGTTTTTCATAAAGGCTTTCTTCGCCATTGCGATTCTTTCCTTTATATCTGGGCCACTTTTACCATCTTCTGTTATGAGACTACTTAAATATTTTTGTTTTTTAACTTGCTCTATTATTTCTCCGTCTATTGTTATATTAACTTTTTTGTCGAGATCTTTTTTTGTCATAACTCTGGTCTTATTTTTATTTATGTGCATATTATATAACTTTAAAATTTTATTCATTTTCTGCAAAGAATTATTTAAATCTTTCTCGCTTTCTGTAATCACAACTACATCATCTGCAAACATAAAGAGAATTACTTTCATTCCTCAACAGTGGACTATATATTCTCATCCCTTCTTTCATCGCTTTAAGTTAATTGTAAGTGTGGGGGTCTTTGCTTTGTGCAATTGCCTTCATTATTATTTTTTTTTTCTCAATAGAGGGAGGGGGTTTTTAGTGCGTAAAAATCCCACACATTGGTTTTGGTTTCCCAGCAGTGCATATAATGCACTGCATGAATAAAAACAAAAAATTATGTGATATCAGTGTCTTTTGAAGATTTTCCCCCTCCCACTTCAAAAAAAAAAAATAACAACAATAATACAAGTGTATATGACAACAAATGAATACACAGATGAAAAGTGGAGGAAATATACGCTCAAATAGAAGATACAATAACATATGTGGATCCAAAAGAAAATTTAATAATACTAGGCGATTGGAACGCGATAGTAGGGAAAGAAAAAGAAGATGAATGCATGGACAACTGGGGAAACGAAATAAGAGAGGAGAAATGCTAATAAACTTCTGCAAACAAAATGAATTGATAATAGGAAATACGCTATTTAAACAGCATGAAATGAGAATCTATACCTGGAAAATGCCAGGGGATAAGAAGAAAATACCAGATAGACTATATTCTGGTCAGAAATAGATATAAAAACCAGATAAAACAGTATAAAACATATCCAGGCGCCGACATAGACAGCGACCACAATCTGGTGTTAATGAAAACAGAACTGAAATATAAAAAAAACGGATAGAAAAAGATTTGACCAAGTAAGGTGGAATATAAGAAAACTGAAAAAGAATAATATACAAACTGCGTATCAAAAAGAAAATAATAGAATATTTAAGAAAACATAAAGATACGCACGCAGGTAGTATTGATGAAAAATTGAATCAAATAAAAAAAGCTATAACAGTAGCGACGGAAAATGCGCTAGGTAAAGAAAAAAAACTATAGAAAACCATGGATTACAGATGAAGTAATCGATTTAATGGGAAAAATAAGAAAGTATAAAAATGTAAATACAATAGAAGGAAAATTAAAGTACAAAAAATATAGAAACAAAATAAATAGGGAAGCAAAAAAGGCGAAACAGGCATACTTAGAAGAGAAATGTAAAGAAGTGGAAGAAAGTATTCGAAAAGGAAATGTAGAAAGCGCATATAAAGAGATAAGATCACAATTTGGCAAATCAAGAACAAAAATAAATGGAATAGTAAATGAAAATGGAAAACTAGTGATAGATGAAGAAGAAATAGCGGACAGATTGAAGAGATACATAGAAAGCCTGTATAAAGAAGAACAAATCATAATAAATAAAAATGATAAATTGTACCTAAATGAAAATATAACAGAAAATAATATAGGAACACCAATAATGAGAGCAGAATTCGAAAAAGCATTAAGAGAACTGAAAACAGGAAAAGCTCCTGGATATGACAACATTCGTAGTGAACTATTAAAATCACTGGATTAAAATACAAAGAACAAAATGTATGATTTAATAAAAGAAATATATGAAAAAACTGAGCTCCCTGTAGACTTTAACACAAGCAAGATAATGCTAATTCCTAAAAAGAACGGTACAACAAAATGTGAAGAATATAGAATGATAAATCTGCTTCCACACGCGTCAAAAATCATAACAAAAATCTTGTTCAATAGAATAAATAATAAAATATACCAAGAATTAGGTGAAGAACAATATGGTTTTAGAAAGGGAAGAGGAATAAAAGAAGCAATTTTAGGATTAAGACTGATCATCGAAAAAAGAATAGAAATAGACAAATCGATATACCTAGAAAAGGCTTTCGACAGATGTAATTGGAATCTGCTAAAAAGCGCATTGAAAAAACTTAATATCAATGAAAGAGAAACAAAGCTTATAGATACTCTACATCGAAAACAAATAGCGAAATTTAATATAAAAGACACAGAAAGAGAAGCAAGAATAAGGAAGGGAGTAAGACAGGGATGTAGCATATCACCTACTCTTTTCAATACATATTTAGATCAAATTAATATATATACATAAAATTAAAGCTGCAAGTGTTTTCGAAAGGTCACAACGAAAAAAATTCTGATCGTACAATAAGGTTGTGAACTATTCCTTTGGACTTGAACGTTTTGTCCGAGTAGCAAGAACATTCTAATCTCCATGAAACCAGAAATGTACCAATGTGATGAAGTATAATGACGTTTCCATTTTTCGGTCCTGATTCGGTTGCATCACACGGCGATTAGCGCAAATTTGAGTGCGATACGTATACGTCCCATTATCATGATTTCAGTCGATGAGAATGGCCGCCGCTTAGTCTACGTCGAGAATATTAGGTATCCGAAATTTCTTGTGTATCTTATATCGCGGAGATAGTAACTAATAACAGAATCGAACCTGTTTCCGAACACTTTTGTCTAAAAATTCATTTTACCGCGCTGAACCGGTATATCATACCAATGTACATCGCAAAATGTCCTTCGGTCGCACGTTGATAAGCATAACGAATACCAGTATCGGTATCTCGCTAATTGAATACGATCAAAGTCCGATCCAAATGGAGAACTACTATTATTCTACAAAAAGTTTCAACCGGATTATACCATGAAAAATCTAGATAATTCTACTCTTATCTGCTTTTTAGAAACATGCACTATCATTGGTGCTGGCTTCATAAAAAACTGTGTTTATCGATATCTCGAACCAAACGTATTTTGCACATTTCAGGTTGTATGGAATTCCGTTGTTCTAATAAACGATCATAAAACTGTTATAAATCGGAAAAACTGACAAATGCATACACACACAATTGTCTTAGCGACAGCACAAGACTGGTTGAATCCTCAAAAGCCAGCGATTCCCAATTTACACGTAGGCGTAAACGAGTGGTAGTTGCTTGCATAGTTGGCGCCAAAATCGTATATGTATACAACTGGCCCTATTGTTGGAGATATAGATGAATATAAGTTCTGGATTGAATGAATCGATAAAGTAATTTTTGCATCTTCTTCCGAGATGTGAGCACGAAAAACTACAAATGTCGAATAAAAAAGTTAAATATTTTGTACGTGTTACTTAATTAGTGTTTTGATCCTTCCTGACTCCTCCTTAGAGTGAGTATGAATTACGACCGTTCTGTTGATCTCCTTACAGAAAGTACTGTTTACTTTTTTTATTTCCTTGTCAAAGCTATCGACATCACTGCCCCCTATGATAACCTTATCTTTACATGCTGGTTTCTTATTTGCAGCAATGTCTCGATAAGATGTGATGCTTGTTTTAATTAGTGCGCCAAGAGTGTAGAGTACGTCGCGAAATACGGTTTAAATTGTTCGAAAGTATATCTTTGAGTTTAAGTGCCGGTCCGCTTGACTCAACAACTAGATAGTCAATATCGGATGTAGACCCCAAAAGAGTTTCTTTTTCAGTCTTTGCGACTGATTTTTTCTTGATTTCGTTTCTTCTCTTGTTGGTTAACTGGGACATTTGCTTAAGCAGGTCGCTCAGCTGCTTAACGAAACCCATGGCGCAGTCTACCCAAAAGTCATTGATGGGTCAACCGTACTCGATTTATATGTGGATTAATTCGATGCACTATGATAAATGTAATTGTTATTAAATTAATGCACGGTTTATCGATGTTTGGAAAAACCAAAGTTCAATAGTCACAATAACAGGCGACGTAATCGTCCAAAATAAAAACCACGGTTCGAAATGAAGTGATCAACCGAGGCTGAGTAGAAAACTTCCCTGTATGTGCTTGCCCGAATGGTTCATTTAGCTCGTCCTATACCAATATTCTGGTTAACGAAAGTCACAGGTGACATGGTCTACCAGTTGTAGATTTAATGGCTTTTAATATATAATAATTATAATAATATTAGGAAACTCAATTACTGAGTATCGTGACCGTAATATACTTATTAAGCTATATATCTAAATATACGTAGGTATCTCGTGGAAATTTCGAATACTCATGGTTATAACGAACGTATGCTTTGTGAACCTTGCAAACAACGCTGATACATTAAATGGCACAAGAACCAGAGGAGAGCCGTCGATGAGGCTCATAGACTATATCACGATAATTACAAATTTCAGATTCATCTTGTAACAAGAGAGGGAAAATGGCGAGACAATTCACCAATTGATGATGGTTAGACACGACGTCCGCAATCGGGTTTACGATTGAAGATATATTTTATATATATATGTATGTATACGGAAAATAAACAACCTAATGAATTTCGGGCTCATTACAGTATTGTTCGATAAGAAGGAAAAGTTACGAAATATAAAATGAGAATTAATTTTAACTTCACAAAGAATGTACGTCGCCATTTAAATTAGGTACTAATAAAATGGATAAGGAAGTCCATTTTCAGGAAGAAACTTTAAAAACTTTTAATTTACTACTTTGAATGAGATTACCGTGGAACGCGAAAAACTCAAATATATAGATTACTATATTATATATATATATATATATATATATATATATATATATAATATAAAACACATAGCGTAAAGGTAAGCGAACACACAGATAAACGCGTACACACATTTACAATCGTCCAAACTTATACGTACGATAAATAATACTGAATTGAGGAAAAACACCCGAGAAATAGCGCGGAGGGATAACTTTCGTCTGAGAGAGCAGATTTTTTTTAATGTTCCATTATATACTCTCGTTTTGCATAAATTAAACCGTCTACGACTATCTACTTTTTCGCGACTTTTTCGGCTAATAATTATCGTCTTACACTCGGATAACACTTATGGAGGAAAGGTCGACATATAAAAATACGGGCCGAAAAATAAATACGGATCTTATCTCGGTTCAGTTTTAGTATAGCTATTGCGCTTGATACGAAATAACACGGTTAATGGGTAAACTAGTAACGAATAAAATAAGTATACATGCACACACACACACATATATATATATGCATATATATGTACGTGTGTCTGTTTTGTAATAAAGACATTGATAGAAAGAGGCTGAGAACGCGAAGTTTAAGTACTCAGATTATACCGGCTCATTTTCAAAATTTACATAAATTTTTGGAAGATGTCGGTTACACTAAATTTTGTTTATATATATATATATATATATATATATATATATATGTATGCATATATCCTCTCTAGTGACGTTTATTATATAAAATAATCCGCTTGCGATAAAACGAACATTTCTGACAGCATATTTTCCACCGTCTTTTCCCTGTCGACGAGACGTAGTACATATTTAACCTTTTCCACAGGAAAATTTAGTTCTGACAACGAAAAGAAAAATACTTATATAATAATTATGACGGCGATAAAAACCTTTTTTTTTTCTTCTTTTTTTTCGAGATGTTACGGGACATTATTTTTACTAGCCTCCAGAGAGAGGTTTTAATTTTTCTTCACTTAAAATCAACCGATATACTTCAATATTGCCTAACGTTCGTTACATCTCGACCGATATAGACACCCAAGTTTCGCAAGTTTATTTCTAACATAACGTAAAATGACATTATGGAAAGAAACTTAAGTAAAATTTTAAGAAAAAATTTTGAATAAAATTAACGAAATTAAAATTATGCGTACTGAGAAGTAGTCGGTTTTAAACCGGATTGTTTAATTTATTTTCAAACTGTGTTAATAACTGCGCTCTATACTGAACTAGAAAAATTTCCTAGTATAATTTAAAATCGCGTGGATTTAAACATAATAAAGGCGCAAAACGATATCGGCCTTACAGAACTCGACGGAATTTGTTCAAGATAACTCTATCGAATTAAAAGAAAAACTACGCAGACCGCACATAACATCGTGCAATACCTTAGCTCCATTGCCATTTTTCTATTATTGTTCAACACATTTTCAAAATTTAAGATATTTTTCCAAGTACAGGCTATCACATTATCTAAACCATTGATCATCGTGCTAGTTTTTCCGGCGGAGAAACGGAACGACAACCGCGTTAACTCCACACGCTCACATCGTATAGGGTGGTAATTTTCTTTTCAGCGGGCTTTTAGGAAAACTAAATTGTAACTCACGTACAACACTGGTGGGGAAAAAAAGGACGAAAGTTCACTCTCCGAAAATGTCCCTTGCATTGAATACCGTTTTATTTACGCGAATCATATAAACTTTAGTCGGATCGGTGAATACCAATCTGGAGTGAATCAGCGAGCATCCGGTATATTGAAATCAGGTCCTTTTGGGAACTCTGTCAGAAAATCCGATGGAACGCAACGAGAAACCAGCCGTAATTTCTTGTTCTCGATCAAATATGACACGTCGATGAAATCATAATAATTCTGGTACCTTCTGTAGTATATGCCAGCAAAAAAGGGATACGGCAACATTGGATTGTTTATTCAGTCCTCTAAAAACTCGAACCTTTAATTGCGCGGTATTTCATCTTTTATATTTTAAAATAAATAATTTTAAATATTAAAATTTATACTATAAAAGAAATAAAGTCAACCTGAAGACCGAAGGGATCAGGTGGTGTTGTGTCGCCTCCGGATCGGTCATACGTAACTTATGGACATATATTCTAAAAACTAGTCCCACCAACCTGTGATAGATGTGAAGTTCCAATTACAATCTACCCCCTCTTAACAGAATCTAAAATCCCAAATTCTTCTTCCCTAAATATTTCATCAATTCTGGCCCAAGATTCCCCATCCGTCTCATCCTTTCTTGCTAAGCTTAGGTCAGTAAACCTGTTTAACAAAAACAGTTCAATATATAAAACATTATTCATCTAGTATTATGACATGCTCGATTTCCTCTAATATTTTATCAAATAAATTTTCGTTTTCGGTGTTTCATACGCCACATACATTCACAAAAGTATTACCATTGTGCGATGCGTTCGCCCAACACTTTATTTTTAGATTTTAATTTGACCCCTAAACTTTCAATTGACTGGGTATGAGCCAATGCGACTGGATCTACTATATTAACACTGTTAATAATAGTTTGGTGATTATAATTATTGGCTA
Source organism: Coronaproctus castanopsis (assembly GCA_032883995.1). Taxonomy (NCBI): domain Eukaryota; kingdom Metazoa; phylum Arthropoda; class Insecta; order Hemiptera; family Monophlebidae; genus Coronaproctus; species Coronaproctus castanopsis. The sequence goes on along the minus strand of CM065052.1, from coordinate 236,725,508 downwards.
CATTCTGGTATGTTCGCTATTCATAGCATATAATTATCGTTCTAGCAGCAACATTCTGTATTAACAACGGCAATAACGTTCTATTTGGAACCGACATTAAGAACCATTCTTTTGTTTCCCTACAAATTCCTCCAAATTCCTCCAAAAACCCATTGATTGAGTAAAATCCTTCCTCGATTATATTTTCGTTTCGAAAAGCATGATTCGTCGATTTCTACATGTAGATCAAAAATGCATGTTCACAAATTTCACGTAGATACAAATTCCATTCAACAGCAGTATGGCCACTAATATTCAATTCGTCTTTGCCGCATTGAAGAGTGGTATATTCCTCACTCCATGCATAAATAAAGAGAGTTATGGCAGGGTAATCTAACTAGGAATTCGATATAAACGTATCATATCGTATAGATTTTTCTACGCGACATGTAGATTTACAAAACAGATTCATCTATCCCGAGAACCAGTACATAATTTCATATTATGATTATTCCTACATTTTTTTTTGATTATGTAGTGAACCTTTTTGTTGTAAAAAGGACATAGAACGATCCATAGTATTTATTTCTTCTGCCAATTCTGAAACATTCATATTTATTAAATATTAAATAACTACAGACGTGGAATAAGATTAAAATGAATATTTAAAAATAATGAACAAAATTAACACTTAAAAGTAAGAATTATAATGATTACTATTAATATTATGAACGAAAATAAACAAGAAAATTATATTTTTCATTTAAAATAAACATTCAAAAATTATAATTCAAATGATTTGTTCAACAACAACAAACATATATTTGCATAAGTCATAAACATAAAATAAAATATAACATGGGCTGGAAACATTGAACACGGTAATAAAAGAAAACAAAACGTTAAACGCTGCACAGGAAAAAAGCAAATAAAAACCTGCGATTACAAAATAAACAAGTTTTCTAATTACAAATAATACATGCTAATATAGAAACTTAAGTCTAAAATTACAAAAATGTATTGTTTAAATTGTGAGTTCTTAAATAAATACTATTTGAAAAAAATAAATAATAAAAAAAAATACAAAAGCGGGTGACAAGTGTGTCGAAGGTAAAAGGGTTAATACCAATAAATAAATTATAATTAATTACTACATAATGTTATGTTTAAACCGCCTGTGTTTATATTTGAAATACATGAAACGAAGTTGCTTAGAATCGCAATTAACAATCGAGGGGGACGAGTAAATTGTTTTGGTATGAACACATAATAACAAAGTCAGACGATAGATTTAGAATATAATCTGTAATATAGGGCAGATCAGTAGCATCGTGCATGCTGCCGATTCTGGCATAACGAGGTGCATTGAGAATACACCTGAGATATCTTTTTTGAATGACTTGTAATTTGTTAAAGGAGGTTTTTGATATAAAGCTCCCGAAATAAGCTTTCCACGTTCCTCGCTAGATGTGTAATAATCGAGAGAAATTGAATGAAATATGTGAATGTTGCCATTTCATCATATTTTGTTTGTTTGCTGGCAAATACTACAGAAGGTCCTAATTCTGTACCACTCATGTATAGTCGAAGTTGTATGTCAGATAATGGGCGGTCGCATCAATGGAAATAGAATTTCCTAATTACCTCGCAGGCACGACCGTGTTATGACTTTGAGAACAAATTCTCTAGGTACTATTCCGAATAAATCTAAAAACACACATAACACTAATTAAAGTTAGAACGCTGATAAAAGAAACTAGAGCAGCTATATCGTAAAACAAATGGCAACGTACTTGCTATAATTCTTTTAAGTGTAACATACCATTAAAAATTCGATAATTAATTATTGAAGCTTCAATTGTATTTATAAAACATTTTAAAATGTTACTATATAATCAGTATACGTATATGTGAATATGTTTAAAATCGCACAGATAGTGTGTAAAACTTCGCAGTAGTTGCGGTAGTAACGGGTTAGCATAGTACTACATAGAGTGCTAGAAAAAATTGCGCTAATAGAATTAAGCGCAAGATTTCGTACTCCTCTGTGAAAAAATGAAGGAATTAATTTAACCATAGTCCTGGTGCTGGTGCGAGTCCTAGTTCTGGGGTTGGTCTCTGTGATTCAAGGAAAAGGAGCTGACAGTTCGATTGAAATTTAGTATACAGATAAACGCGGAAAATCTCTGAAGACGTTGAAAAGACAACGAAGAAATTATCACGCGGGTAACAATTTTGCGTATATTACATAACGTTAATATTCAATCGTTAGGCGAGTAATTTTAATTCTTATTCTCTTATTGAAATTAATATATTTGTATATTTATATATATACATATTATATTTGTATATACCTATATTTTATAGATTTTTATTATATGCTTATATAAGTATATATATTCCTAAATAAAGTTTGATTAAAGTACAAATATCACGCTTTATTGCTTAAAAATAATATTTGTCTGTCCACGACCTATATATACATATATATATATATGTGTGTGTATATGGATGTGTGAGCATGCGTCCGTGGATATTCCCATATATATCATTAATCTTGTAACTGAAAGGTTCAAAAGACCATCTATCCATATATATATATATATATGTATATATAAATTTTAACGGTCATTAATGTCAAATAACGAACAGAGGGATAACGCTCGGTCCCTAAGATATCCTCCTGAAATTTCGGTTAATGACATTTTCGTTGGTCGTTCCGGATGTCAAAGGGATTCTCACGTAGTAGCTTATGAAGCAATGTACATACCACAAACGTTAATCGGTATCACAAAATTCCATTAAACAAGAAGTGATATACTCATTCGACTAGCGAATATCTATTTATAACAATAATAGTCAAAACAATGACAATAATAATAATAATAATAATAATAACACTAATAATATCATCGATGGGCGCTGATAAAATTTCAATTCGACCTACGTGCAGTTTTACCCCTTTAATTAATCCCATTCGTTGTCCATTTACGATGAGAAGCGAATCATTGAACCGCATTAATAGGTTTCGTGTTGTCCTCACTTCGCAAATTAATAATATCGCCCGTTAAGAGTAAACCACTACAAACGAACAACAGCGATGATAAAATTTAAAGGCTATAAATACAGTATAAAACTGATGAATAGACAAAAATAAAGGGGAACGCTAAATGTTTAACATATTTTCAGGGCGAAAATTGCGGACAAAACACACCATATTAAGCTTATATTACAACTCGATTACTGCGCAGAACCCATCAGATTTCGTCGCTTTATCGTCGTGTACAATTTATAACCGTCGATATAGGCCTGAATTTTTGTCTTCGTTTTTATTTTTGACAAACACTTAATTCCAGGGATAATTTAAAACAAAGTAAATAAAAATACGTTAGGATGTAAATAAGTAAAAAAGGGTTCCATAAATTCGAATAATATTACATGGGGACGTCGCCTATACGGTTATCGTCTGGCGGAAGAGTTGTATCAAACCGACTAAGCGACGCTTCCGAGCAAAATATGGGGTGGTGGGTTGCCGTTATCTTGACCGGCTTTTTTTACTTTCCTGGAAGCTGATACTCAGATACCGACCATTTGAACAGATAGTTGGGTTGACTTTTTACTACTTTTAAAAATCCTTGTAACCGATAGAATTCGAACCCAAGTCTTGCGAGAACAACGGGACTGATTTTCGCCTACGCCAGTGTTCCGTTCTGTATATATATATATATATATATATATATATATATATATATATATATATATATATAATCATCATCATCTGGTGCAACAGGGCGCGGACTGGTTCACCCCTATGCTTGTCTTTTTCCACTCGTATCGGTTATTGGCTATTCTTTTCATTTCCGAGTAACTGGAGAATCCGGAATCCCTCTTCAGATTGTCTATCCAGCTTAATCGTGGTCTACCTCTTATTCGTTTTCCTGATATATATCCTTCAGTTGCATCTCCCAGCAATCCTCCATGTCGTAACACATGCCCCATCCAACAATGTTTCCGTTTTTTAATCTGGTTCAGCATTTGCCGCCTTTCATTGACCCGTTTTAAAACTTCTTGATTTTTTGTTTTCTCCGTCCAGCTTATTTTCTCCATCCGCCTCCAACACCACATTTGAAATGCTTCTATCCTATCCTCTTCTCGTTTTGTGCACGTCCATGTTTCCGATCCATAAAATGCTACTGGCAACACGTATGTTTTTATAATGCGTTTTCGCAGCTCTATGGCCATTGTTCTGTTGGTTATTATTTTTATTTTTTTCAGCATAAGTAAAAAGTATGGTCTCGGTTTTTTGGTTGTTGATTTTGATTTTCCATTTATTATAATATTTGTATAGTTTATGATAACTATCCATAAGTCTTTTTTGTATGGTGTCAATCATGTAAGAAGAAGTAAACACTGCAGTATCATCTGCATATAACGCAGTGTCCGTGCCCTTTATATGTGGTAGATCATTTATATACAATATATACAGAAAAGGCCCAAGAATACTACCCTGTGGAACGCCAGAGGAAATTAGTTTGAGGTTAGAATATGTATTATTTAATTGTCCTGTAAAAAGTCTAGCATATAAATAGGATTTTATGATCAATATAAGATATTTAGGAAATCCGTACTGTATCATTTTATAAATGATGCCATTGTGCCATGCACTATCAAAAGCTTTTTCTATGTCTAACAGTAATAGCCCGGTGTATTTATTTTGATTAAACTGGTCAGTGATATGATCTGTAAGGCGGGCTAGTTGCATAACCGTTGATAGGTGATTTCTAAACCCAAACTGCGTTTCATTTAAGATATTTCGCTCATTGGAATAAGATTTTAATCTTTGTAAGATCACTTTTTCGCATATTTTACTGACATTGCTAATTAGACTTATTGGTCTTATATTTTGTACTAGCGAACTATCTTTGCCTGGTTTGGGAATAGGAATGATGCTAGATGTTTTCCATATTTTAGGATAATATCCTAATAATATGATTGCATTTATAATATTAGTCAGATAGACTACTGCTTTTTTTGGTAGATTCTTGATCATTATGACCTGTATAAAATCTGTACCAGTAGATATTTTGTTATTCAGGTTTTTTATGTGTGTGTGTAATTCCTTAAGCGAAACCAATTTGATTTCATTAACAGACGTAATATTAGATTTACAAAATTTACGAACAGTAGAGTTAACTTTTCTAGTATGATAAACAGTAGAAAGCTGTGAGTTTTGAGAATAGACCTGATAATAATAGTTTGATAATAATTCGACTTTATTTTTATCTGAATAGGCTGTAGAGTTATTATACGATATGGGTGGTATGTATGAGTACTTTCGTGTATTTTAGTTATTTTCCATCTCGTACCGATACCGATTGGAGTTTTTTTGTTCCAATTGTCATTACGGTGTTGTAGGATTTTTGTTTTTACGATGTGTGTTAGGAAATTTAAAATTATTTTATCCTTAGCCAACCTATTTCTTTGATATATTCTCCTATAGTGGTTTTTTAGTTTTACTAGGATTTTTATTTGATCAGGGAGATAGTAATGATGATTACTAGATAACTTCTGAGGAATATAAGTTTGCGCAGATTTTAATATGGTATCGTTGAAGGTAGTGATGGCATCATCTACTTCCTTGGTCGAATTAGGTCGTTTGGATATGTTTAAGGTATTATATATGAAGTTTCTATAATTATTCCAATCGGCTCGTTTGAAGTCAAAAACAAGGAATTATTTGACATAATTTAGTAATTTCAAAGTAAATGGGGTTGTGATTTGAACTTAGGTATGGGAGAGATATAGGTTTCGAAACATAGGGAAAGTGTTTAGAGAGGACCAGATCAATTGTACTAGGTTTGTGAGTATTTGATGCTGGATAATAAGTTGGCCGATTTGGGGCTAAGATTGTAAAATTCTGACGATAAGAAAGATCGAGTAATGTATTACCTGATTTGTTGTTGGAATGGCAGTTCCAACCTCTATGTCTAGCATTAAAATCCCCGGCTATGATAACTTTATTGCTAGATTGCAATAGCGTGTAGATATCTTGCTCAAAGTAGCGTTTATTCGGAGGACAGTATATCGAATACAAATGAATTTTTTCATTGTTGATTGTAAGCGAGATACCAATGGCTTCTGTTCCTTTTAATGTTTTTATAGGTAGTAAATGATGAATTAATCTATGGTTTACTAATATGGCCACTCTCCCGCCCCGTGAGTTACGATCTAGTCTATATATTTTGTAACCGGGACAGTTAAAACTTAAAGTAATGTCAATTTTAGTTTCGCTTATACAAATGATATCAATTTGCTTCTCGTATGCAAGGTTACCTAACTCTAGGATTTAATTTGTAATGGAATTTGCATTCCATGCTATTATTCTTATTTTCTTAACATTACCTAGATAAAGGTATTTAAGACTATTTCTAAAACCGCTGATATTTTTTCAAATATGTCAGCGTTTTCCAGTCGTTTAATTCGATATAATATATTTTTAAAACATAACATTATTTTACTTAGATTAAACAATTTAATTAAAGAAAGTAATTCCGTAATCGAAGTTATGTTTTCATTATTAGTTTCAACATCATGTGGCGAACTGTTATTTCTACCGGTGCTTATATTATTATCATTATCATTATTATTATTATTATTATTATTATTATTATTATTATTATTATTATTATTATATCTATTATTAATAACGATATTATGATTTAATGCGTCAGCATATGAAATGCCTTCAGCTGTTCGAGAGATGTTACTTCTATTATGTCTTAAGTTAGATAACTGCTTGAGGGCCATTTTGGGTTGTCGTGTTTTTATTACGACAGTATCTTAAAAGTGCTGGGCATTCTTTAAAGTGTGCAGTATGGGCACCTTTACAGTTTACGCACATAATATTTTGGACAGTACACTCGCTTGTAAAGTGAGAGTTACCGCACTTTAGGCAGTTTGGTGTTTTGTGACAATTAACAGCTAAGTGGCCGAATGCGTGGCACTTAAAACACTGCGTAATGTTGTTTTTGGATTTGTATTTATCCGAGGTTATTAAACAATAACATAGTTGTTTAATTTTAAGTATATCACTAATTTTAGTATTTTCAGGGAATGTAATTAAATATAATGGTAATAAGATATTTGAATTGTTTTCGGTAGATTTTTTTTGAAACCGTGTTATATTATCATATTTTACATCATTATCACGTAAAACTACTTTAACTTCATCAATTGTTATATTGTGGGGAAGTCCTTTCAGCACCATTTTAATTTTTTTACGTCCTAATGAAGTGAAAGTATGAAATTGGGAATTGGTATCTGATTTTAATATTTTGATTACCGTATCGTAATCTTCTAAATTATACGTGTAAAAAATTGTAGAATTTCTATTTACTTTTAAATTAATAGTCTACGAAGCAATACATATGTCTTCCTCGACTTATATAACGTTCTCCCAGGACACGCATGATCGTGATTGCGTCCCTTGTTGATATTCCAGGGCGGAATCCAAATTTACTGTCATCTAAGTATTGGTTGATGTATGTCGATATTCGTTGTTTTATAATGCGCAGTAGGATTTTTGATGCGTGGCATAGCAGGGTGATCGTTCTGTAATCTGTGCAAGGTTTTTGCCATGTATTTTTTTGGTATTGGGCTTAGTGTAGTTATGCAAAATTCCTTCGGCCATTGCTTCGTTTCCATTATTTTATTAATGATTTCATACAGTCGGTTTTTTACACCACTTCCCGCATGCTTTATAAGTTATGATTGTATATTGTAAGCTTTTGTACAAAGCGATAGTTATACCGATTGTTACATATGGTGCATCGGTATGGGTTCATAGGGTCACTAATGTTAAGCTAGTTTACCTTATACGAAGCGCACAAAGGCCAGCCCTTATCGCAATGACCCGAGCGTACCGAACAGCCCCGACGGTTGCTTTGATCGCCCTGGCGGGAGTACTTCCGCTAGAGCTAGAAGTATACTGTCGCGCTGTAATGTTCGCATTAAGGTACAATGCTCGGGTTACCTGGGAGAGGGAAGTATTCTGCGCGCTTGATGATTTATCGTCAGCGAGTATGAGTATAACCCTTGACGATCGGGATAGGATAACGGCTCGTGGTTCGAGAGCAATTAGTAGCTTGGTGTGCGCGTCGATAATAAGTAAACGCATGCACGCCGAGTTTGCTAGCGCTGACGTCTTTACAAAGGGCCGCAAAATAAGCAGGTCCCTGCGTAACAAAGTATATGGCGTCGCTCTCGCGAGATGGCAAAGGACTTGGATGGAGTATGACGGTGCCGTCAAGTCCCTACTGCCTGAGGTGGTCGACCGGAAAACATGCGAATGGTTTGTGCCCTCACGGGCGCTAACATGTTTCGGTACGCGGCACGGCCCGTTTGCGTGCTACGAGCAACGTTTCTCCTTGCGGGAAACGCCTCGGCAGTGCGTGTGCGGTGCCGGTGCGTGCACGGTCGCCCACTTGTTGAACGCACAAACAGATGTGCCTAGTGGAACTTGCCGCCGAGCAACTTCGGGCAGGGAAAATGCATTCGGTCGGTATCGTCAAATTATGGGCGTGCCGGCTGAGAGCTGGACAGATTTCTTCTGTCAGAAATCTACCTGGTCCATCGGCCAAGAGCTTGTGCGCATTCTATATAGAATAGCGCTAGAAAGCGGAGACAAAGTTTGCGCTGTATAGCCCTATGGGGCCGCAAACTCGACACCCGAGATGAACTCGTCCAGTACCTGACAAGTCGCGCTTGCGCTTCTTAGTTGGGGGACAGTAGCTCGGTCTCTCGAGTTTCACTGAACGATGGTAATCGTTTTTACCGGCCCGGACTTCGGACCCGGGGAACATGCCGGTAGGTGAAGAGTTAGACGGTGACGGCTGCCGCGATACCTCAGTCGCGCCACCGAATACATCGGGCTGGAAGCCGTCTTGACGGTCTCTG